>SMDT01002155.1:0-473889 GCA_005392925.1 Aquilaria sinensis
ATCCATCACAACAACAACACAGTATGTTCCTTACATTGCTCATTTATATGTATGGAGGACTGTTAAGATTTATGGCTCTCTTGGCTGTCTTCCCTGGGCTTACTATATGCCCACCATAAACTTTTTTACAGCTATAATAACTTAGACCTTTACGATGAACTTGTTTGAACTTTATAGTCCCTTTTATGCACAATGTAGCAAACATGCGAGCTGACTGCATGATCATCCATGTAGAGATGGACACTAAGTCGGCCAGGGTTGATCTAGTCCTGTGTTTGAGCCAAGCCAAATCTGTGCCCATTAGAACTTGATTTGTCATAAAAATTATATAATATTTAATTGTTATAATGGCCCTAATTGTTGTGTTTTAGTCTTTTACGAGAACTAAAGCAATGAAACTGTGCAAAAGATTGAGGAATTTATTTTCTTTTCAGGCGCTGATTATGTCTGGTAAATGGAATAATGGATCACATGTGCCAGTCCAAGACTGGCCAAGGTGAGAACCGGTCCGTGTCAGGGCTTGCCTGGTTCCTGATTAGGTTGGGCTGGGCAGGGGCAGCCAGCCAACTGTTCATCCCTACATCCATGGCAGCTTGCATGTTGTCTGGTTTTAACAGTCAAGTAAAGCTTGCAGACTGTAGATTAATAGAGTTTGCTCTTTCCAGCATGTTTCCCTTATCATTTGAGTGTATAAGGTCCTAGGCTGAACTGAACTAAGTGCATGGAGTGCAAATTTTGTTAGAAGAAAATTCTAAAACAACAATGTTAGACTTGAAAGTTGGACTTGGACTTCTTTATGTCGACTTGTTTAAGTATTCAGGGTATATAATTCACAATGGTGCAAGATGGGAAGATTTCATGCATGAAATTATGGCTAGGTGGATAGAATGGTGACAAGCATGGTAGTTCATCTTTATGGGAAGATCCTCTCAAATTACCAAATGAAACTAATAAAAACAGCTGTAAGACCACTAGTTTATATGTGACCAATTCTCGGTCAGTTGAGAAGCACGTGAATAAGCAGATATCAAATAAGTGGATTCTTAGACGGACTTGTGGGCATGGAATGAAGTAGGGGACAGGTTTGATAATGAAGTTGTTGGAATATGTATCCCGGAGCGTTTCATGTTAAACATCAGGGACAAGGCAGCAGTAGACCTAAGATCACAGAGCTGTTAAAACTGGTAAACTAAGGCTAGCTCAAGAGGCTGAGTAAAAGACAAATTTTGTACGGTTAACCTCAACCAGTTTTGGTTGAAGGCTTTGTTTCGTATTGATTGTAAAATCAGTTCCGCCAACACTATAATATAAAGTTGAAGGCTTTAGTTAGCTCGGGTTTGAAGAATGCTCCATCAAAATGATACCAGAAGAAAGGAGGAGAAAGATCAACCTATCACATGGATCAAATTATTAAGAGGAAGAAGTTGGTACCTGACATGGGTGGAATCATAGTTGATAAAGCATTTAAATGATCTTCAAGTGCACGTTGTATCAACCATGAGTGAATTCGATACAAAGAAGATGCCACATCGATTAAAGGTTTAATTGTTTGAAAACAAGTGTTTGGGGTATATGGTTATGATTTTGCTGTAAGACCAGTTCTCAAGTGTAATCAAGGAAGCTTGTGGGCCTTCAGGAGCAGTGGTCCACTAGAGAGCTAGAGTTGTGTGTGTTGGTGAATAACAGAGACTTGGTGAAGTCAGCAAGCAAATAATATGTTGGTGGGTTTCAAGGTTTGGGCGTGGTTGCCCTCGACACTAAATAGCTCTACAGGCTTCTGATTTCCTCACCCAGGAAAACAAAGTTGACTTGCATTGAGGACGGAGGGAAATATTGGTGTAGTTACATTATAATCCCTCGACGCAAATGCCTGTACCATTAGACTTAGTCCAAAATCAAGAGCCGTGCCTTCTTATCCTTTTCTAATGATTTCAAATAGTTAAGGTATATGTTTTTGCCCAAGTACAACAAGAGCTGAGTTGACTATTGAAATACTTTTGAAGTTGTTATCAAATTACAAAATGCATTTCAGTTTCATTCATTAACTTTCACACACGAGCTATTACAGTTAGTTGTTAATGTAAAATTGTTGTAGCACTTTCCATCTTCAACTACAACTCAAGTTTTCTAATTCAAGGCATGTTATGAATATCTAAAAACCACTTTTTTGACCCCGCCACTACTCGGCTACTCCTTCATAGCCTCACCAGCACACCTCACAGCTTCGCACTTCGGTCCAACCACAGATGGCAGAATGAAGACCGCCATGAACAGCATAAACATCCTAAAGATGTGGAGCAGCATGAAGAAACCGCCATATGGCAACCTGACGTGCTCCATTTTCATGCGCACCTCCACATCCGTGATCCTCTCGAAAAGTCTACCGAGACGTATGAAAGATTTATTGTGCTTATCAAAGCAAATTTAAACTTTATCTCCTGCTATGATAAACCAATAGAACTATATTAAATACGGATTGATGGATGATGGAAATCATGCCACATGAGACTTGATTCATCTTTATAGTTCTTTAAAAGATGTTCACAATCTATGAGTATATACATGGGTTAATTACTCATAAAAGATTGCACATATGACATTACTATATGAGATAGAGTGATTTGTCTCAATCACTGGAATATTGATTCCTAATATGTATGTGAATATTTATGGAGATAAATATTTGAACAGGACCAAATCAATTACTTTTAGACCTTCAACTGTTGAGAAAGAGTAAATATTATTTATTCCGTAGACTTGAGAATAATATGAATTTAAATGTATACATTATGTGATTTTGATATGTCAACCAATGATGCCTAATATAGGATATACTTGGACATATTGGATTACATAAATGTTAACATGTTAAGTTCATGATTATTCAACATAGAATTCACCGCTCTTAAAATAAGAGTGAATATTGTGGAGTATGTCTCTTGGTTTTTCGGATTAAGAAATCCACGTGGTCAATTTAGAAAAACATTTATAAAATCTATATATACCATATGTATAATTTTATATATATAGAAAATAATATTTCCAAAACAATATTTTTCTAAATTGACCACGTGGATTTCTTAATCCGAAAAACCAAGAGACATACTCCACAATATTCACTCTTATTTTAAGAGCGGTGAATTCCATGTTGAATAATCATGAACTTAACATGTTAACATTTATGTAATCTAACATGTCCAAGTATATCCTTTATTAGGCATCATTGGTTGACATATCAAAATCACATAATGTAACATTTAAATTCATGTTATTCTCAAGTCTACGGAATAAATAATATTTACTCTTTCTCAACAGTTAAAGGTCTAAGAGTAATTGATTTGGTCCTATTCAAATATTTATCTCCATAAATATTCACATACACATTAGGAATCAATATTCTAGTGATTGAGACAAATCACTCTATCTCATATATTAATGTCATATGTGCAATCTTTTATGAGTAATTAACCCATGTATATACTCATAGATTGTGAACATTTTTTAAAGAACTATAAAGATGAATCAAGTCTCATGTGGCATGATCTCCATCATCCATCAATCCATATATAATATAGTTCTATGGGTTTATCATAGTAGGAGATAAAGTTTAAATTGGCTTTCATAAGCACAATAAATCTTTCAATCTCTTACTTGCGATTCAAAGCCAATCAGCAACTATTCTAAGACCCATTTCCTTTACATGTTTCTCAAAAACCTTTTGAGACAACAGTTTAGTCAGTAGGTCTGCCACGTTCTCCATTGAAGCAATCTTTGTGATGCTTACAACTCCTCTTGTAATAATTTCTCTTACTAAGTGAAATTTCCTCTGTACGTACTTCATGCGTTGATGAACACAAGGCTCTTTGACTTGAGCAATAGCCCCAGTGTTATCATAGTACAGAGTAATAGAAGATTCTATGCTTGGAACAACTCCAAGTTCATAAATGAACTTCTTGATCCAAATAGCCTCTTTTGCTATTTCAGAAGCGGCAATGTATTCTGCCTCAGTTGTAGAGTCAGTGACAGTACTTTGCTTGAAGCTCCTCCAACTAAAAGCCCCACCATTTAGTCCATAAATGAATCCAGAATTCGATTTACCATCATCTGGATCAGATTGGAAGTTAGAATCAACATATCCTTTTACTTCCAATGAACCACCACCATAGACTAAGCAATGATGCTTTGTCCTGTTAAGATATTTTCAGAATATGCTTAACAGCGGTCTAATGACCTTCCCC
The DNA here is from genome assembly GCA_005392925.1 of Aquilaria sinensis. Classification (NCBI taxonomy): domain Eukaryota; kingdom Viridiplantae; phylum Streptophyta; class Magnoliopsida; order Malvales; family Thymelaeaceae; genus Aquilaria; species Aquilaria sinensis. The sequence goes on from SMDT01002155.1 coordinate 4,239, forward strand.
AGGGTTGGATTGGTACCTACTTACAACACTCACTACTTGAGCTATATCGGGCCTAGTACACGACATTGCATACATGATGCTGCCAACAGCAGAAGCATAAGGGCAGCATTTCATTTTATCCAATTCCTCATCAGTCTTAGGAGACATCTTTTCGGAAAGGATGATTCCATGACGAGAAGGCACGAAGCCTTTCTTGGAATCTTGCATGTTGTACTTAGCCACGATCTTATCAATGTAAGTAGATTGAGATAACCCCAACAATCTTCGGCTTCTATCTCTATAGAGCTTAAGACCAAGGACATATGATGCCTCACCCAAATCCTTCATAGAAAAATGAGTGGACAACCATAGCTTCACTGCTGATAACATTTCCACATCATTCCCAATGAGCAGAATATCATCAACATATAGGACAAGGAATGTGATAGCACTCCCTTGTGTCTTCTTATAGACACAAGCTTCATCCGGATTTTGTGAGAAGCCAAATTGTTTGACTGTCTCATCAAAACGGATGTTCCAACTTCTGGAAGCCTGTTTAAGTCCATAAATAGACCTATTCAGCTTACATACTAATTGTTCCTCCCCACTAGATACAAATCCTGCAGGTTGGTTCATATAAATATCTTCATCAAGATACCCATTCAAGAAGGCAGTTTTTACATCCATCTGCCATATCTCGTAGTCATAGTATGCAGCTACGGCTAACAGAATTCTGATGGATTTAAGCATGACCACTAGCGAAAAGGTTTCCTTATAATCAATTCCTTCCTTTTGATTATACCTCTTTGTCACTAATCTTGCTTTGAAGGTTTCTACCTTTCCATCAGGTCCCCGTTTTCTCTTATAAATCCATTTACAACCAATAGTCTTAATATTGATTGGTGGATCTACGAGAGTCCAGACCTGATTCTTATGCATAGAATCCATTTCTGAATTCATAGCATCAATCCATCTATCCCTGTCAATATCCTTCATTGCCTCCTCATATGTTCCAGGATCTTGTTCGCAATCTTCTGAAATTATCATGAATGATTCATTCAAAAGTGTCAACCTTTGAGGCAGACGAATGATCTTTGAACTTTTTCGAATAGGCTCTAAAGGAATATTAACTCGAGTATTATCATCAGAAGCAGTATTATCAGATGTTTCAGTTAACTCTTGTAAGATAATCCCATTATCTTTTCTAGAGTCAACCACAAAATCTTCTTCCAAGAAGACCGCATCCCTACTAATGAACACCTTTTGTTCATTTGGATTATAAAAATAATAACCCATAGTGTCTTTTGGGTATCCTACAAATAGGCATCTTTCTGTTCTAGATTCCAACTTTGTAAATTTTTGCTTCCTGACATGTGCAGAACAGCCCCAAATTTTTAAGTGTCTCACACTCGGTCTTTTGTTAGTCCATAACTCGTATGGAGTTTTTGGGACCGATTTAGTTGGAACTCTATTCAACAGGTAGACAGCGGTCTCTAACGCATATCCCCAAAAAGACACTGGTAGATCGGCCATGTTTATCATTGAGCGCACCATATCCAATAAGGTACGATTTCTTCTCTCAGAAACACCATTGAGTTGTGGTGTTCCCGGTGGTGTCAATTGTGAGAGAATTCCATTATCTTTAAGATAACCTCTGAACTCATCGTACTCGCTTCCTCTAAGAGGTACTCGCCTCCTCTATCGGAGTGAAGGCACTTGATACTTCTACCCTTTTGTTTCTCAACCTCATTTCGAAATTCTTTGAACTTTTCAAAGGCTTCCGATTTATGTTGTAACAGGTAGATGTACCCGTATCTAGAATAGTCATCAGTGAAAGTGATGAAATAATAGATACCACCTCTTCCCATGTGGTTCATAGGTCCACATACATCAGTATGTATGAGATCTAATACATTTGAGCTTCTTTCACCTTTTCCAGAAAAAAGGTAATCTAGTCATCTTTCCTTGAACGCAAGATTCACAGGTTGGATAAGTTTCTAATGTCAAGAAACTCAAAGGACCATCCTTAACCAACCTTTCGATTCTTTTGGCGTTAATATGACCAAGTCTCAAATGCCAAAGATAAGTGGGAACTATCTCTTCCCTTTTTCGCTTTGTTGAACCATTCCCATCACATGGTTCAGATTCAACATTCATATTGCTTTCATGAAGGGTATGCAAGAAATAAAGACCATCATTTTTAAAACCACTAGCCACAAATTTGTTACGAAATCTAATCGTAACTTTATTATGAAATAGGAATGAATATCCCATATCATCCAATTTCGAAATAGAAATCAAATTTCTCCTGACTTGCGGCACATAAAGACAATCTTTTAAATAAAGAGTGGTTCCATCTAAAAGAACTAATTTAAAAGTTCCTAAAGAGATGGCTGCAACTCTTGCATCTGATCCCATCAACAATGAGATCTCTCCTTCACTCAGCCTTCTTGTTTCCTGGAACCCCTGCCATGTGTTACACACATGAGTGGTTGCCCCGGAATCAAGACACCAGGAATTCGTAATTCCATGCATTAAGTTTGTCTCAATGATAAAGACAGAAGACTTACCATCTGATGGCTTCTTGTTCACTGTAGCAATGTAATGTTTACAATTACGCTTCCAGTGACCTTTCTTTCCACAGAAATGACATTCATCTCTGGACTTGTCCTTCCCCTTCTTTTTAGGCTCATTCCTAACTTGAAGAGGGTTCTTGCCCTTGTTCTTTTTGTTGTTCTTGCGCCTGGTCGTGGAGGACTGTCCTTCCATGACCATGATGGGCTTATCCTTCTTAAGCAACTCTTCCGCCCTTTGCAACATATTGCGCAGTTCAGGAAGTGTCACTATCTTGTCATTCATATGGAAGTTCAAAACAAAGTTATTGAATGACTTAGGCAACGAGCACAAGATAATGTCTATCTTGGTCGTATGGTCCATCTCAGCGCCAAGGGAATCCAACACATTGATATACCCAATCATGGTCATCACATGATCATGAACAGGTGTTCCCTCAACCATTTTGGTGGACATAAGCCCTTGCATGGCATTCATCCTAGCAGAATGATTCTGCATCTCAAACATCTCTTTTAGGCTATTCATAATTTCCTTAGCAGTTGGCATCTTTTCATACTGCTGCTGGAGCCTATTCTCGAGAGATGCCAAGATATAGCACTTAGCCAAGGAATCATGCTCATGCCAAACATCATATGCTTTCTTTTCCTCTTTATGATCATCATCAAGAGGGGGAAGTTCAGGTGGCAACTCGTTCAAAACATGTGCCAACTTCCCTGCAGTGAGCGCAATGTCAAGGTTTCTCTTCCAATCACAATAGTTTGCCCCATTGAGGCGGTTCTCTTCCAGATTCTTAGCAAACTGAGGACTAATGTTGTTCATGATTCTATAAAAGAACACACAAACAAAATACATAAGGCATAGCGGAGAAAATCAATATTTTCTTTAAATGTATCATATACAAGAAAGTACTAATTGCATTCAAAGTCACCCTCATGACCATAACATATCATATATGAGCAATTAGAAAACAAGAACTTCATTTAATTGTAAGACTACTCCTTTTGGAATTAATCTAACAATAACGAAGCAATTATCATACCATATTTATCTTATAACATTTATAAGATTCTTGCTTTTAATTTTGGCTTCTAAAGACAATATACCCGCTATCCATTTTAGATCGGCATCTCTTTAGTCAAGTGTACACCCATTGTCTAGATGTATTATATTGCTGTGAGAAACCAAATCATTTTAATTAAGTCCCCACTTGGCTATAACACATCCATTATCACCATAAAGTAAATCAATAAGCACAAATTATCATCAACTTAGTCATCTCCTTTTGGTATCAAACTAAGCCAACAATATCCATACTCATTATTTACGACAATGGAAAGCCTTTAGAAAATTAATCTTCTAAAGATATAATTTTCTATCTCTCACACTTGATATTAAATACTGAGGGAATTTATTTTGTATTTTGAACAATTCAAAACACAAATTCATTTTCACAATTATCACCATAACTGTAAAATATATTGCAACATTTGCACAAGCATGCATAATAATTCTCAACAATTAATTCAAGCAATTATCATGCATTCATCCATATTTGCAAAATTTCAATAAATGAAATAATCATGCAAATAAGCTCCCACTGAATAAAGCATCCAATTATTCAGAAATAAATCATTCCAGAAAAATAAATATTCAAAATATTTAATTTCTGAAATTAATAAATAAATTGGGAACTTGAAACAAATCAAGAAAACCATTTCACTTAAAAAAAATACGCATTTGGGCCATGCAAACGAAAGTAAAAAAATGGCCCATTTGGGCCTTTTTCTACAGGCCCGAAAAATGCCCCCTTTTTTTTTTAAGGTTTGGTTTGCTGGACTTTCTCCAGCCCAAAATTCTTTTTCAAAAGGTCTGCTAGGCCCAGCCCAGCTATTGGGCCTCCCAGCTGCGCGGCCCACTTGCCCCTTCTCTCTCCCTCTTCGCGTCACACCATCACAGGCAGCAGGAGCTTCGCCTGCAGCAGCAGCAGCAGCCACCAATCGCCTGTCGACCTGGGCGGCGCTGCCTCCCAAGCGACCGGCGACCCTTGCGGCGTCGTCCTACGGACCGGCAGCCGCCATTTCAGCCCCGTTCTAAAGTCGCGACAGTCGCGATTTTTCCGGCGAAGCAGCAACGCCGTCAAACGGCAACAAAATTATATGGGTTTTGTTCCCCAAAGGCCGATGATCACAATGGAACAATTCCTTTTGATCAATTTCGCACGCACAACACTTAATTTCAAAAACAAGTGTTAGGGTACTTGAACTTGTTCATAAACCCAGATCCGATACGAATCAAAATTCAAACCAGTTGAAGCGAAATCAAGCCTCCAAACCATGGGCATTAACCTTCGGCCTTGATACTACGAAACCGCAACATCCACCGGTGACTTTCACGGACGGTGGTGGCCGGGGAGCTTCGGGATCAAAACGGGCCATTTTGGTTGGTTTCAAAAACTCAATCTGATCTTCTTTTTCTCAAAAACCAGAGTTGTTTCGGTGTATCCATGTTCTCAACAAAAATCCAGTAACATCGAAACAACAAGATCATTCAAAACAGGCAAGGATTCAGATCCGTGTGGGTTTTGTGTGTCTATGTTCACCATATGAACAATACACGAAAATCAAGAAAATAAATTCGTGAAAAACACATAAAAGATTATTCCACAACCATAAACATGCTCTGATATCACTGTTAGGAATTCGAACGAGTTTCGCGCTATTAAATTAGTGTACATCAGGATCAGATTGCAGAAATAATTATTTTCTATATATAAAATTATATATATGGTATATTAGATTTTATAAATGTTTTTCTAAATTGTTTAAAGTCCGAATAAATTTGAAGAGACGTGCACATATTTAATTCCGTATTGACAGTGCCACGACTTGGAGGTGGTTGGTCTAGTCCGTATTATGTGCAACAATATTGGACGGTAAACGGAATAGAATAAAATGGGTACTTGTGAATTGTCTCTGAAATCCTGGGAAATTTTACAAGGTCGTGCAAAATGTTGTACTGACTTGTAAACAATAAATTAGTTGGGCACTAATTTGACAGGATTAACATATCCCAAGGGTCCCACGCCACATTCTGAACTCTACCCGGTTTAGCTTCTAAAAGAAGTTGTACTTAACTTCTAAAAGAAGTTGTACTTTAACTTCTAAGAGCATCTCCAACAGCTTCCTCATTTTACAGTTTTTCTCCATTTTAGGGAATATGAAGCCATTTTTCACTCCAATAGTTTCCCCATCCTATTTTCTAAAATGGGGAATGGGATGAAAGAGAAGATCTCATTCCCTATTTCTGCAGAAACTCCAAAAAATTTTGGGGAATGAAAAATAACATTATCTCTTTCTCGTAAATGTTGTCTCATTTATTATTCACAACAATTAATTCATAATTTTATTTTCCTCCAAATTTCTTATAGAAATATAAACTTTTTATATGAAAATGGTATCTTAAAGACTCTATTTTATAAATTTATTTTTTTAAAAAAAATTATAGTACAAATTAATATGAATATTTTTAAGTCAGACTTTAGTTAAAAAAGTTAAAATAGTTATTTTTTGTGAAACAAAGGTACTAAATTTTTATATTTTGCACAATATTTAATTATCAACAATTATTTCATTTTTTTTCAAAATTTCTTATAGAATTATATATTTTTTTTTGTGAAAATTGAACCTAAAGACTCTATTTTATAAACATAATTTTTAGAATTTTTTTATAATATAAATTAATATAAATATATTTAAGTCAAATTTTAGTAAAAATGATAAAAGAGTCATTTTTTGTAAAACGGAAGACGTAATTTTTAAAATTTTTTAATAATATTTAATTATACAATAATTAATCTAGTCATTAATTTGAATTTGCTTTAAATCCATAATATTTAATTGCTATATAATAAATACAAAATTCTACAAAATAGAGAAGCTGTTGGAGTTGGAGCAAAAAAATTATAGAGATTTTACTTTTTACTTCCCCATCTTATAGAAATTTTGGGGAAGCTGTTGGAGATGCCCTAAGAGAATTTATTGTACTTTTGCCTATAAAAGGAGTAGTTGTGCATTGTTGACAAAAAAGAAGAGACATAATTAGTCCATTAACAATAATAGTACAAACACTCATATAGTGCAACCGGTGGAGAAGGAATTCGAGCGTGTAAAACTTGAAGAATTCTGCACTTGTGGAATTTCAAAAACAAGGTATCCGTGTAATTATTTCTGCAATCCGATCCTGGTTTACGCTAATTTAATAGCGTGAAACTCGTTCGGATTCCCAACAACGTACATGTACGCGCAACATCGCTCCAAAAGTGTACATCATAAATCCCACATGTGATATCAAACCCGATGCGACGCAGAGTAAAATGACGACGCGCCATAAGTCATAGAGATGACAATTCGGTGCAGGCGTGCTTGTCGCATATAGCCTCAATATCTCTGCTCCCATCTCCGGGATGATAAGCTTGTAGACGCCAGTCCTTGCGTTGTCGAAATCTGCTGACAGGTGCAGCTGACAATCAACCAATGCACGTCCAAGAGTGTTCGCTTCATCACCCGATAGTGCACTGTCTGTCTCGGCACCTCGGCGGAGGCGAGAGACTAACAAAGATATGGGGAAAGTGAGGGCAGCAATGGAAGCAGCGAGGGAGGAGATCTGGGGAGGAAGTATGGTGGGGAGGTGATCCTTCCTGAACTGTGAGAGAAGCCGTAGATTTAGAGCTAGAGCCCGATAAGTCACCAGCAGCTGGATCTTCGATGTCCACCAGGGCAGAATAAGCGGGAGGAATCAGTGAGTGAAGAGACTCCAATGCTAAGGGGCGTGGGATAATGGAGAAACCTCATCCACCTGCGCAAGATGGAAGTCTCCTCAACATTCTCCGGTAGCATGTTCGGAGTGTGACGGTGGAGAGGTGAGAGAGCAGTGGAGCTGCGGTGGCGGAGATGAGAATAGGAATCAGTTGGGTGGTCGGCCATGGAGTTTTTGTCTTTCAGAGATGCACGTATTCGTTTGAAAAGTATGAGGAAGAAAGTTGCGAATCGACTCAATTGAGGAACATATAAGCACACCATTCGAAAAGAATAAAACAAGCGATAAAATCAGATCTGGTAACAAACCCAAATCCAAGAAAAAGAGGATTCTCTTGCCCATGAGTCACTCCATAAAATCTTGACTCAAAACGACGCCGTTTCTTTTACTCTTTAACTGCTCGCCTGATGCACTAACTTTCTGGCTTTGTGTATGTATCAGAAAGGTCCGGGTCGTGCGAATTGACCCGTCCTCTCTCAGCCCAATTCCCATTCTGCCCATCTCGGCCCAGCATCACGCAGATCAGGTCCCCAATCCAATGTCCAGACCCAACAAGGATAAGTTTTGCCTTATATGCACGTTCAGTCCCAGTTTTTCTAGCGCCTTGTCTATAGAGTCACTAACTTCTTTTTATTCGGCAGGTCCCACTCACAAGTTTATCTTGTTGCAATTTAGCCATTGACATACTTGTGTTTTTGTCTGTTTCACTCATTTGAATACTTTTCACTAACAATTTCCCTACTTCCTCATGGAACCGAAGAATATCCATCATGGTGTACGTACATCACTAACGGTAAAACTAACAGTTTTAGGTAGTTATTACTAAAATATGAGAAGTTACCATTTTAAATAAATATATATAATTATGGGGTAGATATGGTAGTTATTATTAAGGGAGGGAGTTAACATTTTAGATAATTTCTATAATCATGGAATAAATAATTTTTAAAACTTTAGTTATTTCTGTAGGGAAATTTTTTTTCATTTTCAAACAAAAATGCTAGCATCTTTGTAATTTGGTGTGTTGTGTATAAGAAATTTGTGTCATATATTAGTTGGCGTAATGTTTAGAATTGTTTGTTCTAGTGTCAATAATTATTATTCTGATGTCTAGTACTGTTTTTTTATATCTAATTATGTTATATTGATGTATAAATTAGTTAGTCTAGTGTACAGTGTGGCTATCTCAGTGTCTAATACTGCTATTCTAGTGTCTAAAACTAGTTTACTAGTATCTAGTAATACTTTCATAGTGTCTAATTATGTTCTAGTGTTTGTGACTGCTTTTTTGGTGTCTAATTATGTCATATTAATGTATAAATTTGTCAATCTAGTATCTAATGGACAAAATCTTAAAAATGGTATAATTATCTTCTTATTAATTTTAAATTCAAAATATCATGATTATCGTAAAATATGAAATAAATATACACTTCATTTTCTAATTAAAGCATCATTTTCCTTAGCTTGTGAAATAAAAAAAAAGTGAGAAAGTGAGAAAGAGAGGGGAGGAGAAAAAAAAAAGAATTATTTAATCAGCCTAGCTTGTTATATAAAAACCGCGCAACTTTTTTTTCTTTTAATTATCACAATCGTTGAATATGCTAAAGAGACATTACATCTTGATAGATTGCCATATAGCTTTATGGTTATTCTATTGAGTTTTTCCTGAGTGTTACTAGTATTGGATGAGAATAAGCAGCTGTGTAATCTCATTTGAAGTACTAGTTGTTTTGCTTATTAGGTACATAGGTCGCAATTATGTTGGAGGTGGTAGTTTGTGGAATATGCATGCGCCAGCATGTATTCTCATTCCATGAACCATGCCATTTAAGTATTATTAGTACACCGAAAGATGGTAAAAAAAGTCATAGATCAGGATTTTGGTGCATTAAATGCAAGTTGGGCTTTTTGCAGAAGTGTCTTTACCATTTGGTTCTACTGTGATGGAATCAACAGGTTTTGCTGTTCTTTTGTGTTACTGATGCAGTTCCGTTTAGCTGATCCTAATCTTCTAATTTTATGGGCTTTGACAGTCCTTATCAGGTTCGGTTTGTATCCAATGTGGTTCCCAAGAACCTGTAGATCTTTTCATCAGGTGCCACCTTTGCCAAATACGGAGCATACATAACTACTGTCTTGACCCTCCTTTATTGCCTTGGACCTGCATCCATTGCATGGATCTCCAATCATTCTACCAAAGGACATTCTGGTTTGCAGGGCACTTGAAATCTAGAACATCTTTTTAACCTGTTTAAAGAATTCAATTTCTGACTTGAGATGATGAGTTTTTCAGCCTGTTTTTTTTTTTTGGGTAAAATACAAGTCCCTCGTACTCGTTGTCTGTATCTCTTACTAAATAAATTGGAAGCTTGTGCAAGCATTTGTGCTCTGAGCTGTTTTTAAGAATCTCTTGCATACATCTTGTATGAACAAATTCAGGAACAATTTTGCAGGGACAGATGCTAGTGCTATGATTTTTTTTTCTTTCAAATTTGTGAACCATATTTCATATGGACTTTTTTTTTCAAATTATGTGGAGTTGCGCCCCTTCATTAATATTGAAATTGAGTGATGCGACCTTTCAAGTAAACATGAAATTGAAATTGGTTTTGATGTGGGAATATGGGCCACATATGGCCAAAATTGTTTGCTAATAATCTTCAACACCAAGGCCTGCGTCATGTTTCACTATCTCTGGAATGGTTGTGGTCGTGTCACGTGTGCTTTTACGTTTCTCTGTTGTGTCTTTCTTGTCTGTTGTTATTCTAATAACTTCCTAGTAAGGCAGCGACCATAGAGGTAGAGATAGAGAGAGTTACATTAATCCTGACTTGTTTTGTGGCCCTTTTTTTTGTCAGCGTTGCTACTTTGTTGCGTGGTCTTGCCTCTCTTAGATCGATCAAGTCTAGTGTAGTGAAGTTAGAATTTTGATTTGAACAAGGCATGCGCAGGCTTAAGTACTCACTGGAGGAAAAGAAAAAAAGGACACAAAACTTCGCATTTGGGTTTAATCTAGATTCCTTCCACACATTCACGTCAAAAATTTATGGCTTTGATGATGCTCCAGGTAAGGGGCTGGTGTTCTCCGAACATCGACACCTTGGTGTTTCAAGTTATACAGATGCAAACTGGGTGGGTTGCATAACTGATAGGAGGTCTACCTCTAGCTACTTCATGTTTTGTTGGTGGGAATCTCGTTACATAGAAGAGTAAGAAGCAAAAGGTGGTTGCTCGTTCAAGTGCTGAAGCAGAATACAGGGAAATGGTCAGTGGAGTCTGTGAAATGTTGTGGTTAAGACACCTATTGATGGAGCTAGGGTTCAAATCGGAGAAGGCCATGCCTTTGTTCTGTGATAACGAAGCTGCAGTTGAGATTGTTCACAATCCTGTCCAGCATGATCAGACTAAACATGTAAAGGTTGATTAACATTTCACTAAAGAAAAGCTGGATCAACAAATTATTTCTTTTCCGTTCGTATCTAGCGGGGAGCAAATGGTAGATGTTCTTGCAAAGGCGGTTTCTAGCAAGGCAATCCATGACTCACTTGGCAAATTGGGCATGTGTGATTTTTATGCTCCAACGTAAAGGAGAGTATTGGCATGAGTCAGTTGGCGTGAGTCACTCTCAGTTGAATCCTAGGTGTAGTAGGATTGTAGTTTGTATATACTTATCACTTGTACTTATCGTTTTCTCATCACTATCCTAGTCGAGCTCTAACTGCTATGTATATAAAATTCTGTATTTGGAGGCAATAACATATAACAATGAGAACTTCCAAGATGTTCTCTTCATATTGTTCTATTCTGTTTAACTGTAAATACAGCTATCCTTATTTGAACTGTCCATTTAAGGTCTTTCAAAAATTGTCTAAAGCTTCGCCATGAGAGGGAATTGCACATTAGCAACAGGGCCTTATAAAGTTGTCTTAATTTACCGTTTCGAATGAATCAAGAGCCACTATACCAAAATCTCATGTTTTTGAATTAATATCAAAGCCTTTATCAACTAGTATTATGGTTGGGAAATGATCTGTCATTTCCTTAGAACCTTGTAATTTGATGAGAAGCCTTGAAAAAGTGTTGTCAAGATACCGCCTAGCACTGTTTTTTTAATACACAAAATCATGACAAGAAAGTTAATTTAAAATTTCAGAAAAAATGGGGAGGCTTTCCATGATGGCTCGAACTTTAAAGTTAAGGTCAGCAATGACACATGAACTTGAGAATTGAACTATTATGCCAAATCCTTTAGTTTTATATTGTTTTTAATTTTTGTTGTACAACAAGAAAAAAAAACTCTTCTCAAGTAGACCTAGTACACGGGCCAAACTCTTGGGCAGTATTAGTATTGGCGTTAACTACAATTAAACTCCAATATTACAGCACAAGAGAATAGGGAGGGCTAGTGCTGCAGTCTAGCATACGACTAGCCAAAGATGGAGAGAGCAGTCGTGAGTTTTGACTGAATTCTATCTCAAAGACATGAGCGCAACAGCAAACACATGACAATAAATGCCCCATGAAACAAAAATACTACATGCAACTTAAGGGGCAAAATAGTAACCAAGCAATGGACCAAACACTTAGTCAACCTATTGATCCGAGGAAATGAATTAAATCATTCAAGTTAATTTGTGTTACACAAAATTGGACATGTGCCACTCTATTTTGTTCCCTATCACCTAAACACATTTATATGTGCCAAATATCAATGTGTTTTTTAGAAATGTAAATGTATTATTCCGTCGGAATGCAGCTTCGCTGGAATCTTAAGACACTCGCTCGGTCCCAGGTTCCACACACCCACCCTCACTTGTATTGTAATTTTTTGGTCATCAAATATAGCTCTAAATTTTAAGAAAAGGATAAACTAACCTAGCTCTCATAAAGCACTCACCAAAACCCTTCCTTGTATGTTTTTTTTTGTGCGCCTACAGTTTCAAGAAAGAGAAATTAGAAAAATCTAGAAATTTAACCTAACCTGCACTTTCGTCCCATTTTTTGAAATACTTATACTTAAATCTATGATACATTAGCTTTGTCACTTTTCCCAGTAACATTATTAGCTCAAATACTCCAATTGAACTTTAAGATTTAATAGATGCACCAATAAATTTATAGATTTCAAATCGGACTTCTAGTTGACACAAGACATTATTCTTTCTTACTAGTAAATGTTTTTTGGACAATAATATTAAAAACTAAAGTGGAATTAAGTGATGAAAACGATTAGCATAATTAGAAAAGTTAATTCCAAAAATAAAATTTAACCAATTATTAAATTGAATATCAAATATATGAAAAAGTTATATTAAGAAAAATAAAACTAATGACTCCAAATCCTAGAATGCCTTATTGTTAATTGATTAAAATAAAATTAAATAGTTATTCGGGTTTAATTAAATTTATAACATAGCTCTTTCATAGATTAGTTTCTTCATCAAACTCTTCTCAAATGAACCCAAAAAAATCCTTATCACAGAGATAAATAAAAAACTCTTTTCTCAAATAAATGCATCTAGACAAAACCACCAATTTTGCCTTCTAAAAACTCATTTCAGGTTCTCGTCTATGAACAAAAAACAACAAAACCTATGATGCAATCACTGACCACCACCTGCAAGAGTAAGGATAAACACCTCCATCTCTTTGTCAGAAAAAAAAACTCCTCCATTTTTGCTAGCATAGGAACCCTGTCACTATCACCATCCCTATATCTGTGCCTCTGCAAGCTTTCCATATTCTATGCTTTTGTAGTTATGTACTAGTAAATTCATGCAGGTCAATCGATGAAAAATAAAATTTTCATATTGATTTCATTTATAAATAAAAATATTTTAAAAAAATGCATGAATTTAAAAAAGATTTTGAACAAAAAATTGAAACTTTTGAAAGTTGTTGGTGACAAATTTTGTTCAAGATTTAAGTACAAAATTGGGGTATCGACAATAACTCACGCAAGTTCTGGGACATGAAATGCAAAAATCAACAGTTTAGAACATATTTTGCATTGATTGGAATATAGTGGAAAAATGTGTGAATTTAAAGTTTGAGGACCAAAAAGATATTATTATAGACAAATAGAGGACTTGTTGCTTGGTTGGACATCCTCTGACCTGAGAAAAACAAGTCGGGCTTCAACCAAAAAAGGAGCACTGTAGCAGGGCTGAGTACTATTGAATGGCAGAATGCCTAATTTTAAAGTTTGAGGGCCAAAAGATATTTTTTTAATATATATATATATATATATATATATCTTTTGGTTCTTAAACTTTAAAATTAGAACAACAAAAGACCTTTCGTGTAATTTGACCATTTATTCTAGACATTCCGTGGCCCAAAAGGACAAGTGAAAAAAAAAAAGCACTATAGTAGGGCGGGCGTTTTAAACAACAAAAATGTCTGTTTTTAAAGTTTGAATCAAAAGATATCATCTCAGACAAATAAATGACCTATTTGATAATTTGAATTTTTTTTAAAAAAAAATTTAGACATCCCCTGTCCAATAAAAGAAGTGGGCTTCAGCCTAAAAAAATGACATTGTGGCAGGCATATACTCTTTTTGTTCTTTTTGTTCTTTTTTTGTAAATAAAAGGGAAAAAAACTGAACAAAAGAAGATGAATGAAAAAAAGAGGCAGCAAGTATATATATATCCCGATGACCTTGCATTGGACCTTCATTAGAGTTAAAGTGTCAAAGGTGATTTCAAGATCCCAAATGGACCTGATCATCTCTCTAATATCAAGCTTCAAATTATGGTTGATGATCTGAAGGAAACCCCACAAGCATTTGGCTAGGATCATGCAGTGGGAAATATTGTTAGTTGCCACGAACTCTCATAGCTTCTAATAGCTCAAATTTTGGTGAATAGGCCAGAGGGTCATGGAGCCTTCTTGAGTACTTCCAAGGGGTGTGCAATGGCTTGGATCAGTGGCATTCGGGAGAGGATTCCTGGAGCGCATTGACTTAAGATGTTTCCACAGTCTTGTTTCACTTATTAGCTAAGAAATAAAATGTTGATGAATGTTATTAATACATTAACTTCGAGAAAATGTTACTAATAAAAAAAACACTATAGTAGGACTCGTTACATTTAGGTAGGGTTATAAAGGAGTCTAGCCAAACCCGACCCCGCTAGGCTTGAGCTTAGCATCTTAAGTTATTGGTACTACCCGAGCTCTTGCTCAAATTGCTCGAACCTGAATTTTGAGGCTCGATGTTAGCTCGAGCTCGGCCGGAAAGCCCGTCAGGCTCGAATGAATAGCCTTTTACAAAATTTATTATATTTAATTTAGTGATTTAAACCAATAACTATTTGATTAGTTAGATAATTAAAGTATTATATATATATTACTATTAAAGGCCCATTAGGCCCCTTAATAAAGGGGGAGGTATTAGCTAGATAATTAAAGTATTATATATGTCATCATTGAAGGCCCATTAAACCTCTTAACAAAAGGGGTTAGATATTTACAAGCTCGAGCTCAACCCTTTAAGGTATCGAACTCATTTTCAGGCTCATGCTTGAACTCGAGTTTTTTAAGGCTCGACTCAATAAGCCTCAAATCGAGTTTAAGCTTAAGCTACCCAACAAAGGCCAAACCTTTTTTTTTTTTTTTTGGTAAGTAGAATGGAGGAAAAATCTAATAGAGAAAAATGAATAAAGACAAGAGGTAGCAAGCACATGTGCTTCTCAGATGACCTTGCATTAGAGCTTCATCACAGTTAACTTGTCAAAGGTGGTTGTAAGATTCCAAATGGACTTGATCATCTCTCTAACATCGAGGTTTAACGCATTATAGTAAATGATCTCAAGGAAACTCCGCAAGCAGTCGGTTAGGATCATGCAGTGGGGAACATTGTTAGCTGCCATAAATTTCATAGCTTCTAGAATAGCTTAAGTTTCCATGGATAGGCTGAAGGGGCATGGAGCCTGGTCGAGTACTTCCAAGGGTGGCGTAACGGCTTGGATCAGTAGCATTCTGGGAAGGATTACTGGAGCTCATTAACTTAAGAAGTTTCCAGAGTCTTGTTTCACTTATTAGCTAAGAAATAAAATATTAATGAATTTTATTAGCACATTAACTTCGATAAAATGGGACGCTAACCGCCCAACATAACCGGTATGCTGAGGTTTATGTGCAATTATCAAGATCCCAGCCCAATATAAGTCCAAAATTTCTTCTAGATAGTATGTGTCCCTGATGAAATCCAAATCCCGTTTTCAACAATATGATTACTATGCCATTCAACTATAAAGTTATTTCGGGTGTATAGACTATAGTGGTTTCATCAGAAAAGAAAATGCAATCGAAACTCAAGAAAGAATTCCATTTCTAGAATTCACTACATCAATTTGAAGTAGGAGCAGACCGAAACACTTGAAGTTGCAGACACTCCAATTACATCCATTGATCATTTTCGGTTCATAACTTACTCCCCTTGTTTCTGGTAAGGCTTCCCATTGCCTTGGCCTTTTCCCTCAAAACATGTTTCTGGATCTTCACGGTGGAAGTTTTTGGCAAGTCCTCAAAGACAATAGTTCGAGGGGCCATATAATGAGGCAATCGCTCCCGGCAGTGCTTCATGAGTTCTTCAGCATTGGCACTGCATCCATCCTTCAATTTCACAAACGCACAAACAGTCTCTCCCCAGTATATGTCTGGTCTTGCGACCACAGCTGCCTCAAGCACAGCTGGATGCTTGTAAAGAACAGATTCCACTTCAATTGAACTGATGTTTTCTCCCCCAGAAATGATTATGTCCTTTGAGCGGTCCTTCAGTTCTATGTATCCATCAGCATGTCTCACACCCAAATCCCCACTTCGAAACCACCCACCTTTGAAGGCCTCCTCTGTTGCTTTCACATTCTTTAGGTACCCATTCATTACCGTATTGCCTCGAAACATAACTTCACCAATGGTCTTTGCATCAGGAGGCACACTCTTCATGGTCACAGGATCTTTAATATCAGTTTCCTCCATTCCGAGATGGTGCAATCCCTGCCGAGATTTGAGTCTAGCCTGTTCTTCTCGAGGTAGGGAATTCCATTCGGGTTTCCAAGTACAAACAGTTCCAGGACCATATGTTTCTGTCAACCCATATGAATGACCCACAGTAAATCCCAGTGCTTCCATATGGAAAAGTACTAAGATAAAAATCCATATTCAGATAATTCGACAGAATTTATGATATGGATTAATAATTAATTGAAATATTTTATAATAAATTAAAAATTAAATTTTATTAAATTTCACATTCGGGTGATTTGATAGAATCCATGATTTGAAAAATATCATATTTATAATAAAAATGAATAAAAAAAATTTAGTACCAAGATAAAAAAAATCCATATTCAGATAATTTGACAGAATTTATGATATGGATTAATAATTAATTAAAATATTTAATAATAAATAAAAACTAAATTTTCATTAAATTCCATATCCGGGTGATTTGATAGAATCCATGGTTCAGAAATATCAAATTTGTTATAAAAAATTATAAAAATTAATTATCAAGATTTAGAAGTCCATATTAATTTAAAATCCATATATGGATGATTCAGTTAAAATCTTTGGTTTGCAAATTAAATAAAATTATTTAAAAGCAAGCAAAACAAAATTAAAATCAACTAAGGTACCAATTTTGGGCGTTAGAATAGAGTTATTTTAACGTAACTATACTCCCGAACCCTCGAACTCTCGTAGACCATTTTTAGGTATTCAATCGACCTAAGTAAAACTGATTGGTGGCGACTCATAAAAACCACGTTGCCACAGCTTGGTGACTCCACTGGCGATCGAACCCAGAATCTCTGGTTTTTATTAATATTAATTTCCTTTTTATTATATTTTTTTAAAATTTTATTTTTCTTTTCATTCTTTTTTGATTTTTTATGAAAGATTTTTAAAGTAATTATCTAATCCATAAGTTTACAAAATTATTTAAAACCATTAATTTTTATTGGATCGTCTGGTTATGATTTTTTTTAAAAAAAATTATTTTTGATAAAAGGAATAAAAGGTTAGATTTTATTATTTAAAGGAAATAATGAAAAAAATAAGTGTTTTAATATTCCAAATAGTGTACGAAAAAAAAAATGATGGGGGGGCTTGGTTGTAATAATAAAATAAAGAAGTAAGATGGGATTTTGGCCAGCAAAAAAAAAAGGTAAATAAATAAAATAAAATAAATCATTCACACAAAGAAAAATAAATTACAGAAAGTAAATAAATAAATAAAAAGTAAATAAAGATGGGTGTTTAATCATCCACGTAAAAAATTGCATAAAGTAAATAAATGCATAAAATTAAATAAATAAATAAAGTGGGACATTTAGCCATCCACTTAAAAAAAATAAAAAATACATAAAGTAAATAAACGCAAAAAATTAAATAAATAAAGAAAGTGGGGCGTTTAGCCATCCACTTAAAATAAAAAGCTCATAAAGTAAATAAACACAGAAAATTAAATAAATAAAGAAAATGGGGCATTTAGCCATCCACTTAAAATAAAAAGCGCATAAAGTAAATAATTGCAGAAAATTAAATAAATAAAGAAAGTGGGGCGTTTAGCCATCCACTTAAAAAAATATAAAAAGTGCATAAAGTAAATAAATGTGAAAAATTAAATAAATAAAGAAAGTGAGGTGTTTTAGCCATCCACTTAAAAAATAAAAAGTGCATAAAGTAAACAAACGCAAAAAATTAAATAAATAAATAAAGTGGGGCATTTAGCCATTCATGTAAAAAATAAAAGTGTATAAAGTAAATAATTGCATAAAAGTAAATGTAACACCCCCATATCCCATATGGGTGAATTGTGGGAAGCCTTATGTGGATATATAACCTTCAATTTCAAAACATAAGCACCTAGCGCTTATCCTTTTCCAAAGGATAGCCCATGTGGTATGAGCAGGAATTCCGTTGACTGGTTCTGGACTTGGGTCGTTACAAAAGGTACAATAAAATTTTATTAGATAGCTTAGCTGGAAGTTTACTACTTACCAGAGTTTTTTTTGGTTGTGTCAATATGAATATCATCTTTTTTATGGACCATTTGTTCGGTCTTTTGATCAGAAATAATATGAGAATTTGATGGAGTAACTTTTTTGTTTAGAGGGTGGAACAATTACAAAGTTGAATATGGGTGCTTCCCTTTTGGTGGTGGCTGATATTACTCTAGGTGCTTTAGGATAATGAATAAGACTAATATTTTCTTTACGGTTTCTCAGCAAAGCCATTAAGTTTCACGGTTTTTCTTCAATTACTTTTGTGGTGAATATATGTAGCTTAGTATCTTTCTTTGGTGTTGGCTATTATGTTAGTCTCAGGTTCCTCTTCATTTTGTAGGTTGGAAGCTTTATTTGGTGTCCCTATTTGTTTGCTTGTTTTTCTTACATTTTCTTAATTTTTACTTTCAAGTCTCTCTGTTTGCTCCCCATGGTTCTATTGGGTAGGGATAAACATGGGTCGGGTTGGTTCGGTTTTATGGTAGAACCGAACCAACCCATCGGTTCCAAAATTTTTCGATCCAACCCAGAACCGAGAACCGAACAGAACCAGAACCATGGTTCTGGGTTTCTCGGTTCTGGTTATCGGGTTTTTCGGTTTATATTATATACCTATAACAATACCAAAATTCAATAAATCTACATCCATAATCAGTTTTATGACATATTCAACATAATATACAATTAAATTAATATTTAAATATACGTACTTAGATACATTCAAAAGAGTTTAAAATGTTGTTCCTACAAAAATGGTTTAAAAGAGTTGCTTGTGGGGCATCTTTTATCTTAACTAGTTTACTTCATTCCAGTAATTCCAATATTGGTATGACATTCAATATAAAAAACTGAGTCTTTAAGACCATCTTCTTCAGTATCAAAACCTAAAATATGTGCGATATCATAAATTTTTAATTTTGCATGACTCAAATGAAAAAAATATCATAATTGTGTCATAAAGAGTAGTTTGGAATAAAAGATCCAAAGCAAAATGACTTAAGAGTGGTGGGTCTATGAAGCAAAGTGATTTAAGTGAATATGGAGAAATTTTGTAAATGATCTCATAACTTCCATACTGTTTCAATTTGAAACATCAGTTTAAGAGTTTAATATAAAAACACAAAATAACCATCATAATACTTTAAAGAAATATGTGTGTGTGTGTGTGTGTGTGTGTGTGTGTGTGTATAGATATATTAGTAATACTATAATTTTTATTATATATATATATATATATATATCGGGTTCGGTTATGGAACCAAAATCAACCCAAAAACCGTCAGTTTTCCTATAGGTGGAACCAACCCAAGAACCATGATCAATTTTCACCCAACCAAATGGGGGTGGTTTGGTTTCTGTTTCGGGTTTACTCAACCTATGCTCACCCCTACTATTGGGTATGATTTCATTACCCAATTTGAGGTTGTAGTAATTTATAGTTTTTTTTTTGTTTCCCATGTGTTTTTTAGTGTTTTTCTTACATCCTGATCAAATCTGTCTTTTTTCTTATCCTTTGTTGCTTCACTTTTTGTTGCTTTTCTGTTCTTATCACCACTTAAATATTGAGAGCATATTTTTTATTTGTGTTATTTTTTTTTGTTTTCACTTCATCTTCGCCTATTATTGTCTTTTTTTTTTCTTTTGTACATTTGACCTCACTAAGCCAGTTATTTCTGTTTGTAGGTTATATCTTTGCTTCGTAGACATTTGTGGCTGGTCGTCATCTGTTCATCTATTTTCATAGTGCATGCTTTTATGTTTTATTTTATTATCGTGTTATATATTAAATCTACATTTAGTTCACTTGGTATAGGCTCAAATTTCCATGGTTTTATACATCGTTCTTCAAGTGACATTCGATATTGTTCATCTACTGGTAGTTTGACTAGGAGTATTATGATCTTAACTCTGAGTTTTTCCTTATTTTGTTTGCATGTTCTTTCTTGCATTGTATGCTTATATACTTCTTATAGCTTCATACGTTGTGTGAAGTTGGTTAATTTTTTAGACGGAAATATCAGTCACTTACTCTGATTAGATATACATAATATTGTAACAAAGTGTTGGTTTCTATTGTAAATATATATTACACCAAACATCCTTAGGGATGCAATGGTCATTGTGTGTCTACTTCTGCCAAAACTAGTTTACATACCCAGCGTTACATTTGGTTTCTTTTTTTATTTTCCTGAGCTTCATAAATAAATATATATTTAAATAGTATCCAAATATTATTGACAAAAATTGCATCATTAAACTAATAATAATAACAACAATGAAAGCATTAAAACATACTCAAATCACTCCTGAATACCAAAATTTAAAAGAAATTACATATACCATAAAATTCGATAAATAACATCAGATAAGATCAATCATGCAATACAAACATTAAAAGATAAGCAGTCAGATCCGGACCGAAGTTCAAATCTGATTGAAACCAGCAAAGAAAAATGAGGGAGATGGCACAAGGAAATGAGTTAAGAAGAGGAAGAAGATGCTACATGTCTTACTTTTCAAATTTAATTAAACATGGTAATGAAATAAAATTGTTTCCACCACCACCAGTGTCCCATTCTAATGTTGGATCAATGTATATCGGAAGTGTAGATAGTAAAATAATATATTTTTTTTAAGTTTCAGTTAGGTTTTGAACTGGAAGCAAAATCGAAAAACTACGAAATTATGTTTCAAACCTTTCCAACTTCGAACTTTAAATGGCTTATTGCAACTGAAAAGTGAAAACCCAAAAAAAAAAAAAGATTATGGGTTTAAAATGAAAATAAACCTTTTCATTAAAAGGTAGGAAACAGAGAAACAGGGATGTGAAGTCCTTCCAATTAGTTGGACTATTGAAGAGTATTTCTATCATTAATTAATTTTTTGACCTGTTATGATACATTAACAAAAAGGTATCATATTTTAGCTTACAATGTCTTACCTAAATTGAAAATACATTTACAATTGTTGTACAAAATTTGGCTTGAAGAGGACAAGAAAAGAAAACATAAGTAATATAGGAGTATAAGAATGGAGAGTGCTCAAATTGACAGTTATTGAAGTTTGTAATGTAAACTTGAGTAGTAAAACATAAAATTATTGGGGATAACTGAGGGAAGAGTAATTTTATCTAGATTGATAGGATGACAATTAATGATTGAATAGCTTCAAATCAAGAAAACTCTTGCAATATTATATATATATATATAATCCGTGCTAAGGAACTGATTGATTCTTGACTATCACATGGTAGAGCCTCATATCATCTCAATTGTTCCATACTTGTACCAAAAATATATATATATATATATATCTATTAGTTTCAAGTAAATACAATAAAGAAAATTCCCTAAGACGAGAAAAACCTAGATCAAAGATGTTTCCATTAGTCCTAACCAGGAAGCCCGTGCAAGTACTTTGTGTTGGTTTTTACAGATTAACAACAGGTCATCAAATGGTAATCTTAGGTGGTCTAATTCGAATCTTTGCCCTGCCCTGGCTATTACAAATAGATTTTGCCATTTGGATCTTTGTTTCTTGGCATTTTATCAAATAAAAAATTTGCTGGAGTTAAAAAAAAAAACTAATTTGTGTTGGATTTGCACGAACCACTACAATAAACAATAAATTTTGTAACTTTTGAACAAAGTCTAAACAATAAGTAGAAATCTACTTAAGTAAGCATGAGCCACAAACTGGAAAAAATTTTCATTTGCCAATGTTACATGTAAGGTTCCAAAGCAACCTCTAGAGCCCGAGATTCAAAGGGAGACTCTAAGGCAAAAAAAGAATAGATTTAGAGGATTGCATGGAGGGCTTCTGATATTCCACAAGAATTGCATGGAGGGCTTCTGATATTCCACAAAGGTTCTTGATCTATTGACAACTTACCATTTTTTCACTAGCCTCAACCTCATTTTGCCCACTTATGTAATCTTTCCATCTCCTTGCCCTTTGGTTAATGGCATTTGTAAGAGGAAATCAACTTTGTAGCTCTCTTCAACAGCTAGGAGTACATTTTCATCTGATGGATCCGGAAGCAAAACCTATTTAATTAAGTATTGATAGTCAAATGGCATTAAAGCATTCACAAATCAATGTAACAAAGATTCTTATCAAGCATATAAAGATTTTGAAGCTGGTAGCAAATTCAGTCCATAAAGAAAAAATCATTAATGCGCCATACTCAAATAAACAACAAAAAATTTACTACAACGTAATGATTTTATGAGTCAACTCTTGTTTTGACAACTTCATTAGTTTTTCTTCTTTGCACATGCACTCCCTAAGCAAACTACGGACACTAACAAAAAAGCACTGCTTCAACAAGCTTATCTGCTGAATTAGAAATATTAACATCCAAAACCAGGAAGTCAACTTGTTAAGGGTACAGTATATGCTGTTTTTACTAACAAACCAATATATCTTCATGCAAACATTTTTAGCTTCAAATTATTTTAGCATCCGAACTCCCTATAGACCACATCAAAAACTAAGTGGCACTTCAACTTTCACAACAAATAAGACACAAACACCCCTAATTCCCAGAATTCTTAAAAGCAAGAACTCACTAAAAAAAGGATCAAAATTTTGAAATCAGTTAACCTCATCATCAGTAATAATCACATTAATATGCTGCAAATCCAGCAAACAAAAACAAAATGTTTTTAACAAACCAATGAAAAATAAAACCTATAATTCAACACCAAAAAAGGGGAAACGGGTACCTCCAAATTTAATACCCAATTTCATGAAGATTAAGAAGCAATTGCTTGAACCAACAGACAATCGCTTCAAAGATGGTCTTATCATCCCCAAACCTATATTTGTGCGCTCACCGTATTTGCCTCCATCATATTCATTGGCAACAATTTCATATTTGGGCGACACATGTTGGCAAAATCCACCGGTTGCCCCCTTAGGTACGTTCTTCAGATTTCTTGGCAAAATCCACTGATCAGTTGATGAGTGTGAGAGAGTTGCTACCGAGTTGGTGGAAAAAATCCATTTCCTTGTTGTCGAGGATTGTAGCCCTATGAGAAAAACAAACAAAGCAAAAAGGAATAAAATAATAAGCATCCAATGCGGCAAAATCATGTTCATGGCCATAAGAAATGAGAAAAAAGCACTGGTAAACAATTAAGAAGACTTGGGAGAGAGAAGAAAAGATGCTAGCAGCTTCACTGTCCAACAGCAACACAGATTACAACAGATTAAAATGGGAAAGCAATTTTGATGATTTTATGTTTAGTCAGCAATTAATTTGCACCATAAAAATTAACAGACAAATGGCTAAAAACCAAAAGTATATCATCTGCTTGATACTCATTAAATGGTAGTGAATAAGAAAAATCATAACCAGATCACGTGACAAAAAAATAAACAAACCATTTGGTAAAAGTGCTGTACACTCATAAAATGATTTCTCGTTGTGTTCCTCTTTTAGATTCACATAGGCAATCGTATACATCTCATTCATTTAGTTTAATGAAAATGACTTCATATAAAAATCTGATTAAGCTAGCAAGCAAAACATAAATGGACAAAAAAATTAAGCAATGAACCTAGTTATGCAGCATAGCTTCGCCAAATCCAGAATAGGACAATTATGATTGCCAATGGTTCTCAAAGCCATTAAGACACAAGCGACGCCACAATCCCAAGAAAACATGAGGTTTATGTGCGGGACCTGTAGAAAGCAATTCAACTTGGACGATTATAAGATTTTTTTAAATTACGTACATATAACTCAAACATCTATCTGACAATCTCAAACATATAGATAACAAATAAACGAACAACTATAGATCTCCAGCATTATCATGCTTAATGGAACGTTCACTAATAAGACATTGATTGACACCGGGAGATTTCTTGATATCCATGAATATGGTTAAAGAATAAAGGAATAAGGGAAAGAATGAGAGAAAGAGGTAAAAAACAACCTTGAAGGGAAAAGAAAATTGGCCTTGCCGATTGGAAGAACCTATGGGTAAAGATGAGCAGAGAACAAATTCAACCAAACATTTGACCATTGAAATCGACTCCAACGTGACCTTAAGAAATTGAAGAAACAGGCGCTTTAGCATTAAAAATCAAAACAGCTGCAGATAAAGGCACAAAAATCCGAGTCTTCTAAAGAAATTCAACAACAACCCAGTGCTTGTGCTTGCTAAGCAGCCTCAAGGGCTCCAATCTAACCTAAAAAATTAAATTGAATCATGGTGAGACAACCCTCACCGTTGAAGCATTTGAAAAGAAAAGGAATGAGGTGCTAAGGCACTCACCTGATCGCCGATGTTGCAGGACTTTTGCTTGTTTGTGAACCATGAACTTGGATGTGCATTTGATGTAGCGGTTATAGAGCTTGTTGTGGAAGAAGCAATTCATAGCCATGACCACAGACTTCTGCATCTTGTCGGAAACCACCATCCCCACCAACCACTTCATCACCGATCTCGATCAATCGTCTCCCCCGCTTTCTCACCTTAAGTGCCTTAGTCAGGTCCTTGACACAACCAGAGATAGGAAGAAGGTGGAGATAGGAGAGTAGGGTTAAGTAACGATTGGTAAGAGAAAAAAATTAGGAAAAATAGGGGAACATGAAAAAGATCAGGGAGCTAACCAAGCCCAAAAGGAAATGGCACCACTTTGGAATTAAACCAAGAGGATTTTCGGGCTAAGAAGATAATTTAATTCCTTTATATTTTTTTAAATTTGAACTTAATATGCGTTTTGTGCAATGAAAAAGTAGATATATTTGCTGGGAGGGGTAATTTTGGAACCCTCACATCAGAAAATGTAACATTATTTCCTAAAATAATAAGTTTACCATGTGTCACTTTTCTAGTTTCTATTAAGTGAAAAATTATTTTTACCCTGACGTATATCCTGCTATTTGTTTTGGTTTTTTGTTTTTGTTCCAAGATCAGCTAGTCTCTGTTTGTTTTAGTTCAGATCCGTTACTCTGTACATTTTTATTTACTTTTTATCACTTACTGTTTTAGATCCTAACATTTTTAACAATCTACTCACATGGTTTCTTAGCAATCACACATACTCACAGATGATCTACACAAATTTATGGTTCTTTTCCAAATCTGCT
Organism: Aquilaria sinensis; assembly: GCA_005392925.1. Classification (NCBI taxonomy): domain Eukaryota; kingdom Viridiplantae; phylum Streptophyta; class Magnoliopsida; order Malvales; family Thymelaeaceae; genus Aquilaria; species Aquilaria sinensis. The sequence continues at coordinate 29,730 of SMDT01002155.1, forward strand.
ATGGTTCTCTCTTTTTTGCTTAAGGATTCATTGAAATGTGCATCTAATCGCTCATTTCTACTGGATTTCAAGAAATGGTCGCCCTGTATCTGCTGGTATAAAGATTTTTTCTTTCATTTTCAAGTACATAGTCTTCCTTCAAAATTGTTTTACTTTCAATACTTTTGTTATACAAATATTCTTATATTCGTTGTAGATTCCCCGCGAGCCACCCACAGAAGAATCCGTGGAATGCACACTAACCCTCTATGGTTCTTTATTGAGTATGTATACATCAATGCTTTTGTACTACTCCATTAAATTTTTATATGGTTTTGATTCAATTTTCCCATGTTATCTTCCATCTTTAAAATCCAATCATTATTTTTATTGCCATAGTTGAGACTTGAGAAAACTAAGTCAAAGCATAGACAAAGGTAGCGGCTGCCAACCCACTTTTAGTACCCACTTCTAGTCTGGCATGTATACTTTTCCTGAGATGGTCTACCAATACCATTTTAAAAACCTTTTCCCACTTTCAACTAATTTTTACAAGTACTTACCCCAAGCTCCATGTTCAGTCTTTTGAGATCTATGGTCGTAACCCGAAAAAAGAGGCGCAAATGTCTAAGTCTTTTGAGATCTATGTAACGTATGCTTTAACTTTCATTGGGCCTCCACAATTATTTTTGTCAGTTTTACGTAAATAATAATTTTAAAATTTTATTGCCCAATTGGGATAAAGCATTTAAGTTCGGCCCAATAACTATAGTTGGGCCTGTTAGCGCCACATAAATGATTTGAATAATACGTAGACATTTTAATATCATGTCCCTATTCCTAAAAAATTACTTTGAACTAAATCACCTACATTTTACAATATATTATTTAAATTTTATCCTGTAACACCGTTTCTCACTTAGTTCACAATCAACTTGTTACAAAGTCACTTCATACGCCTAATTTGTTATAGAGAGAATGATGTAGACAAAACTTATCCTAATTTGTTCCATGGTCTACAATAATTAGAATAGAAATGTTAAGAGCAAAACAATAAGGCCAGTTTGTTTCAGTTAAAATGGCGCATGTTTGTGTTGTAATTGTATTTCCTTTGTGTTCGATTGTATAATAATTTCTGTTGTTAAATTTCACAGTTTTTGTTACTAAGGGCTAAGAAGTCATAATACTGGATGCAACAGGCTAAACATCAAATTGTTGGTAAGCAGTAAACAGTTCCTAATGTTTTCTTTAAATGTTATGCGGTTTGGTGTTGATTTTCTTTGATACTAACGCCTAATAATCATGATTTGAAATGGAAGGCTAATACTGATGACTTAATTAAAGTTATATGGATATGGTTTTTCATTTTACCGGCCCGCAGCGAAATGGAATTGTTCTATACACATGGCAGTACAGAAAAGGGAGGAAACTCACCCCCTTTTATATATGTTTTGTATAGATACGGAGACTTGCAAAGCTGTACTGTAAACTAAATGCCAACAATTACATAGACGCAAAAGACATCAAATATCTGTTACAGTTTTCTAGTGGTTTTCCTGATTAATGATGGAGAACAATTAATACACTATCAACCAAAGTTAATAACAACCTAAGGTTCTTAATTAAAGGAATATATTTTGGTTCAAACCGGGGAAGGAGAATCTACAGGTGAGATGAATACTCCCCAGAGCCAGTGCTGGTCCCAGAGATAAACAGGAGGGGCGTACTCGCGCGGCCGCATTTCTTGGGGAAGGAAAAGAAGGACGAAGGTAGCCACGAGGGCTTGAAACAGGGCCGATAAAAGAAACAGAAGAAGCTTGAGGCGGGCGAGCAAGGGCAGAGAGAACTGCGCGACCACGCCCGACGAGATCAGGGCCGTCGACACACTCAGCTGCCGCGACGCCGACCGGACCTCCGAAGGAACCGCCTCGTTCAGCAGCAGCCATCCCATGTGACCAGCGAAGGCGTGTAGGCCCAGCAAAACCACCACGCACGGAACTACAACCATTTGAGCTAGTGCGTCGTCAGTACTGCTGCGCGTCGTGGTCGGCGTCGACGTCGAGCTCCGGAATGGCCAGCCCCGAGCGCAAGCTGCTCCGACCTGGATGATGAGCATAGCGACGCTCGACGACAAAAGCGGATTTCGTCAATCCCACACGTTGGAAAGATCATACGCATAAAAGAACAGGAGAAGAGCGACGAAGGCACCCACCATGGCGTAACAGAGTGAAGCGCTTTCCCCTTGTCTCACCTGTTTGAAGATGATGGGCGAGAAGAGGGCCAAGACATTGATTCCGGTAAGTTGCTGGAAGAGAGGAAGCACAACCGTCGCTACGAGATGCGGTCTGAACTGCCTGTCCATCACCAGAGGGTGCTTCGTAGCCGACTCCAAATTGTCCTTCATCTGCCACAACTCGGCTGTGATTTCCGCGTCAGTGAGGGTGCTCGGGCGGAGAACTCGAAGGAATATATAGGCTCTTTCGATGTCTCCTTTCTCCATCAAAGAGTGGGGAGTCTCGACGGGCAAGCAGCAGACGAAGATGAGGGCAACGAGGGCCAGGACGACGGCGCCTCCGAGGGCAATCCGCCAGCCGTGGCCGGCAGCTCCGTGGGTTGCAACATTAACTAGAGTCGCCGCAAAAAAACCCAACCACGTGACACCATGGAAATAGGGGAGACGGCACTGATGCTTCAAAGGCGTCATCTCGGATACGTAAGGCGGCATCACGTGGAAGGAAAGCCCTGTTCCCAGCCCCTGCAGGACTCTCCCCAGGACGAGCATCCAGAAGGCCGTCGCCGCCGCTTGGAGGCTTGCTCCGGCCACGAAGCAGAGGCAGGCGCAGACCATGGGAGTTCTCAGCCCGAACTGGCGGCTCAGCCTCGGTGCAGAGAGCCAGGCCGGTCCGCGAACAGGGACGAGGTGAAGGAGGACAAGACTGGATCGTCGAACTGGGAAAAGGGATCTCCCCGGTTGTCCGAGGACCGGGAAAGGGACCGGAAAAAAGCTTCCCAAAAAGACTTCATACGTGAGACGCCGCCGGAGATTCCGATTTCGTAACCGAAGATAAAGGCCGTCATCGTAGCCACGACGAGGACGGGGACGACCACGGTCAGGGCACCCTCCTCAACTTGGTACTCGTTGCGAGAGCCTTCCTCCGCAGAGGTGTTGGTGTTGATAACGCCGGAAGTAGCAGCCATAGCAGGGGGCAATATGATCGATTCAACTTAATTTGCGCGACAAAAAGAATTGAAAATTTTTCTCGCCTGGTCAATCCAAATTAAAGTTGATAGGTTTGTTGAATTTTAATCTGAACAAAAGTTGAGAGGCCCAAGTCGCACATATAAATATGTGAATTCAAGCTCATGGCGGCAATGATATGATCATCCCCGACTAGGTTTCGGACTCCGACTCCAACTTGCACTTGCAGTTATACTCCTTTTTGGTTTTGCATATGGTTCAGTCTTTTAACTCGGCCGTCTTTCAACCTAGTGATTTAACGCGGAGTGCGTCATCCACGTCTCATCTGTCGAAACAAAAGGGTAAATTCTATGGTCGGTCCTTTAGGTTTTTTTAGTGTCCTAAATTAGTGCCTAAATTTAATGTTATTCTATCAAAGTCTCTTATCTCATATTGCGAGTTGCAATTGGCCATTTCCGTAAATTTAGCCATTAAATCAGATGAAAATTTCTGATATGATATAAATTAATATTAAATTAAATCTAGAAATAACAGTTCTAGTCATATAATTTGTTGATGAATTTTCACTTTCAATCATTTTTTTTCTGCAAATGGGGCAAATATATCATTCATCTTAAGCTAAGAGGATAAATCACCCTTTATTTTATTTGTTTTAGCAATATTTGTACACACCTTTAGTGTAGTGGGGTGACTGATTCACCCGGAAATAAAACATTGATGGTATATTTGAAGCAAAAATTACCAATAGTGGGTGCTTTATAATCTTGGTCTATGATGAGGGTCATATTTGCCCTCTTTGCATTTTTTCAGTCTTTCTCTAGGACGGTGGCTTTACAAAATTGCTTTATAAATAAAACTTAGAATTGGCAACAAATTGTGAGCTGGGCTTGCTAAATTTGAATCGTTAAACACATTAATGGGCTCGAATTAAAAGTCGTTAGTGGCAGGTTAAAACCTATAAGAAATATAGATGGGCTGTTTCATCATTAAATCAAAGGCCTTTCAATGCAAAGTCTCCTACGCTCCCTGAAGTCCAATCCATACCCACTTTTGCCCATTTTGGGTTGGGAAGAATAGGCCTAAAACTAGGAGAAAAAAAATAGTATTTATACTCTCTCAATCAAATTTGTCCCCCTCTAAAAAAAAGGTATTGGAAGCAGTTGAGATCACAAAACGCTAATTGCAAACATAAACCAGAATTTGTGCCCTCAAACATTGCACACCAAAGCTATTTCTCCCATGAAATTGGAGCAGAGAACCAATGAAATTAAAACTAAAGAACTCATAAAAAAAAAGAGAAAAAAATAAGAAATATTTATTAGAAAAAAGAATTCATGCACAGAAGTAACTGATACAAAGCAAAAAAGTCCATTTCTTCGAAACCACTTTATCAAAAACTTGTGTCTGGTGCTTTACTCTTCCAAACCATTTTTGCTGCTCTCCCAATATGCCATCTCAACCAGCTTTCCAGTGAAATCAGAGCCAAACCCATGAATCGACCAGGTTAACTCCAAAGACTCAAATCGAAACTTTGCCTACTATATCTCACAAGGAATTTCATTGATGCAACCGGAAAAGAGAAGCATTTTAGAGCAGCAAACACAAAATTTGTTGTACATTAAAGGACATGAAGAAAGAACTAGAAATGGATGTGGTGGACAGTGATTAGAGATGACAGTTGGGTGGGGCGAATCAAGTTTAGATCAAGTCATTCACATTTAGGTTTAATTGGGTTAACATGAATTTGGGCTCAGGTTGAGTTCATATCGTGTTATTTAGGTTCGGGCTGATTTTGGGGTTGAGTTAATTCTAGGTTCTGTTTGGGTTAGCTCGGGTTGATTTAAGTCTGGGTTCAATATTGGTTAAGGAAATTTCAATCTCCCGAGCAATTTCAAGTCGGGGTTATTCAGGTTTGGGGCTAGATTCCCTAGCCCTTAAAGCATTGCTGACAATGTTATAGAAATTTTTTAGTGGACTAATATCTTCAAACTGAAGAATTAGAGGTGTTAAAACAACAACCCCAATTGCATTATGACGATACTTATGCTGCATCCATGCTGCTAGCACTATTTCATATAATAAATTATGTTTTAGCTTCCAATCCCATAATTGTGAATCAGCATATGTTAATAGCCATTAAATTTGCCTACCTATTGATAGTAGAACTGCCTATGGCTCCAAACGAATGATAAAAGCTTTCGGTTTATTGGTCAACTTCGATTACCTTCATACAAAGACATAAAGAAGTACATTAGAATGACTTCCGAGTATATCCCGAGGGAGGCCTTAGTAATGCTGAAGTCAGTAAGTTTGTGGTTATCTATATTTGAGGAAAATGTGAGACTCTATATTTGTAATAAATAACTAGGATGAGCCTGTGCTATAGCTCATCAGCTTATTTAAACCTCATACATTTTTTATGATATTTAGCCCTTGTATCTTGTTAACCCATTAGTCTATTTTAGGTTATTGACATCACTTACAACTATCATCTCGTGAAAATCTACAAAAGAGGAATCATGAGATAGCCCCAAGTAATCATTCTAATAAGTTTACCATCTTAATCTAAGTTGTGAGAAGACAAATAGGCAAACAAAATAAAAGGCTTACTTCCCCCATAGAATCTACCAAATAAAATGACAAGATAAGCAACCGAGAATATGAAAATGAATTATGTAAAACTGAATATATGAATAAGCCATAAACACTTCATAAATTTCCATCGATATTAATAAAGTACAAACTGGTTGCTTAAACAAACCAATAAACTAGACTAGCTAATGATAAAGAGTAATCTAGATAACTTAGGAGAGAAGCAACCTAATACTATCAGGTTACAAACAAACATACATTAACATTCCCCTTTAAGTTGAAACATAGGGACCACAAATGCCCAACTTGCTAATAAGAAAGTCAAATTACTGTTTTCCTAACACTTTGGTTAGAACATCTGCCGGTTAAAGCTTGTTGGAGACATAGTGAGTAGAGATTTCTTTGGCTTGCGATTTTTCATGAATAAAGTGACAATCAAGCTCCATGTGTTTGGTTCTCTTATAAAACACTGGATTATTGGCAATGTGTAAGGCAAATTGGTTGTCATAATAAAGTTTCATAGGTTGTCTATGATAGATTGTGAGGTCAGAAAAAAGAGATTTGAGCTAAACAAGCTTACATGTAGCAGTTACCATCAAACGATATTTAGCTTTTGCTAATGACCAAGACACTGTAGCCTATTTCTTGAATTTCCATGAGAGTTAAGCATTGCTGAGCTTGGTTAAATATCTAGTTATGGATCATCTAGTGCATGGGCAAGCTGCCCAATCCACATCTCAATACGAATGAAGTTCATGAGTATTTTTTGCTAGAAAGAATAAGCCATAGCCTGAATTATTCTTCAAGAATCAAAGAACCTGCATATTTGCCTCTAGATGCACAGTACAAGGACTTTGCATGAACTAATTGAGAAGGTTGACAACATAAAAAATATCAGGCAATGTGATGGTTAAGTGAATAAGCTTACTAATCAACCTTCTGTAATGACCTAGATCATCAAAAGGAGGACTTTCAGTTGAGCCAAGACGATGCTGCTGCCATATCAAAAATAAAGCTAGCTTGCATCTTGTCATGTCAGCTTCTTTCAAAATATCAAGAGCATATTTCCATTGTGACAGAAAGATTCCTGCAGAAGATCGAGCAAATTCCAGGCCAAGGAAGTATTTGAGCTTTCCTAAGTCATTGATATAAAAAGTATCGTGCAGATAACCTTTGAAAAATTTAATCTATCCAAATTTATTTCTAGCAACAAGCATATCATCTACATAAACCAAAATGGCAGTGAAGGAATTACCATTAATCCTAGCAAATAAAGATTAATCAGCCCATGCTTATTGATAGCTGAAACAATTTAGTGCCTTGGATAGCTTTTTAAATCACTGTCGAGGTGCTTGTTTAAGCCCATACAAGGAGTTATGTAGCTTACAAACTTGGTCATCTCCATCTCTCAAATATCCTACAGGAGACTCCATAAAAATATTTTCATTCAAGTCTCTTTGCAAGAATGTAAAAATATTTTCATTCAAGTCTCCTTACAAGAATGCATTATAAACATCTAGCTGGTAAAACTTTGACCGTTTAACAGCTACAATTGAAAACAAGTATCTAACAGTGGTTAGCTTGATAACTGAAGCAAAAGTGTCTGTGTAATCAATGCCCTTAATCTAACTGAACCCCTTAGCTACCAATCGAGCTTTGAACCTTTCGATATTGCCATTTACTTTGTACTTTACCTTATATACCTACTTGGAACTTATGGGCCTTTTATTTTGTGGAAGTTTTTCCAAGGTCTAAGTGTTATTTTGCTCTAAGGCTTCTATCTCTTGCTTCATAGCCTCATGTCAATAACCTTAAAAACGTGCCACCATTGTTAATATATGATGTAGAGATATGCGACCAATCAGGATATGGTTTAAAATGTGAGGTAAAGCATGGTGTGACCATCTGTGTAGCTGTAACTAGAAGGAATCTGTATAGTGAAAATGTTTATGGCAATAATAGTTATATGTAGACAAGTTTATGGTAAGTTTACCCACTAAAATTCTAGGTTATAAACAATTTGCAGGATGTTCATCACTTACGTGCTGCCATGAGGGTATATCCTCAATCGAGGTCGGGCTAATGTTTGGGACACTTATGATGGGACATCTTCGATATGTCTGTTTGAATCTGAGGCATGAGAATAAGTCATTAGAAGGTGAGTAACACATGTCCGTCTAAGGCCATGTGGAGATGTTGTGTCTCCTACTCCGCCGGAACCGTGTAGATGTAACAGGACATTATTAGCTGGCATCGACGTGTTCTGTGTCTCTGGAACTACATCCACCAGTGGTCAGGATAAAGAACCCCCCCTCTGTAATTGAGGAAGTTCTGTCTAGAGGACTTCCTTGAATTGTGCAAAAAATCCCTTCCTAGGTCGCCACCTAGAAGTGCTATCCCTTTTAGGCAGTATCTACAGTCATTATTAATGCATTCAATACATAACATAAACATGTTTCAAACATGAAATGAATTCTCATAAATTCTCATAAAGTTACCAAATATGTTTACAATTTATACACATTTATGACTCGAGATCGATACAGACTTTAGCACTATTATCTTCATTGACCTGACCCAGTGCTTGCACGCTCGTCAAACTCTTCATTTTCTTCAATCTCAGTTTTATCGGTCTGAAACTCCACTTTATCATCTGTATTGTGATTACTAGCCCAGTCATCTTCAATTTCATGATCATGGTCGATTACAACAATGCTTTGAAAATTTTCTTGAATATCATCAACCAATCTCAAGTCAACTAACTTCTCAATTGGGTCATCCTTAATATCATCACCCAGGCCCATGACATGTGATACTCTAACTTAAGGTTCAAGAGATGGATGGTAGCAAATAATTTAGAATGATTCTGGCACCCATCACATAAAGGAGTTGATGCAGAATTCAACAGGATTAAAAATCGTTAAGCACTTTCATTGGGCTGCTTATCCATGTCAGGAGGCCTTTGTTGGTAATTAGGGCCAATGGCGTCGAATACCATCCTTTCATATGAATTTGTTGAAGGGCCTTGATCAAAGTGATCAAAACCATTCACTTCTCTGTGTATATCTGATGCTTCATTAAACAGCTCTCCATGTGCCGTTCAGTTCAAGTAGAAAGGCATGAACCCCCACTTGTGAGATGAACTCTAACCTCATCACACTCTTTAAACTATAAATTCTTATACTTCTGAGAAGAACAATGGATGCTCTAACAGCTCATTTTTTCAGGGTGAGCGACAGCAAATGATATAAATTCATTAACCCTGGACTCCCGTTCCTCTCTGTAACTCGATTCGGCCCAACAAGAAACAGTTACAGTACATCAAACTACTGCTCGACTCCATTATGAACTAAATCTGTTGGTAAACGTATAAAACACAACCATGAAAACATATAACTTATTTTTTATCCACCCATTTATAAAATATGTATGTTATTGATAAAAAAGATTTTTAAATGTTTTTTCATATTTAGCCCCATTTTATTGAAAAAGGATATATTTTTATTTATTTATAAAATAAATATTTGTGTCTTTAACAAAATAAAGAATTGTGTTAATTTTAATTCACCCAAATTTATTTATATAGTAAAAAATGTGTTTTAATTAAAATTTAATTCATAAATTAAAAATATTCTTTCATATTTAAAAGTTTCCATTAATTCATCCCTTATTATTTAAACATAAATCCAGCTTCATAGGAAAACATTTTTTATTCAATAATTTCTTGATAAATATATACACACATAAATTTTAAACCCAATCAAGCAAAGTTAATTACACCTAACAAATTCTAATTTTCTATTAATTTCTAAAAATTAAAAAAAATTACAAACATTTATTGAATTATCATGGATATTATATATATATATATATATATTCTCCATTAACATCAATTTAGTTTCATAAAGAAAATTTAGTTAATTAAACCTAACAAAATACTGAATTTGATTTTTACTAACCTAAATTCTCATGAATTTGTTATTGATGATAACAATTAGTGTGTGTTATTGTATGACAAATGTTTCTTGTGTTATGCGACAATTATGTGTGTTGATCAACAGTACCATTGGTACTACCAAGGCTGCAGTGCTTGTTTGAGAAAAGTTTAGCCATAGGACTCAATGTACTGTTGTGATAAATGTCATACAACAACTCCTAACTGTGTCATCAGGTACACTTATTAATAAGTACCAATAGTAGTATTTTATAGTTTGATTACCAATATTATCATCATATAGCAATCTTGTCTATTTGATAATATTTTTTATGTTTGACAAAGTTGATAAACAATTATTTGGATGTTCAACTTTGATTTATACATGAAAAACGACATTATGAGTCCTTCAAATAATTTTCTCTTTCATATCTGTGTTCATATTCATTTAGTGGTACAATTATTTAGAAATAAAATGTAAAAGTGTTACCCTCATTTGTTATTTCTCCATGACCAGGTGGAAGAGTAGGAAAAGTTATAGATGATATTTCGGCAATTAAGGGGCATGCCATATATGTGGAATGTGTAGATAACTAAGTATAATCGTGATAATATACATTATATATTTACTGTCAAGAAAGTTGATTCAGTTAATTGATCAATTGAAAATTGAGCCTTTATTCATCTTATTAGAAAAAAAAAATTCCCAATCACCCATCACAAGTAGCATAACAGAAAATATGATTGAGCAAATATACATAAATTTAACGTAATTCGGTTGTTAACTAGCCTACATCTATAGATGATAGAAATCCACCTGAACAAAAATAAATAGATTACAATAGTGGTATATCCTTAGTACTTATTCAAGCATATAGATCATCTACACATTACTGATAACCCCATAATTTTGCTCTTGCATAATTACAAGATATGAAAATCATAAAATGTTTGTTGTCCTAGCTTTCTTCAGCCTCCAGACCTCTCCCCTTTCCTGGAACCTTACATCTTGCCTCTTCACCACACTAGCTTTTCTTTCATACCCAAACTTTAGCACAACAAGTCTTTTTATAAGTCATACACAAACTCAAACCACATTAAAATAAGGAAGCTAAATCCCAAATAAATAGGAAAATTCAAACCAAATCCCAAACAAAATCAAAATCATTAACCTTTTTAAATTAAAGCCAACAAACTCAATACATATGATTTCTAAAGTTCTAAATGCTCATATATCAGCATTTAAATTATACAATTATTTTCTTACACATAAATTAAATGTAGGGAGTAATAACAATATTAAGCTTATAATCATAATTTTTTGTTTCAATCATTACGTAAAGAAAACTCAACCTTGAAAAGATGATCCATAAATGAAATGGAACCAAATCTTTAACTTCTTAAGCAGCAATGATACCCTAGGTTAGCAATCTATTCACTTTTTAAAATATTATATTTAATTGTTTTCCTAACTATGTTATGGTGCTAATTATAGGAAATTGATATGTATATAGTAAGACGAATGAGGCCTTGGACTATTTTGTCATTGTTGCTAGTATGGTTAGAATAGACACTATTTATGGTATACTCAGTACAATCAATAAGAGAAATAAAGTTTTTTTCTTTTTATTATAGTTATAATGTTCAAAATTTTTATTAGATTATTGTTAGTTTCATGTCTACATTAAACTTCATTTTATATTCTACATTTATAGTGGACAAGATTTGTGCAGTGCTGTAAGTGTTAGCATAAGTAATATGCTTCCATCACATGAAAACCTACTGAAAACATTATCAACAAAACAATCTTGATGTGAAGATGTAATATGCGGCTTGCAACCTTGTTACCTCTTTTTATATGACAATATTTCTTAAAAAAAATACTGAATATCTGTTTCAGTTGTGATGAGTTATGTAATCATCCAATAACTTTTATGAAAATAGATTTACCATCAGATGATGAATTGATTGAGTTGTTGCACAAGTTCATATCATTTTACAAAAAAAAAAAAAAGTTCAACACCTATTTCCTCAAAATTTTGAAGTTCCCTCTGATATATTATTCTATATAAAAAATTATTGCAGTAAGTGGACCAAGCGGGAGAAAAGCATTCAAATGATGATGATGATATGTGCACCTAATTTCATTATTATTTATAACTTAAAAGTTTGACAAGATAAATAATTGTATTGGTGATCTATATTAGGATATATTGTAATGTACTTAAAATTGTTAGTTCTATAATATTTTGGTAACATTTAAATATTTATACAATTTTGGCCAGCTAATACATCTTTGGACCCCATTGCAACGCCAGGTATATAAACTAGTAAATATTAAAAATTAAAGTGGAATTAAATGATGAAAATGATTAGCATAATTAGAAAAATTAATTCCAAAAATAAAGTTTAACAAATTATTAAATTGAATATGAAATATATGAAAAAGTTATATTGAGAAAAATAAAGCTAATGACTCAAAATCCTAGAATGCCTTATTGTTAATTGATTAAAGATAAAATTAAAGAGTCATTTAGGTTTAACTAAATCTATAACATACCTATTTTATATAGTAGTTTCTTCATCAAACTCCTCTTAAATGAACCCAAAAAAAAAAAATTACTTATCAAAGAGATGACCTTGCATATATACCTCATAGATAACCTTGTATTGGACCTACATCATAGTTAACCTGTCAAATGTGGTTGCAAGATCCTTAATGGACTTGAACATCTCTTTAACATCAAGGTTCAATGCACTATAGGCAATGAACTGAAGGAAACCCCACAAGTAGTCCACTAGGATCATGTAGTGGCAAACATTGTTAGTTTCCATGAATCTCATAGCTTCCATGATAGCTCAAATTTTGGTGAATAGACTAGACGAGCATGGAGCCTTGTTGAGTACTTCCAAGGGGTGCACAATGGCTTGGATCAAGGGAGGATTCTTGGAGCACACTAATTTAAAATGTTTCCAGATTTTTTGTTTCACTTATTAGCTAAAAAATAAAAAGTTGATGAATGTTATTAGTACATTAACTTCAAGAAAATGTTATTAGTAAAAAAAAACACTATAGTAGGGCTAGCTACTTTTGAGCAACAAAAATGCCTAATTTTAAAATTTGAAGACCAAAAGATATCATTTGAGACAAATAAATGACCAATCTGATAATTTGAATTTTTTTTTTTAATTTTGGCCAACTTCAATCTGGAAAGAGAAACAGGGTTCAGCAAACAAGGTTTAGCGGATTGTAGTCAAATGATCTCAAGGAAACTCTATGAGCAATCTATTAGGATCTTGCAGCAGCGAACGTTATTAGCTACCACGAATCTCATAGCTTCTAGAATATCTCAATTTTTCATGAATAGGCTGGAGTGGCATGGAGCCTAGTTGAATAATTTGAAGGGTAGCATGGCTTGGATCAGTAGTGCTCAGGGAAGGACTCCTAGAGCGCATTAACATAAAATATTTCCAAAGTCTTGTTTCAATTATTAGCTAAGAAATAAAATGTTGATGAATGTTATTACTGCATTAACTTCTAGAAAATAAGACGTTAACCATCCAACATAATTGGCATGCTGAGGTTTACGTGCAATTATCATGGTCCCAGCTTCATATAAGTCTGAAATTTCTTCTAGATAGTATGTGTTCTGATGAAATCCAAATCCCATTTTCGACAATATGATTATTATGCTACTCAGCTGTAAAATTATTTTGAGTGTGTAGACTATACTGGTTTCATTAGAAAAAAATGCAATCGAAACTCAAGAAGGAATTCCATTTCAAAAACTCACCCATCAATTTGAAGGTTGAACAGACCCAAAACACTTGAAGTTACAGAAACTTCAATTACATCCATTGATCATTTTTAGCTTATAACTTACTCCATTTGCTTCTAGTAAGGTTTCTTATTGACTTGGCCTTCTCTCTCAAAACATATTTCTGGATCTTTCCTATGAAAGTTTTTGGCAAGTCTTCAGAGACAATAGTTCTAGGTACTATATAATGAGGCAATATGCACAAGTAGTCTCTCCCCAGTATATTTCTAGTTTTTCGACCACAGCTGCCTCAAGCACAGCTGGATGCTGGTAAAAACATAATCCACTTTGATTGAATAAATGTTTTCTCCCCTGGAGGCCTGAATGATTATGTTCTTTGAGCGTCCTCCAGTTCTATGTATCTATCAGCATGTCTCACACCCAAAATCTCTTTTCAAAGGCCTCATCTGTTACTTTCATAGTCTTTAGGCACTAATTAATCACAGTATTGCCTCCAAACATAACTTTACCAAGAGTCTTCACATCAGGTGGCACATTTTTTATGGTCACAAGATCTTTAATATCAATTTCCTCCATTCCAAGATGGTGAAATCCCTACGAAGATTTGAGTCTAGCCTGTTCTTTTTTAGGTAAAGAATTCCATCTGGGGTTTCCAAGTATAAACAGTTCCAAGACCATATGTCTCTGTCAACCTATATGAATGACCTATAGTAAATCCCAGTGCTTCCATCTGGAAAAGTACCTGTGAATGCGGTGGTGCTGCACCAGTCATCACCACAACGTTCCCTAGAAGAGGCCTTCAATCATGAGCTGGTGATTTGATAATCATGTTCAAAACTGTGGATACACCACTTATGTAAGTGACCTTATGTTCAGCAATACAGCCAAATACTGCTTTTGGTGTCACATTCCTTAAGCAGACATTAGTGCCACCTTGTGCAACCAAACCCCACGCAAGGCAGCATCTGTTACAATGAAACAAAAGGACAATCCACAAATATACAGGCATGGATTGCATTTCATTAAGAAGAACTGTTGCTAAAGATTTAAGATATGCACATCCATGGCTGTAAATCACACCATTGGGCTGGATGTTGTGCCGGAAGTGTGATTGAGTGAGATGGGCTCCCATTCAACTTTCGGCTTTCTGATTTTAAAATCAAGTCTTCCTGATGCCAAAAGTCTTTCATATTGCAAGCTTGTAGATGTGACAGTATTAATACTATTTAGTTGAGAATGTTCTAGAATTAGTATTAGACGGGGCGACTTTCTTCCTGCCTGATTTATTATTTGCAAAGCTCCTGAGCAACAAAAAGAAACTGGAAGTCTACAAAAATAAACCTAGCCTTAGAATGCTTCAACAGAACCGCCACCATGGCTGAATCATGTCCTATATTGAGTGTGCAAAGAATGGCCCCAACCATTGGAGCGCTGAAATGTAGATCATACATTATAGGAATATAACACTGTTACTTGATCAAACAAGTAGGACTTTTCAGAATAAACATCAAGAGGACTTGGCACTAGAGATCATAATTTAGTACAAGTTCATAATGAGACGCAAAAAATGTTCTTGTTTGAGAATGAAGCAACAAAGGATAAAGGATTTACATTCCTGTATAAAGCCAATGACTATAGACAGAAAGAAGAATTCCAAGTAACATATAACCTATGAACTCAACAAAAGTTCATCATAGGTTCAAATTTATTTTTTTTTCTTTGGATTTTATGAATATTTTTAGCAGCAATTATTCATATTTTCTAATTTCCTTATACAATACTGTGAGACATAAGAGAACGTTAACATAATCAGGTTTAGAACAAGACAAGTTCAAACTTCAAAGTGAAGGAAGAAGCTCACAACTGAGTTTTAAGGTGCCTTAATTATCACATCACCGGTAGAGATTCCTGGCTAAGAAAGAAAAGAGGTGAGGTGGACACAACGCTGGTGGGTCTGGCTCCATGTCAACCTGATGTCGCGTGAATGAGTGAGACCCTGGCTCTATAGACCACTGCCGTGCACTCTAAGAAGCTAATGGGCATCAGAAAACTGACTGGATGACTTAGATGAAATAAAGTAACCTTAACGAGTGAAATAAGCGGCTTTAAGATACTTACGGGGCTAGAAAAGACAGGTTGAACAATTTTGTCTCCCTCAGTCTCGGATAGGGTAAAAACCAAGGTTGTTAAAGTCGGGTTTCTACCTAGAGTCATTTTGGTTTTTCTACAGTCTTAAAGTCGTAAAAAGTCATAAAGTCATAAGATTCTATCAAAAAAATTTTAGAAAAAGATAAAAAAAATATAGTCATCTAAATTATTTTAGGAAGTTTATATTATATAATTTTTTCACTTACTAATATTTTTATACCATAAAAATGTCATGGCATAAACATGTAATACAAAAAAATAAATTTTTCAAATTCACAATTTATAAATAAAAAGTTGAAAACATCTCAATTACCTAATAGAACACAAGAAAAATTATGACAAATGATAATATTAATATTATTATCTTCTAAATTCATATTTTCTTCTTCTTCTTTTTTAGTTTTATCATTTACTAGCTTAAACTTATTTATGCAAAGATTTGTATCATCATTGGCATTTTTTTTTCCTACAACCACATTTACATAAACTTGACAACAAGGATTATTGAAATCATCATGAAGAAGAGTAATCAAGCGACACTAGGACCATAAGAGAAAAAATAATAGATGATTTCTGTTTTTTTTTGTTATCTTTATTTATTTTTTTACTTTAATCTAAATGAATCTAGTTTAATTGTATAAAGATTGAATTGGGTAATAAATTAATATATTTTTTGTTTACTTTCATTTTTAGCTTAATTTCAGGAAATTCGATATAATAACATAGAAACCTAAAGTCATAAAATTTCTAAGTTTCTAAGACTAAAGTCGGGATTTTACTTGTTTCTACTTACATATAAGTTTCTACTAAGACTTGAAACGTTTTTTGTTTCTAGAGTCGTAGAAATGTAAGTTTCTAAGGCTTAAGTCGGGATTTTAATAACCATGGTAAAAACTACTGTTTGGAAGTAAGGCAGCATGCCCAAATCATTGTCTTGTCTGGATGGACGAACAAAAGGTGTTGATGAGATTGGTAGGTTCAGCAAAGTGAAATCGCAACTCAAGCCACCGCTCGGGCCAGCGCATGACCATCTTTAGCAAGTTGTGCACGACGGCGCAAGTTTAGTCTCTTACGGTTTGAAATTTGAAAAACCAAATTACAACTAGGTAGCAAATCAATCAGAGCACAAAAGTTGGACAAAAGTAGAGCGAGCGAGATGGTACCCGGCCTATCCCAGAGCCTCATTTTTCTCTTTTTCGTTCGTCACCGGCGAGATTAACCTTATCTTCTTCTCTGGCTCACTCACTGTTTGGGTGACTTGGCTTTATCTTCTCTCTGGTGCACGAAAGATACAGAGCGCTGGCCAACACTTCGTTATTTTACAGCAGCATTCACTTAGAGGTTGGCTGTTCTGTCACTTAGAGCCTTGCCCCCTCGAATTGCTGTTTTGCTGGTAACATTATATTGTAAATGTAAAAGGAGGAACAGCATTTTCATACTTCAAATTGAGCTGTTTATCTAGTGGTAATGTTCATAGCTGGTGTAGTGCAAATATGGTTTGTGTCTTTGATTACAGTTTTCTAGTTAATGCTTAGGTGACATGTCTTAACGCTTATAAACAATTCAGACCAAAAGAGACAAAAGGAAATTTCGAGAGAAAATATTAACTGCTTTATTCTCGAGTTGTTAGCACCAAAGTAGCATTTATTGGTTAAGAATTACGGCTTTAATGTATTAGTAACACTGCAAAAAATGGGATAGGTTTTTGTCCGGTAGATTAAGTGCCCTGTTCCTTTTCTTGGTTTCTGGGCTCAACCGATGATATGCTAATTAGGACCTTCCAATTTATTTTCTACAGCTATAAAAAGTTGGATGGGAATATCTAGTGAGGTTAGGTGGAGTCTTGACATTGCTTAGCTTCTGCATCTTGTGAGTGACTCTAACTCCGAATCCATTTTCTGCCAATTTTTTAAAGACTTATATAACAATTTTCTCATTTTCAAATGCTTATTTATGTAAACCAGACGAGCACCATGTCTAATATCATTTTTTGGTTAGTTTTTGTTAAGTGGAAACGTCCCACATGGCCAATAAAAGCTGTTAGTTTATTATCATATTCTTAGCTTTTCTGGCACATACGTAAATATCGGCTTGACTTGTTTATTTGCCTGTCGGGATGTGCCACACATGTTCAATTTACAGTGGCCAACGTGCTCCAGGTTGAAAGACATAATGAAACAGTTTCAAGAGGTTTTCACTACCTTGTTCTAAAATCTGGTTACTTTTGCAGGTAGTAGTATTACTCACTGGGATTAAGTTCCTACTCTTTAGTCAGCTTTCATTGTGTTCTTTTTCCATTTACAACGTCTGGAAAAACCTCAAGAATTTTGGCCTCCATTGGATGAACTTGAGAAATCTCTTTCAGTTGTTGATCCAAAGTAACCATCTCATGCTTTTCCTTATCGCAAAATTCAAATTGGTGACTACGTACTCAACTATTGCCTTTTCCCTGCTGGTTTCCAAACTTTCTATGTGCTCCCTTAACCCACCGCTGCTCCCCCCCAAAAAAAAAAGGAAAAATGAAAAGAAAACATGTGCTACATCATGTGCATCGATAAATGTTGATGATCCTCGATCTCTAGCAGAATAAATATCTTTTCCTATAAAACTGATGCCTTTGCTTTAATTTTTCATGGGTAGCAATTTTCTTAGTCCTTTTGGATGTCGTCTTATGGGTTTAGATACTATTGCTGACTTGTTGAGGAAGAAGTGGAATAGCCAGAAATGGTATGCCCTTGATTTGGTTTTTCTTTCTTTTAATATTGTAGAGAGCTCCTGAATGTTGAATTTGTAGTTAATTATGCCCTCGATCCTGCTAACGACATACCATTTCTTTAAGCATGGATATTAATATCATATTATTTTTTTCCATCTTCCCCATGAAACTAAAATTCGAAAAATGAAATTTCTTTCTAGGTTTTGTGTGGTGAGAGTTGAAATGAGGATTAGAAAAAGAAAATATTCATTTTCGGGTACTAAGATTCCTATTGTGACCAGTCAGCCACATCTCTGAGATATAATTCCTCTAGAATTGTACAGTTTTATGGAATCATATACAGTGTCTTGATGCCACATCCTATCTTATGCTAAATGTTTCAAGATATGTTTTTCTGATATTTAAAGTTTGAAATTGCAATAATGGTGATGCAGATCATGAGCTTGGAGAAAAAAGTGGCAGTGGAACTGACTGTACCTGCGAAAATACCAATTGCAGGAGGGCTTTGCATAACACATGCCCTGTGGATTGGTTGCGGCCCATCACGGCAACAAGATAGTATGTTCCTTACATTGCTCATTTATATGTATGGAGGACTGTTAAGATTTATGGCTTTCTTGGCTGTCTTCCTTGGGCTTTCTATATGCCAACATAAACCCATTTTGCAGCTATAATAACTCAGACCTCTACGATGAACTTGTTTGAACTTTATAGCCCCTTTTATGCACAATGTTGCAAACATGCAAGCTGATTGCATGATCATCCATGTAGAGATGGACCCTAAGTCGGCCAGGGTTGATCTAGTCCTGTGTTTGAGCCAAGCCAAATCTGTGCCCATTACAACTTGATTTGTGATAAAAATTATTTTAATATTTAATTGATATAATGATCCTAATTGTTGTGTTTTAGTCTTTTACGACAACTAAAGCAATGAAACTGTGCAAAAGATTGAGAAATTTGTTTTCTTTTCAGGCGCTGATTATGTCTGGTAAATGGAATGATGGATCAAATGTGCCAGTCCAAGACTGGGCAAGGTGAGAACCCGTCTGTGTCAGGGCTTGCCTGGTTCCTGATTGGTTTGGGGTGGGCAGCTGGCCAACTGTTCATCCCTACATCCATGGCAGCTTGCATGTTGTCTGGTTTCAACAGTCTAGTAAAGCTTGCAGACTGTAGATTAATAGATTTTGCTTTTTCCAGCATGTTTCCCTTCTCATCTGAGTGTATAAGCTCCTAGGCTGAACCGAACTAAGTACATGGAGTGCAAATTTAGTTAGAAGAAAACTATAAAACAACTTGGTGCAAGATGGGAAGATTTCATGCACGAAATTATGGCTAGGTGGATAGAATGGTGACAAGCATGGTAGTTCAGTTTTATGGGAAGATCCTCTCAAATTACCAAATGAAACTAATAAAAACAGCCGTAAGACCACTAGTCTATATGTGACCAATTCTCAGGCCGTTGAGAAGTACGTGAATAAGCCTATATCATATATGTGGATTCTTAGACGGACGTGTGGCCATGGAATGGAATAAGGGACGGGTTTGAAAATGAGGTTGTGTGAATATGTATCCCGGAGCATTTCATGTTAAACATCAGGGACAAGGCAGCAGTAGACCTAAGATCACAGAGTTGTTAAAACTGGTAAACTGAGGTTAGCTCAAGAGGCCGAGTAAAAGACAAATTTTGTACGGTTAACCTCAACTAGTTTGGGTTGAAGGCTTTGTTTCGTATTGATTGTAAAATCAGTTCCACCAACACTGCTCGAAAAGTTGTCATGATAACTGTTTTATTTGTTATAGTTAAGATTCTGTAAGATGACAACCAATAACTTTTCCTGGTATTTTTTACTCTCTGCTGGTATTCTTTTGTGCTTAAATAATTGTTTATAGTCGGTTCTACTTTAAAAACCAACTGAATCCCTGAATTAATCTTAAGGACATTGAGTTACCTACCTTTGTCCAAGCAAAGGACATGAGGTCATGGCTTAAAACAGGTTGGAACTTCCAGTGATTCGAAGTGGGTACTTGCAAGTTATAACCGTACTTCTAATGGAGCTAAGGGCAGTGGACTTTCCCTGAGATGGATGTTTTGCTAGTCAGTTATGCACTCTGATAATCACCGCGGTTCTGTAATTTGTTTCTTTCTCTTTTTTATTGTCAGCTACTTGTTTGCTCGATTGTCTTAACTGACTGTTCTGCAGATCATTTAATGTTCTGCTTGGGAATTGCCTGTACTGTTTAGAACCAATTGCTGCCAAAATTATTAATGCAAATAAATAGGGGTACTCCCTGCACTTTACAAAGGGCTCTTGCATCACTAGTCCTTCCTGACATGTAGATGTTTTTTGCCAAATCTTGGACCGTGTTTCCCACTAGGAGCTGCTTTTTGGGAAAGAGACCTACAGAATTGTCATCCACAACAGAGGTCACAGAACATTAGTGTTTGCTATCCAAAAGCTAAGCAATTTTAGCATAGGGTTTCCTCTGGGGATCATGATTCTTCAAGGAGACTATTGGCATTGAACTTAATTGAATCAACCACCCCTGTCATTGGCTTAACTGGATGATAGATTGGTTGATCTATGCACTTCATACTCATGTGACAAAGGGATATGCTTGTTTACTAGTACATTTTGTATGTGCACTGCTTCTGCATATCTTGTTAATTTCTTTGCTGCGTTGAGGGGGTTGATTATGGAGCAACTGAGGTTGACTGGGAAGAAAGAAAGAAAAAAATTAAGAATGCCTAAAACTCCCAATCATTTCTTAAAATATTTGAGTCAACAGTTATTGCAGGAATTATATGCTTTGGATGTAAAGCTAAGATGCGCGAGACCTTGGGTTTCTGTTATTGGAGGTAAGGGAGCTTGGGTTTCTGTTTTGTTTTTCCTTTTCTGTTTTGATGAATGTGGCTTGGGAAGGGGCTGGAAGCGATGAATTTCTGTTCTTTTGCTTATAAGCTAGGCGGTTTAGGTGCTAGCAAGCAAAGGAAAAGAAATGGAAGCTCAAAGGAGTTTGAATTGGATTTTATTGTGGAAGGTATGGAAGGCTCGACTCTGTGTTGTGTTTGCTGGTTCTTGGTTTCTTGTAGTTGAAACAAGTGGTAGGAACCAAGTTTTAAGCGAATATGACGATATGGAGCATGGATTCGTTTAACGGCCTGCTATATTCAAGTTCACGGTAAGGGCTGGAATTTTGTGCACTTAAACCATAGAGGAGTTGTT
The DNA here is from genome assembly GCA_005392925.1 of Aquilaria sinensis. Lineage (NCBI taxonomy): Eukaryota > Viridiplantae > Streptophyta > Magnoliopsida > Malvales > Thymelaeaceae > Aquilaria > Aquilaria sinensis. The sequence goes on from SMDT01002155.1 coordinate 51,301, forward strand.
AATCTCTGCTTAGGCATTGTTTAGTATGTTGTTAAATTGACCAATTTCAACAGTCAACTCAACTCTTGTTGTACTCGGGCAAGAACGTATACCTCAACTCTTTGAAATCGTTCGAAAAGGGTAAGAAGGCATGGCCCTTGATTCAGGATTAAGTCTAATGGTATAGGCACTTGCGTCGAGAGATTATAATGTAACTACACCAATATTTCCCTCCATCCTCAAAGCAAGTCAACTTTGTTTTCCTAGGTGAGGAAAGCAAAAGCTTGTAGAGCTATTTAGTGCCGAGGGCAACCGCGCCCAAACCTTGAAACCCAGCAACATATCATTTGCTTGCTGACTTCACCAAGCGTTTGTTGCCATGTGACCCACAAATTATGTTATCGCATGACACAGCGCAAATGGCAGGCGGTAGGGCAACCGTGTAACTACGTCTGCATGGGAATTCCTCAAAAACCTACCCTATCGAGCAAGCATCAAACTGTTGATTCTGAGGCTTCTAACTTAAAACCAGGCAAGAGTTTTTGGAGTTCGTTCACTCTATCTTTTATTGAATGAATGCAACAGAGGCTACTTATAGCCTTTACAAGCAGTAAGTCATATCACGGAAAATCCACGTTGTACATAATCCTATAACGTGGCTGAACTAAACAGATACTTTTATCCCTACAAACTAGGGATTTATTAGCAAGTAAATAACAAACATAATATCGTAAAGATAAAGCCATGCCTTAGCAGGCAAGTAACCCGAAGCTCCAACATGTCCTCCCTTAAACTGCACTGCATCTTGCAGTCAGTTTATTCCAGGTGCCACGCATATGCCAAGCAAATTTCTTGGCTTCAAGAAGACTTCCAATTTCAATGGTTTGGTCATAATGTCTGCTGCTTGATCCTTTGCTCCACAATGCACTAACTCAATGATTCCATCTTTAGTTAAATCTCGAAGGAAGTAGAATTGAACATCTATATGTTTGCTTCTGCCATGCAAGACAGGATTCGTGGATAGCTTAATAGCTGAGTTATTGTCACAAAGAATAGTAGTGCATTTACCTTGACTGTGACCAAGTCTTTCAAGGATTCTCTGCATCCAAACACTTTGACAGACACAAAGAGCTGCAGCAATGAATTCGGCTTCTGTGGTAGAGAAAGTGTCCACTGGTTGTTTTCTAAATGACCAAGCCACAGCACCTCAGCCGAATAAGAACACATACCCAGATGTGCTTTTTCGATCCTCGAGGTCTCCTGCATAATAACTATCTGAGTAGGCCAGCAATCTACCTTCTCCGCCTCTTTTGTAAAGAATTCCCAGCTCCATGGTGCCTTTTATGTATCTAAAGACCCTTTTCACAGCTTGTTGATGAAGAATAGTCGACCTTTCCATGAAGCGGCTAACCAGACTTATCACAAACATCAAGTCCAGTCTAGTGGCAGTTAAATACATGAGACTACCCACCATTTGCTTGTAATTTGTAGCATCAACACTGGTGCCGTCTTCATCCTTTGTGAGTTTAGTCCCCGACACAATTGGGTTCTTCACAGAGTTGTATTGTAGCATGCCGAACCTCTTAAGAATTTCTTTTGCATATTTCCTTTGATTTATAAATATTCCAATTGAGTGTTGTACCACTTCTACACCGAGAAAGTACCTCATTTTCCCCAAATCTATCATGTCGAACTGCCGCTTCATGGATTCTTTGAATCTTTCAAACATGGAGTCGTCATTTCCTGTAAAAATCAGGTCATCGACATACTATCAATAGTTTCTTACCATTGTCTGTCTTTACGAATAGAGTTTGTTCGTATGGGCAACGTTCAAATCCTTCTTCAACAAAGTAGGATTCTATTTTGCTGAACCAAGCCCTAGGAGCCTGTTTGAGTCCATAAAGAGCTTTGTTTAACTTGTATACTTTATCTTCGGCTCCTTTTATCTCATAGCCTTGAGGTTGATCGACATATACTGCCTCTTGTAATTCTCCATGCAAGAAGGCACTCTTTACATCAAGTTGATACACATTCCATCCTTTGTGGGCAGCAAGTGCTAGAATCATTCGAATGGTATCCCATCGAGCAACAGGAGCAAAAACTTCAGTATAATCAATTCCGAACTGCTGTGTATAGCCCTTGGCTACAAGTCGGGCTTTAAACTTATCGACCTCCCCTTTTTCATTCAGTTTGGTCTTGTATAGCCACTTCACTCCTACTGTTTTCATTACTTTAGGTAAGGCGCACAGGTCCCAGGTTCCATTTCTTTCAATAGCATTGATTTCGGAGTCTATAGCTTCTCTCCATTTCGCACTCTTAACAGCTTCTTCATAAGATATGGGATCACTTGCTGCTGAGAACATGACTATATTTCCTTCATCTTCAGACAATCCTTCTCCACTTACAAAGTCTTCCATCCAGACTGGTGCTTTTCTTCTCCTCCCTTGATCTGGAGCTGGCTCTTCTGATGATGATGAACCAGACGTTGCTCCTTCATCAGATATGTGATCATGTTGCTCGTCGTCAGTTATTGTTTCTTCTTTTTCCCACTCCAGCATATCATTTTTAGGGAATGTGCTCCAGTTCCATTCTTCATCTTCCTCGAACACCACATCCCTACTTATCACAATCTTTTTTGACACAGGATTAAATAATCGGTATGCCTTAGATTCTTCACTCATGCCTAAGAGAACACACCTATAGCTTTTGTCGTCGAGCTTTTGTCTTTTATTGTCTGGAATGTGCACATTTCCTATGCAGCCGAATATTCTGAAGTGTGCAACAGAAGGTTTAAGTCCAGACCAGGCTTCTTCTGGTGTCATGTCTTTTATTGCGAAAGTGGGACATCTGTTGAGGACATGGATTGCCCAGTTGACAGCCTCTGGCCAGAATTCTTTTGGAACATGCTTTTTCGACAATATGCAGCGCACCATATTCATAATGGTTCTATTTTTCCTTTCTGCCACCCCATTTTGTTGTGGGGTGTATGCAGCTGTAAGTTGCCGGCTGATTCCATTTTCACTGCAAAAACTGTTAAATTCCTTAGAGGTAAACTCTCCACCTCTATCAGTTCGAAGAGAACAAATATCATTTCCTGCTTCTTTTTCAACTAGACTCTTGAATCTTTTGAAATAGTCAAAGGTTTCAGACTTCTCATGTAAGAAATAGACCCAAATCTTTCTGCTGAAATCATCAATAAAGGTGAGTAGGTACCTTTTGTGGCTATTAGATTCAGGTGTGATAGGTCCGCAAATATCAGCAAGAATCAGTTGTAATCTTTTCGTTGCTCTCCACTGACTTTGCTTGGGAATGGGATCTCGATGTTGTTTGCCAATCATGCACTTGGTGCACACTTTTGACGAAGGCTCCAGAGATGGTAGGCCTTTCACCATTTCTTTGCATGATAATGTTCTTAGACCTTTGTAGCTGAGATGCCCTAGCCTCCGATGCCATAACTGAGTTAGGTCATCAGAAGTGGTCTGAAGACACGCTGAACTTTGAGCCTGTATTTCTATTGATGTGTTGGTTTGGACCTCTGTTCGTACTGTTGCCAGTAAGGAGAACATCTGATTGGCAGACATGGTGGTTTGCATTATTAAACCTTTCACTGGGTGGTAGATCTTGCACATATCATTTTGAATTAAAATAGCCAAGTTTTTCTCCTGCAGCTGACCAACACTAAGTAAGTTATTCTTTAACTCTAGAACAAAAAATACCTCACTGATTACTTGCGTCATTCCATTGATTTGTAATCGAATACATCCTTTTCCCATAACTGCCATCTTCATGTCATTGCCCAGCTTTACGTTTTGATGATAGGATTCATCCAGATTGAAGAACCAACGTTTGTGGCCACACATGTGATTGCTAGACCCGGAGTCAAGAAACCACACTTCTTCTCTTTTTGCTCCATGGAGGTCTACATGGGCCATTAGAAGCACTTCTTGATCTTTATCAAGCTCAGCGTAGTTTGCATTTTTTTCCCAACTAGGACACTCATATTGAAAGTGTCCCAGTTTGTGGCACTTGTAGCATTTAGCAGTTACTTTGTTGAATGTCTACCTCCCCCTACCTCTTCCTCTTCCTCGAAACATGCTTCTCCCTCTTCCCCGTAATCCAAACCTCTCTTCATGACTGACTTTGAGGGCTTGTTCTTCGTTTCTGTGTCCATTCATTCGTTGCTCGTGTACCAATAAACTACTCTGTAGTTCGTCTATTGTTAACATCTCCAGGTTGTTGCATTCTTCAACGGGGCACACCACATAATCGAACTTTGCAGTCATCGATCTTAGTATCTTCTCAACAATCACTACTTGCTCCATTCGTTCTCCATGTGATTTCATCTTGCTCGCAATTGCCAGGGTTCGAGAGAAATACTCATTTACCGTTTCTCCCTCCGTCATTTGTAAGATTTCGAACTCTCTTCTTAAGGCTTGAAGTTGAGCTCGCTTCACCCTGGTTGATCCTTGGAACTTTTGTTTTATGGAGTCCCAAATATTCTTGGCTGAATCTCGGTTGAGAATTGTTTCCATCACTGTTCAATCAATGGCTTGGAAAAGATAATTTTTCACTTTAAGATCCTTGAGTTTTAACTCACCAATGGCTTTCTTCTGTCCTTCAGTCAACCTTTCTTCATTCTCCACTGCTGGGATTCCTTCTTCGATCAATGACCAGTACTCTTTCGACCTCAGAAAGTTTTCCATGAGCATGGCCCAATGATCATAGTAGCCATCAAACTTCGGTATGGCTAGTTGAATGAAATTTCCTTCTGAACTTAAAGTCATTTTCTCAATATTTATTGTGGCTTTCTTTCTCCTTTTTTTGATCAGGCCCCGTGATAGGGCTCTGATACCACTTGTTGATTCTGAGGCTTCTAACTTAAAACCAAGCAAGAGTTTTTGGAGTTCATTCACTTTATCTTTTATTGAATGAATGCAACAGAGGCTACTTATAGCCTTTACAAGCAGTAAGTCATATCACGGAAAATCCACGTTGTACATAATCCTATAACGTGGCTGAACTAAACAGATACTCTTATCCCTTCAAACTACGGATTTATTAGCAAGTAAATAACAAACATAATATCATAAAGATAAAGCCATGCCTTAGCAGGCAAGTAACCCAAAGCTCCAACACAAACTGCATCCGTCCCGTTTGACCACTGCACGTTATGTAATTAATGATCCCATTGTTTGTTGGACAGTCAGTACAACACATCTGCCTAAATAGCGATAGTATAGGTTCCCTGTCTGTTACTCACCAACACACACAACTCTAGCTTTCTAGTGGACCACAGCTCTTGAAGGCCCACAAGCTTCCTTGATTACACTAGAGGACTGGTCTAACAGCAAAATCATAACCATATACCCCAAACACTTGTTTTCAAACAACTAAACCTTCAATCGATGTGGCATCTTCTTTGTATCGAATTCACTCATGGTTGATACCACGCGCACCTGAAGATCATTTAAATGCTTTATCAACTATGATTCCACCCATTTCAGGTACCAACTTCTTCCTCTTAACAATTTGATCCATGTGAGTGATAGGTTGATCCTCCTCCTCCTTTCTTCTGTTATCATTTTGATGGAGCATTCTTCAAACCCGAGCCTAACAAACCTGGAAATCCATAAAGATCTATATAGCATGAGCAACTGAGGCCAGAAAGTGGAAAAGGTGCTTTATACGATTCAAATTACTCCAAAATTGTTTTTCATCTAGTCTCTCTCATTTTCCATGGTTTTCAAACAACCATGCACTGACGTGTTATTTGAAGCACTGTGATTAAGATACTAACCAGTCAGCAGTACGGGTTGTTAAGAGGAAAAGCACGTCCAATCCAAGCAAAGACGCCGCCTTCTCAATAAAATCTGCTAGTGTCCCTCTGAAATCCGTACTTCCAATTCTCAAAAGGCACATCATCAATCAACAAGCACAAGTAAACGAGAACATACGGTTTGGCAAGGCCACTTTTGGTGTAATCAGTTAGTAAATGACTTTGAGCAATATTCTCTCACATTTTCTAGTATCAGGTAGTAAACGCCAGAGTTATATGCACCAGGAGTAAATTGAGTCCATCACTCCACAAAAACCACCATTAAGGGGGCAAAAAAAAAAAATACATCCAAAACATTTCCAGCTCTAAATAATTCATGGAAGAGGGAAACAGTTGCAACTGAAAAACAGCCCTCAGCAAAGATGGGAATGAAATTAATTTCAAAATATCAAAGAAGAAACATTAAGCAAAACGTAATCACAGCAGCACAGGGAAATATGCGAGTTAATTACAAGTGCTTTTAGTGAAAAACGAGAACACAAGGTCACAGGTAATGCTGAATTAATGAATAGAACATATTATCCTTTTATTCTTGCACTAATAAGAACGACAGTCCAAAAAAGTAACTATAGGATAAAATACATTAATGAAGAGAGAAACAAACCTCTTTATCCATTCAACGAACCAATGTGCCAGATTCTTCTAAAGGTTGTTTGAGTTGTCTGCTTCTGGTATGACCTACAAGCATTGCAAAAATCCTAGCCATGTCTCAGTTTCCACCTTTCTTTTGGGGTCCCCTTATAATAGCTTGAGTAATCACCTATAATACTTTTGGAGTTGCTATCAAATTACAAAATACATTTCATTTTCATTCATTTACTTTCACAAGAGCTATTACAGTTGGTTGCTAATGTAAAATTGTTGTAGCAATTTCCATTTCAAGACATGTTATGAATATCTAAAAACCACTTCTTCGACGCCGCCACTACTCCTCCGAAGCATCACTAGCACCTCTGACAGCCCCGCATCTCGATCCAGCCATAGATGGCAGAATGACAACCACCGTGAACAGCATAAGTATCCTGAAGATTTGGAGCAGCATGAAGAGACCGCCATATGGCAGCCTCCCATCCTCCATGGCCACGTGCACCTCCACGTCCGTGATCCTTTCGAAGAGTCTACCGAGATGTACACGTACGCGCAATTGAAAGATTTGTTGTGCTCATCAAAGCCAACTTAAACTTTGTTATCTCCTACTGTGATAAACCCATAAGAACTATATTATATATGGATTGATGGATGATGGAGATCATGCCACATGAGACTTGATTCATCTTTATAGTTCTTTAAAAGATGTTCACAATCTATGAGTATATACAAGGGTTAATTACTCATAAAAGATTGCACATATGACATTACTATATAAGATATAATGATTTGCCTCAATCACTGGAATATTGATTCCTAATATGTATATGGATATTTATGGAGACAAATATTTGAACAGGACCAAATCAATTACTCTTAGACCTTCAACTGTTGAGAAAGAGTAAATATTATTTATTCCGTAGACTTGAGAATAATATGAATTTAAATGTTACATTATGTGATTTTGATATGTCAACCAATGATGCCTACTAAAAGACATACTTGGACATGTTGGATTACATAAATGTTAACATGTTAAGTTCATGATTATTCAACATAGAATTCACCGCTCTTAAAATAAGAGTGAATATTGTGGAGTATGTCTCTTGGTTTTTCGGATTAAGAAATCCACGTGGTCGATTTAGAAAAAATATTTTTTTGGAAATATTATTTTCTATATATAAAATTACATAGATGGTATATATAGATTTTATAAATGTTTTTCTAAATCGTTTAAAGTCTGAATAAACTTGAAGAGACCTGCACATATTTAATTCCATATTGACAGTGCCATGATTTGGATGTGGTTGGTCTAGTTCGGATTATGTGCAATAATATTGGATGGTGAACGGAATATAATAAAATGGGTACTTGTGAATTGTCTCTGAAATCCTGGGATATTTTACAAGGTCGTGCAAAATGTTGTACTCACTTGTAAATAATAAATTAGTTGGGGACTAATTTGACAGGATTAAGAGATCCCAAGGGTCCTACACCACATTCTAAACTCTACCCAGTTTAACTTCTAAAAGAAGTTGTTGCACTTAACTTCTGAAAGAAGTTGTACTTGACTTCTAAAAGAAGTTGTACTTTAGCTTCTAAGAGAAGTTATTGTACTTTTGCTTATAAAAGGAGTGGTTGTGCATTGTTGAAATATATAGAAACAATAATAGCACAAACACTCAGATAGTGCAACCGGTGGAGAAGGAATTCGAGCGTGTAAAACTTGGAGAATTCTGCATTTGTGAAATTTCAAAAACAAGGTACCCGTGTGATTATTTCTGCAATCCGATCCTAATGTACGCTAATTTAATAGCGTGAAACTCGTTCGGATTCCCAACAGCAACATCGTCGTGAAAGTGTACATCATAAATCCCAAATGTGATATCAATCCTGATGCGACGCAAAGTAAAATGATGAAGCCCCATAACTCATAGATATAATAATCTGGCCTCGGGGTGCGTGCGGCATATAGCCTCAGTAACTCTGCTCTCATCTCAGGGATAATAAGCTTGTAGACGTCGGCCCTTGCGTTGCTGAAGTCTACTGAAAGGTACAGCTGACGATCAACCAATACACGTCCAAGAGTGTTCGCTTCATCTCCCGATAGTGCGCTGTCTGTCTCGGCACCTCGGAGGAGGTGAGAGACTAACCAAGATAGCGGGAAAATGAGGAAGCGAGGCCAGCCACGCAAGCAGCAAGGGAGGAGATCTCTGGGGGAAGTGGGGTGGGGAGGTGATCCTGCCTGAGCTATGAATGAAGCCGCAGCTTCAGAGCTGGAGCTGGCCGATGACTCATCAGTAGCTGGATCCTCGATGTCCACCAGGGCTGAATCCGCAGGAGGAATCAGCAGAGAGGAATTAGTGAGTAAAGAGCCTCCAATGCTGAGGACGTGGAGCTGAATAGAGCTATTGTGAAGCAGCCGGGGCGTGGGATAGTGGAGAAGCCTCATCCACCTGCGAAACATGGAAGTCTCCTCAACATTCTCCAGTACAGTGGTCGAAGAGTGACGGCGGATAGGTGAGAGAGCATTGGAGCTGCAGTGGCAGAGACGAAAATGGGAATCAGTTGGGTGGCCGGCCATGGAGTTTCTGTCTTTCAGAGAGGCACGTATTCATTCGAAAGGTATGAGGAAGGAAGTTGCGAATTGACTCAATCGAGGAACATATAGGCTTACAATTCGAAAAGAATAAAACAAGCAATAAAATCGGATCTGGTAACAAACCCAAATCCAAGAAAAAGAGGATTCTCCCCCCCACGAGTCCCTTCATAAAATCTTGACTCAAAACGACGCCGTTTCTTTTACTTTTTAATTGCTCGCCTGACGAAACCGATAAACTAACCCAACTCTCACAAAAACACTCACCATTTACCTTTCCTTGTATGTGTTTTTTTGTGTGCCTACTGTTTCAAGAAAGAGAAATTAGAAAAATCTAGAAATTTAACCCTGCACTTTTGTCCCATTTTTTGAAATACTTGTGCTTAAATCTATGATACATTAGCTTTGTCACTTTTCCCGCTAACATTATTAGCTCAAATACTTCAATTGAACTTTAAGATTTAATAGATGCACCAAAAAATTTATAGATTTCAAATCGGACTTCTAGTTGACACAAGACATTATTCTTTCTTACTAGTAAATGTTTTTTGGACAACAATATTAAGAACTAAAGTTGAATTAAGTGATGAAAACGATTAGCATAATTAGAAAAGTTAATTCCAAAAATAAAATTTAACCAATTATTAAATTGAATATCAAATATATGAAAAAGTTATATTAAGAAAAATAAAACTAATGACTTCAAATCCTAGAATGCCTTATTGTTAATTGATTAAAAGTAAAATAAAATAGTGTTGGATTTGTTCCAAAGAAAACCTTAATTTTGATGATGACAAATGATGTGTGTTAATAATTCTAATTTCACTTCTTTGGTCAAAATAATGTTAATTGAACTTATGCTTAATTTTCAAGTGTGTCAAGTGATTATCTCAAAAAATATGTTTTAAGAATATTGAGGAAAAATTGCTTTTGAAAAGAAACTAGTTTGAATCAAGTTTGATTTCCAAATGACAAGTGTTTTTAAGTTGTTTTAAGTTTAATCCATTAAAGTCACAGTTTAACATGTGTTTCTTTCACCTAAGTTTAACTTGCTCCAAGGTTTTCACTTTAATGCGTTAAACTGACTTAATCCATGATTTGAGTTTCCTGTAACTTTTTGAATCTTCAGTTAACGTGTTAAAGTCTGGTTTTAACCTGTTAAATCGAAGTCTGGAAGTTCAGTTCAAATTGCACAAGTGGCGCGTTTTCAGCCAAGATTTCAAATGGAACTCGGACGAATCAGAAGACGCCACCTGTACACTATGCCAGCGCATTAAATGACCTGTCTCTAGCTGTTTTTTGACCGTTGAAGGATAAAATCGAGTTTAACCCGTTAAACTCGAAACTTAACGCGAAGTCTGGAACTTGCACAAAAAAACAGAGCAACGGTCACTAGAATTTTAGGAATTTTTCTAGACTTCTCCAGCAGGTTTTCAACGTCTCTTTGGCTCCCAAATAAGTATAAAAACATGGAGAAACACTTTGGAAACAACTCTTGGCAACTAGAAAAGAGATTTCATCTTCAAAGAGCTTGAGTTTGAGAAATGCTAAGAGATTGAGCTATCACTTGTTTATCTAGCTTTGAGAGCTTCTATTGTTCTTATCACTTTGTAACCTTGTAAACACCATTTGGTGAGATTGAGTTTGTGAGGTTTCTAGTTAGTCTTTAGGAAAACTAGTGAGGGAAAGGGTGTTGGTGAGGTTTCTAATTAGCCTTTAGGAAAACTATTGAGTAATTGTAGTAGAGAAAACCACCAACGGAGTGTGTACTCTTGTGATTTATAGTAGAGAAGAAAACTCTCAAGTGGTGAACTTGATGAGAGGAGTAGGCTCTCAAGAGGAGAGACCGAACCTCTATAAATTCTTGTGTGCAAGCTTCTCCTCTCCTACTTGCTTGATTATTGCTTGGTGATTTGTCTTCATTCATTGGTTGAAGTTGTTTGTTTTCAAAAACAAATCAAAGCAAGTTTTCAAAGAAAAATTTAGGATCATTGTGGTAGTATTTTCTGGTTAGAATAATTTTATTTGAGCTCCTTGAATTGCATTTTTGTTTAAGAGATTAAAAACTCATTTCGGTGATTTTTTGAATTCAACCAATTCACCCCCCTCTTGGTTGCACTTGGGCCAACAATTCGTTTCAGAGCTTAATGATTTTTGTTTTCAAAACCTTGCGGTTTCAAAATCAAAAGATCCATGGCAACCACTAGTTTTATGCATCTTGAGGGGCAAAGTCCATCTAGGCCACCATTGTTTGATTCTACAAATTTTAATTGGTGGAAAACTAGGATGGAAATTCACATTCAAGCAATTGATTATGTTTTATGGAGGATCATTAAGGATGGTCCTAGAATTCCCATAAAAATAGTTGATGGGAACCAAGTACCAAAAGATCGGACGGAATATGAACCGGAGGATGATCTTATGTGCACCATGAATGCAAAAGCTATGAATATTATATATTGTGCACTAACCCCCGACATATTCAATTTGGTTTCTTCTTGTGGAAATGCTAGGGATATATGGAACAAGTTGTTGGTGACATATGAAGGAACTTCACAAGTCAAGGACACGAAGATGCATATGCTAGTTAGAGCATATGAACTTTTCACCATGGAGCCAAGAGAGAGCATTCAAGACATGTTCAAAAGGTTCAATGAAATTCTTACACCACTCAAGTTGCTTGGAAAGGAATATGCAAATGAAGAGTTGGTGAGAAAAATCTTGTGGAGCTTGCCTTCTTCATGGAAAAGTATAGTTGAAGCTATTAATGAAGGTGGAAGCATCAAGACCATGCACATTGATGAGCTATTTGGGAAATTATTGACATATGAGATGAAGGAGCAAGAGGAAGAAAGGCTTAACAACAAGAACAAGTTAATGGCCTTCAAAGTTAAAGAAGATGATTCATCTTCATCTTCTTCAAATGAAGATGATTCGGATGATGTAGCAATCTTGACCAAGAAGTTCAAGAAAATTCTCAAGAGGTCGAAGAATAAGGGTTCTAAAGGCAAAAAGAATGAGATCACTTGCTACAAGTGTAAGGAGCTTGGACATCTACAATTTGATTGTCCATTGAACAAGCCAAAGAAGCACAAAAATCACAAGAGAGGAAAGAAGAAACTTAGAGCTATGGCGGCTTGGAGTGATAGTTGCTCATCCTATAGTGAAAGCTCATCATCATCAAATGACACAAGTGATCAAGCCAATCTTTGCTTGATGATTGAAGAAGATGAAGTCTCTTCAAATCAAAGCTACCCCAACTTGTGTCTCATGGCAAAAGAAGAAAATGAGGTAACAAGTACTTATTCTAGTAACACATCATCATCATCATCATGCTCATCTAGTTGTTCATATGAAGAATTATTAGATGCATTTCATGAGCTTTTCAAAAATTCAAAAAGACTTGTCAAAAAGGTTGATGAATTGAAGGTTGTAAATGCTTCTTTAATAAAAGAAATAGATGACTTAAAGAAGGAGAACTTAGATATTAGTTTATCCTTGAGACAAGAAATAGATGAATTAAAAAAGGATAAACTTGATCTTACCCAATCTTTGTCTAAATTTGTTAAAGGTAAAGAAAACCTTGATTTGTTACTTGGTGCTCAAAAAGGAGTTTATGACAAAGCGGGAATTGGTTTTAATCCCTTGATGAAGGAAAGAAAATTTGGGAATAGATTTATTGATGCATCTTCATCCTCATCAAGTAGTTCATTTGTAACATGTCATGCTTGTGGTGGAAAAGGTCATTATTCTTATGAATGCATGGTTAGAAAAGAAAAAGTTCCTTTTGGCTACAAATTAGTATGGGTTCCTAAAGGAACTAAAATTATTGGAGCTAACCCTTAAGGACCCAAAGAAATTTGGGTACCAAAGATCAAAGTTTGAGATTTATTGTAGGGTGCTAGAGTATGGAGCAAAAATTAGAAGCATACACATGAAGCTCTATGCACCAAGAAATTGGGCATTTAAAGTTCAATGGCAAATGCTTGAGACAAAGTTCATTTGTGGTAACATTGTTGATTTTATTAGTTAATGGTGACTATTGATACATTGTGTTATTTGATTTTGGTATGTTGCTTGATGAGTATATATGAGTTATTCATTATTCTTGGAAGATATGAGATATGTTTTATGAACATCATGATGATTGTGGATTTTTTCCAATATTTTGATGATATGATTTTGTATGGAAAATATTATGTTAGTCTATTAATTGATATTTGGCTTGATCTAGAAAGGAGGAGAAATTTTTTTTATGTTTGGATAAAGAGGGAGCATGCTTTCTTGTAAAAATTCCTTAAAGTTTATATGCCTTGATTAAGGAGGAGCTTATTGCATGTTGTGTTAACTTTGTTCGAAAAATTTTCATGATTTATTTTGTTGATATATAGGTCTTTTTTATTATGACAAAAAGGGGGAAGAGATAAAATTGAAGAATATTTAATAAAGGGGGAGAATCATTGTTTATGCTTGTTGTTTGGATGTTATATGTATTTTTTGAAAAAAAATTTTGTCATCATCAAAAAGGGGGAGATTGTTGGATTTGTTCTAAAGAAAACTTTAATTTTGATGATGACAAGTGTTGTGTGTTAATATTTTTAATCTCACTTTTTTTGTCAAAATAATGTTAATTGAACTTATGCTTAATTTCTAAGTGTGTCAAGTGATTATCTAAAAAAATATGTTTTAGGAGTATTGAGGAAAAATTGTCTTTGAAAAGAAATTAGTAGGTTATTAACTTAGGTTAATGTTTGAATCAAGTTTTAATTTCCAAATGACAAGTGTTTTGGAGTTGTTTCAAGTTTAATCTATTAAAATCACTGTTTAATAGGTATTTGTTTCACCTAAGTTTAACTTGCTCCCAAGTTTACACTTTAATACGTTAAACTGGTTTAATCCGAAGTTTGAGTTTCCTGTGACTTTTCAAAAAGCTTCAATTGACGCGTTAAAACTCGGTTTTAACCTGTTAAATTAAAGTCTGAAGGCTTGCGTTCAAATGCTTCAAATGACGCGTTTTAAGTCAAAGATTCAAATGGCACTCGGACGAATCAGAGGGTGCCACCTGTACATCCCTGCAGCGCATTAAATGCTCTGTCTCCAACTGCTTTTGACCGTTGAAGAGAGAAGTCGAGTTTAGCCCGTTAAACTCAGAACTTAACGCGAAGTCTGGAACTTGCACAAAAAACAGAGCAACGGTCACCAAAATTTCAGGAACTTTTCCAAACTTCTCCAGCAGGTTTCCAACGTCTCTTTGGCCCCCATATGAGTATAAAAATATGGAGAAATACTTTGGAAACAACTCTTGGCAACTAGAAAAGAGATTTAATCTTCAAAGAGCTTGAGTTTGAGAAATGCTAAGAGATTTAGCTATCACTTGTTTATCTAGCTTTGAGAGCTTCTATTGTTCTTACCACTTTGTAACCTTGTAAACACCATTTGGTGAGATTGAGTTGGTGAGGTTTCTAGTTAGCCTCTACGAAAACTAGTGAGGGAAAGGGTGTTGGTGAGGTTTCTAGTTAGTCTTTAGGAAAATTAGTGAGTGATTGTGGTAGAGAAAACTACCAAGAAAGTGTGTACACTTGTGATTTATAGTGGAGAAGAAAACTCTCAAGTGGTGAACTTGATGAGAGGAGTAGGCTCTCAAGAGGAGAGACCGAACCTCTATAAATTTTTGTGTGCAAGCTTCTCTTCTCCTACTTGCTTGATTATTGCTTGGTGATTTGTCTTCATTCATTGGTTGAAATTGTTTGTTTTCAAAAACACTTCAAAGCAAGTTTTCAAAGCAAAATTTAGGATCATTGTAGTAGTATTTTCTGGTTAGAATAATTTTATTTGAGCTCCTTGAATTGCATTTTGGTTTAAAAGATTAAAAACTCATTTTCGGTGATTTTTTGGATTCAACCAATTCACCCCCCTCTTGGTTGTACTTGGGCCAACAAATAGTTATTTGGGTTTAATTAAATTTATAACATAGCTCTTTCATAGATTAGTTTCTTCATCAAACTCTTCTCAAATGAACCCAAAAAAAACCTTATCACAGAGATAAATTAAAAACTCTTTTCTCAGATAAATGCATCTAGACAAAACCACCAATTTTGCCTTCTAAAAACCCATTTCAGGTTCTCGTCTATGAACAAACAACAACAAAACCTATGATGCAATCATTGACCACCACCTCCAAGAGTAAGGATAAACACCTCCATCTCTTTGTCAGAAAAAAAAAAACACCTCCATTTTTGCTAGCATAGAAACTCTATCACTATCACCACCACTATATCTGTGCCTCCGCAAGCTTTCCCTATTCTATGCTTTTGTAGTTATATACTAGTAAAGATCTGTGCTTCATTGCAAGTCAATCGATGAAAAATAAATTTTTCACATTGATTTCATTTATAAATAAAAATATTTTTAAAAAATGCATGAATTTAAAAAAGATTTTGAACAAAAAATTGAAACTTTTGAAAGTTGTTGGTGTTAAATTTTGTTCAAGATTTAAGTACAAAATTGGGGTATCAACTATAACTCATGCAAGTTCTGGGACATGAAATGCAAAAATCAACAGTTTAGAACATATTTTGCATTGATTGGAACATAGTGGAAAAATGTGTGAATTTAAAGTTTGAGGCCCAAAAAGATATTATTATAGACAAATAGAGGACTTGTTGCTTGGTTGGACATCCTCTGACCTGAGAACAATAAGTCGGGCTTCAACCAGAAAAGGAGCACTGTAGCAGGGCTGAGTACTATTGAATGGTGGCATGCCTAATTTTAAAGTTTGAGGGCCAAAAGATATTTTTTTTAAATATATATATATATCTTTTGATTCTTAAACTTTAAAATTAGAACAACAAAAGACCTATCGTGTAATTTGACCATTTATTCTAGACATTCCGTGGCCCAAAAAGACAAGTGAAAAAAAAAAAAAGCACTATAGTAGGGGCGGGTATTTTAAACAGCAAAAATGTCTGTTTTTAAAGTTTGAATCAAAAGATATCATCTAAGACAAATAAATGACCTATTTGATAATTAAATTTTTTTTTAAAAATTTTAGACGTCCTCTGTCCAATAAAAGAAGTGCGCTTCAGCCTAAAAAAATGACATTGTGGCAGGTATATACTCTTTTTGTTTTTCTTTTTTTTTTTGTTTTTGTAAATAGAAAGGAAAAAAACTGAACAAAGGAAGATGAATGAAAAAAAGAGGTAGCAAGCATATATGTATCCCAATGACCTTCATCAAAGTTAAAGTGTCAAAGGTGGTTGCAAGATCCCAAATGGGCCTGACCATCTCTCTAATATCAAGGCTCAATGGATTATGGTCGATGATCTGAAGGAAACCCCACAAGCAGTTGGCTAGGATCATGCAGTGGCAAATATTGTTAGTTGCCACAAACTCTCATAGCTTCTAATAGCTCGAATTTTGGTGAATAGGCCAGAGTGTCATGGAGCCTTGTTGAGTACTTGGAGGGGTGTGCAGCGGCTTGGATTAGTGGCATTCAGGAGAGGATTCCTGGGGCGCATTGACTTAAGATGTTTCCACAGTCTTGTTTCACTTATTAGCTAAGAAATAAAATATTGATGAATTTTATTAGCATTAACTTTGATAAAATGGGACGTTAACCGCCCAACATAACTGGCATGCTGAGGTTTATGTGCAATTATCAAGATCGCAACCCAATATAAGTCCAAAATTTCTTCTAGATAGTATGTGTCCCTGATGAAATCCAAATCCCGTTTTCAACAATATGATTATTATGCCATTCAACTATAAAGTTATTTCGGGTGTATAGACTATAGTGGTTTCATCAGAAAAGAAAATGCAATCGAAACTCAAGAAAGAATTCCATTTCTAGAATTCACTCCATCAATTTGAAGTAGGAACAGACAGAAACACTTGGAAGTTGCAGACACTCCAATTACATCCATTGATCATTTTCAGTTCATAACTTACTTCTCTTGTTTCTGGTAAGGCTTCCCATTGCCTTGGCCTTCTCCCTCAAAACATGTTTCTGGGTCTTCCCGGTGGAAGTTTTTGGCAAGTCCTCAAAGACAATAGTTCGAGGGGCCATATAATGAGGCAATCGCTCCCGGCAGTGCTTAATGAGTTCTTCAGCACTGGCACTGCATCCATCCTTCAATTTCACAAATGCACAAACAGTCTCTCCCCAGTACATGTCTGGTCTTGCGACCACAGCTGCCTCAAGCACGGCTGGATGCTTGTAAAGAACAGATTCCACTTCAATTGAACTGATGTTTTCTCCCCCAGAAATGATTATGTCCTTTGAGCGGTCCTTCAGTTCTATGTATCCATCAGCATGTCTCACACCCAAATCCCCACTTCGAAACCACCCACCTTTGAAGGCCTCCTCTGTTGCTTTCACATTCTTTAGGTACCCATTCATCACAGTATTGCCCCGAAACATAACTTCACCGATGGTCTTTGCATCAGGAGGCACACTCTTCATGGTCACAGGATCTTTAATATCAGTTTCCTCCATTCCGAGATGGTGCAATCCCTGCCGAGATTTGAGTCTAGCCTGTTCTTCTCGAGGTAGGGAATTCCATTCGGGTTTCCAAGTACAAACAGTTCCAGGACCATATGTTTCTGTCAACCCATATGAATGACCCACAGTAAATCCCAGTGCTTCCATCTGGAAAAGTACCTGTGATGGTGGTGGTGCTGCACCAGTCATCACCACAACCTTCCCTGGAAGAGGCCTTCGATCATGGGCTGGCGAATTGATTATCATGGTCAGAACTGTGGGTGCACCACCCATGTGAGTGACCTTATGTTTAGCAATGCAGCCAAATATTGCTTTTGGCGTCACATTCCTTAAGCAGACATTAGTGCCACCTTGTGCAGCCACACCCCATGCGAGGCACCATCCATTGCAGTGAAACATGGGAACAATCCACAGATATACAGGCATGGATTGCATCTCATTAAGAAGAACTGTTGCCAGAGAGTTGAGATATGCACCTCTATGGCTGTAAATGACACCTTTTGGGCTCGATGTTGTACCAGAAGTGTAGTTTACTGAGATGGGCTCCCATTCATCTTTCGGCCTTCTGATTTCAAAATCAGGTCTTCCTGATGCCAAAAGCCTTTCATACTGCAAGCTTGTAGATGCGACATTATTAGTAGTGTTTTGTCGAGCATGTTCTGTAATTATTATCAGAATAGGCGGTTCTCTTCCTGCCTGACTTATTATTTGCAAAGCTCCCTGAGCAACAGGAAGAAACTGGTAGTCCACAAAAATAACCTTAGCCTCAGAATGCTTCAACAGAACCGCCACCATGGCTGAATCATGTCGTATATTGAGTGTGCAAATAATGGCCCCAGCCATTGGAACACTGAAATGTAGCTCGTACATTGCAGGAATATTTGGAGCCAAGGCCGCTACCTGACCAAACAGGTAGGATTTTTCAGAATAAACATCAACAGGACTTGGTACTAGAGATCACAATTTAGTACAAGTTCACACTAAGACGCAAAAAAAAGGACATCCTTGTGTGAGAATGAAACAAGAAAGGAAACGGGATCAACATTCATGTATAAAGCCAGTGACTGCAGACGGAGAAGAATTTCAAGTAACGTATAACCCAAGAACTCAACAGAAATTCATCGCAAGTTTAAATTTTTAATAAAAATAAGTACTTTCATTTTATTTTTTTGATTTTATGAATATTTTTAACAGCAATTATTCATATTTGCTAATTTCCTTCTGCAGTATCATGAGTAAACAGAAGAGAACATTGACATAAATCAGGCTTAGAACAAGACAAGTTCAAACTTCAAAGTGAAAGAAGCAAGTCCACAACTGAGTCAAGAAGCCTTAATTACCACGTCGCCGGCGGAGATTCCTAGCTGGGAAAGAGAAGAGGCGAGGCGGATGCAGCGCTGGTGGGTCTGGCCCCACGTGAACCTGACGTCGCCGTGAATGAGCGAGACCCTGTCTCTGTAGACCACCGCCGCGCGCTCCAAGAAGCTAATAGGCGTCAGAGGAACATAATTGGCGGAGCACTTGATCGTCCCCTCCATCTGAACACGAAGAGTTCGAAATTGGAGCTTATTTTCAATAAATGAATTGCTAAGCTTTACTTTGACTAGGGACTGGTCCGACTGGATGACTTAGATGTAATAAAGTAAACTCAAAGAGTGAAAATGAGAGGCTTTAAGATAGTTAGGGGGCTAGAAAGACAAGTTCAACAATTTTGTAACCGTCAGTCAAAAATCCTATCTGGAAACAATACAAAATCCCCAAATCGTTGTCCTGGCTGGTTTGGACAGAAGGCGAGTTGATGAGATCTGTTGGTTCAGGGAAAATGAAAACCCAACTCAAGCCACTGATCGGAGCGGCGCGTGACCATCTTTAACGGTGGTGGACGATAGTACAGGCCTCGCCTCTTACGTTTGAAGTTTGAAAAACCAAACGACAAGTAGCTAGCGAATGAATCAGAGGCACAAGAGTTGGACAAAAGTAGAGCGAGCGAGACGGTACCTGGCCTGGCCGAGAACCTCCTCTTTTTTTTTTTGTTTCGTTCGCCGGCGAGAATAAGCTTATCTTCTTCTCTGGCTCGCGGACTGTTGGGGTGACATGGCTTTATCCTCTTTCAGGTGCCCCCATGCTGGAGATTTTGTGATGGCTTTAAGTAACTTGCAGGGAGGCCAAGCAGCTGGGAATATGATCAAACATGGGTAATAATTTGATTTTTTTTTCTCGCAAGCATGTGGACCTCAACCTGTTTGGCTTTATCGATGGCCTCTAATTATATACTCCCAGTCTCCAATATTTTTTATATCATAAATTAAGACATATAATTTCTACATATATTTTTTTAAAATTTATCTAATAAATATTAATATAAATAAATTCAAATCGAACTACATAAAAAAATTAAATGGTGTAAAGTATATGGTACGGAGCTGATATGTTTTATGATGATTGTGAGTGGTTGCGAAGTAAGCTGACCGACGGCCCACAAGGATTCACGCAATTTAGAGCGTATCATACGCTAATCGACAGTCCATAAGTAGTCACGATTATCATAGACCATAAAACTTGACTTTTCTCTTTTTTGAATTTTTTTCGATCGTATCATGGAGAAGAACCGAACAATTTTGGAACAATTCACATCTGAGAGCCATAACACGATTGGAGGTGGCTAATTTTGGCATATTTTCCGAACGGTATTTCAGTTGGTTTGGGTAAATTTGGAGTTATGGAAGTGACTATTCCTTCCCCCTCTCATGTAATAGGCACTTCAGGGGAAAACATAAGCTGGTGGTGTCCTTGGTAGCGTGCACATAATATTGTCAATTCATGAACCAATACAAAACTAAAAATTAGTATAGAAATTGCTAATAACATCAAGAAGTTTGTTTGTATAACAGAGTTTGATAGCAAATGCACAGCAGATAATTAATATTGTAGAATTCAGAAAAATATTAATTGTCAGTTTTCATTTTTAGTTGGTTTGATAATAGTAATTTAGTTTTTTTTTTCTATTGATATAATGTAATCTTTTTAAGAAGCTGAAAATATAAGATAATATAGGTTCATTAATACCGTAGAATTAAATCATTATCTGAACAATATTAATTGTTAGTTTTTCTTCTTAGTATATGACTTTGTTTGTTGATAAGTATGCATGTTTGTACATACAAATGTATGTATGTATGTATATGTCACAATAACTTGAATATATATACTCTCATAATATTTATTTCCATAAGTAGAGAGTTTATTAATATAATAATAGGTTTGATATTTAATGATTTATTAAATGCATTATGAAATAACGTTAACTTGTATGAATTTATAAACATTAGTACAATACAATATGTTATACTCAACATCTTCAAATAACATGAACTTGTATTAATTTACTAAAATTAGTGTATTATACAATATGATGTGCTCAACATTTTCATTCTTTTTTTACTGTCATTACATGTTAATATGATAAAACTCATTCCTTTTTGCTTGACTCTCAGACAGTTCTTCATAATTGTGTCATCCAAAAAGGTGTAGGTAGCTTTTTTCTGTAACTCTTTTTGTATGTACGTATTGGCCATTCTATCACTTTAATCTGCATAAAATAATATAAGATAATTTAGCATAGATGAAAATTTTAAATTTTATCTAATATACTGATTTATTTATTCATTTATTTATTTAGATGAAAAAAGAAACTTTCTCTGGTATTTGGATATAATATATCTTGCTGTTTAATCGAACATTTTTTATTGTATTACATATTAGCATTGAATTTATAGTGATTTGATCATAAAGGAAAATTTTTTTTGTATTATCTAAAAATTAATTTACAATGTCAATAATATATTTAATTTTATGTATGTCATCATTAAATGAGTATGTATACTATTATTTTTGGTAAAGATATATAGTTTAGAAATTAAATAGTATAATCTATAATTTGTTACAGAAAATTCAGGGGAAAGATGTCATTATTTTGGAATTAACATAATAATGAGCATTATATGAAGGGAATATAAACCTCATGGTATGCCATAAAAAATTGTGACATACAATTGATTAAACAGGTAAAAAATTAAATTAATTCCTAAAAAATGATAAATATAAAATGGGAAAAATATAAATAAATGCTTGAAAGATATACAAATAAATATATGTATAGATATAGCATCTGTTGTAGAAATATAAGCCATAATACGTAAATAGCACACAATTAATTTATAGATAAGAAGTAAATAATATAGCATTTGTTTTAGAAATATAAGCGATAATATGTAGATAGCATAAAATTGATTAAAGAGTTAAAAAATTATTAATTCCTAAAAATGATAAATATAAAATGGGAAAATATAAATAAATGCTTGAATGATATACAAATAAATATATGTATATATATATAAGCAAGTGTGTGTATACATACACGTGTGTGTGTGTATATGTTAGAATACAGACGCGCACATACACGATATCAATGACTCGTATTTGCATTATTTCTTACCTTCCATGCAATTTGACAACTTATAAATTTATCTTTATAAAATCAGCTAATTGAAAAAAAAAATAGTGAAAGAAAAATTGCAAAACAAACTTACATCACAATTAGCAGCCGCTCAATGTCTTCGTAAGTAGAGAACAAAAATAATAATCTATTAGTTCATAATTTCATACAATTTAATGCTTGCTACTCATGCTATTTTCATACGGGTATTTCGTGTTAAGATACAGTTGAATTGAATGTAGATTTCCTACCTCATTGTAAGGGTATAAATCACAACAAAAAAACATGAAAATAAAAAATATTGAAGATTATATCAGCAATAATAGCCGGTGAAAAGAAAAGCATAAACAAAACACTCACAACAAACAGATGGGCTACGAAACCTTCAATAGACAAAAAAAAAATTTCTCCGCTACAACAACAAATCGAATTGTCTATATATATAGCAGAAGATGAACCCAAAACATCCACCATCTTTTCATCTAGAGCCAAGGAATTGCCATCATTTGCTCTCAATTCATGCAACGCAATGCAATACTTGCCCCTTTTATTTTTCTTCGATATCCCACTTGTCATCATGCATGAGCTTGTTACAAAGACATGGACTTTTCCTCCCAAAATTTAATACTAAACTAACAGCTACTAACACAAACATGATGACAGATACACTTATTACATCACAAACACACGGAAGAGCTAAACCCACATTACGCCGAAAGGCAGAAGTCCAGACGTTAAGATTCTAACAATTGCAAGACTTAACCTTTTATAACTTTGACACCTATTTAGTATTTATAGCACTACGAATGAATAGAGGACCGCAACAGACATTAGACGAAGGAGACATGCACACATGTCACGCCCAAATCACTTGGATTCGCTTTCATATATGTACCAGCCAAATGGTTAAATGAACTAACCATTTGCAAGTGGCAAAGGACATCACATTCCAATAATAAAAGACTCAAACGCCATGGGGGAAATTGTCATAGAGGTATTAGTGATTAACCCATTAATAAAATTTTGAAATTCTTTCCACCTCCAAATGTTTCACCTTCATCAAATGAGTCCATATGATCTCCCCCAATAAAATTACATAAACACTCTGACACTAGAGCACAAAGCATATACAACATAAACTAATCAATTTCGAAGTTCAAACCAAGAGAAAAAAAGAAAAATATTTCAACCAAAAAGTTCTCCACAAGAGATGTAACGATCATTAAAATATATGGGAGCGCGAAATGCACAAAACAAAGAGATGAATGACTATGGCCATATTATAACATTAGGCCTCTATAGTATCTTGACAATGGGCATTATCGAAAGTCTAACAACCTAAGTAAAAGAAAACAAACAGCCCAACATCCAAACACCAAAAAGCGAAATTCTTCCTTAACTCTAATAACAGGCGTCAGGCCTCGATTACTTTTTCTCCTTTCATATATATATATATATATTCACGTAAATTATATTTGTCAATATATAAATTAAAAATCTATAACACAATCATCTAATAAAAATATTTTAATTAATAAGTTAGTATTGATAATTTAATTTTATTGGAGAAGTTACAAAAAGACTTGACCCAAAAGTTCAGTTTAAAATCTTTTACACATGATTTTACTGATTGGAATATTCACTCTAAGACTTAGATTAATGATATTCGTAATAGCTAAATACTTGTTGAATGTCATAAAAGGATGCCTTCAGTCTCATGAATGGTATCAAAATAATGATAATCGAAGGTTCATCCCTGCTCATCTCAAATTGCTCTCTATGAAAATAAATTTCAGTTATAATGTTTTGCCTTAAATCTTAGAACAAAAAGCTTTCATGAATGGCCTAAATCTCATGAACACTATTAGATCATCATCGTTTTGTACAGACATCTATCAAATTTTTAGAATCGTCTCCAGATGTATATCCGTACATACATGCAATCAATCTTAATTTTAAAAAATTCAAAAAATGGTAATAAAGTTTTAATAACAGTTTAGCTGCAGAAAGAAAACAAATCTTAATTCTGTGCTTATTTTATGTTTTCAGATCTTGAAAAATAACACTTACAATGAAAGTTATTAAAATCCCAATTCGAATATTAGAATCTTACGGTTTTACAATTTGATATAGAAAAAAATGATTTAATTAGATTTTATGATTATGATCATTTATGGTTACGATTTTGATCCGATTCTATGACAATCCACATAAAAAAAATGATTTAACGTGGAATCCCAATTTTGACAACATTGCATGCAATCCATATCTTCGGAATTTTTTTAGCTAGGGAATCCTAGGTACAATTTTCAAAATTTGATGGCCAATCAAGAAAACAGAAAATTACCTAAACCCCCCCTGAGGTTTAGTGAAACCTACACCTGTGACCTGTGTCCACGCTGTTTCAAAAACCTACCCTAACCTCTCAAAAGCTTAAAATCCCTACATTTACCTCCTCCATCGTTAACATCTGTTAAAAACATCTAAACTAACCTGCACACACCACATCCACAGAAAAGAGAAAATGCTTATTTTGCCCTCCTGATCTACTTTCATAAAAACTTTGTCCCTAATTTTTGCATCTAACAATATGAAGTAGGGGTGAAAATGGGCAGAGCTAGGCTTGAGCCCTGCCCCTTTATCATTTTTTAGGCTCAAGCTCGGCTCAAGATAAGCTCAAGTTCGGCCGGAAGACTTATTGGACTTGAATGGCACATATAAAAATTTAGTGTCATATTTGTAGCTTAGATAAAAAATAGTGACTAAATCTGTAATTTTCTATATAGGTAACTAGAGAAAAGAAAACAACAAAATCTATCCTAGACTTTCTAATCCTCTGCCAGTTTACCTTGATTTTGTAAATGTTATAAATGAGCCATCATCTTCCTCTAAACGTTAATTGAAAAGCCACCGCAGCCTCTGTCGACTGCCGCTTCAATTTCTGGGTTTAGGAAGATGTCCACAACTTCATCCCCCAATCCCAGACCCATTCCAACTACAACAGCTCATGGTCAAACGTTTTAATGACAAGGAGTTGGTGAGAGTTGTGAGACTTGCAAGCTTAGGCTTTCGGCTGGAGCTGTCGAATTGGATCTCCTGGTTGGACATCATCTAGTTATGGTGGTGATTTATGTCTCTGGACAGGCTAGACTGCGGGTGGGCCTATCGGCAGCAAATCCAGCGATTGTCATCAACCCTTGGCTCCTAGGCTCTCGTCGTCCTCATGGTTTCACTCTCTAATGGGTGGCAGCATTAATCGAGCAAGGTGAGGTTGACTAGGTGGTTGGTGGCAACGCAACATTAATTGAGCAAGGTGAGGCCATAAGGCAAAAGAGAGAAAGGGGGTGTGTACAAGTGTGAATAAATTAGCGCTATGATGGGAAAGATAAAAGATGAGGTCTGTTAGGCCTGCGAGCTTTAGAGCAGGGCTTCTTTAGACTCGAGCATATTGCTTGAGCCCAATTTCCGACTCGAGCTCAAACTTGAGCTTGAATAAGCCCGACTTGAAATGCTTCAATTTGAGCTCGAGTTTGAACTAC
The DNA here is from genome assembly GCA_005392925.1 of Aquilaria sinensis. Classification (NCBI taxonomy): domain Eukaryota; kingdom Viridiplantae; phylum Streptophyta; class Magnoliopsida; order Malvales; family Thymelaeaceae; genus Aquilaria; species Aquilaria sinensis. The sequence goes on from SMDT01002155.1 coordinate 76,837, forward strand.
CCAAAAAAAGCCCGGTATTTTTTTACCCTTAATATGAAGTCTTAAGACTAAACAAAACTAAAATTTTATATATTTCTTTACAACTTTAATCCAACAAATTCTTTGCCACCCACAAAATCCTTCATCACCTTGCCACCGTCTGCACTGGCTGTGAACGCATCTTTACTCCTATCCTGCTCTCATCTCCCTCCATCACAGCTCTACTCTTATCTCCATCCATCGCATCTATGCCCTCATCTTTGCTCCCGTCTCTTCTTCATCGTCTTTATTCCTATATCCGCTGGAAATCGTTTGACGATGCCGAGAAATCACGGCATCTTTTAATTCTACCTAAAAATCGTCAGTTACTTCCTCGAAATCACATCCGTCTTTGTGCTGTCGAATGGTAATGGGCTAGGGCACCCAATGAAGGTGCTGCTTGGCTTCAATTGGGGATCCTGGATTGAATCTCTTGAAGGTCTGCTAAGGTTGAGGAAGGTAACACCAGACTAGACCAAACCAGAGTGGAGGCATTTGAGAACGAGATGGATAGAAATCAACGACGTTAGCATCACGAAATCGAGGTCGCGACCGAAGAAAAAGGGAAAGGTGCTTGATTTCTCCACGGAGCTTGCACTGGTGATGCTCCATTGCGTCCTCTTCTGCAACGTCAAGCTCTAGAGGCGAGTGCACCAATTCACAGTGCTTCAGTTTATCGATTGTTGCAAATTTCTAGGCTGCTCCAATTTTTTGGCGACGCTTTGGTTTCTCGGGACACTCTGATTTCTCGGCTGCTGCAATTTTTTTTTCTCCATCCATATCCCGACTCTTCTTTTCTGGGAGTGCACTAATTTGGTTTCTGGGGGCACCAATTTTGTCATTTGTTTGTAGCTTTTGATTTGTGTTCAAGTTGAGATGAACTTGGAGGGTGTGTGTGTTTTTGTGTGATGATAAATCGAGGATAGTGAAATAGGTGCAAAGTTTGAGGGGCAAAATTATCAATTGAATAAAGGTTAGGAGGTTAAAATGAATTTTTTTTCTTTTTTTTCCTTAACGGTTATTAAAAGAGTTAGCTCTAGATAAGAAGAGGTGTAGGTATGCTAACTTTTGAGGGGGTAAAGGTAGGTATTTGAAAAATGGAGGATACAAGTGTAAGTTTGCCTAAACCTTAGGGGGTCTGGTAATTTTTCCATGAAGAAAATTAAAAAAAAAAGTTTGATGGTCTAATGGGCATATTCATGGAAGTTCAATAGTTTTGTTGGGATTTTATCAGTGATAATATTATTATATTACCGTGTGTCATGATGTCCATCACTTTTTAACTTTTTAATTATATTTTTCTATAAAGAAAACATAAGCATACGAATTTAAATGTAAATCCATATTATTTAAATTGAAAATTATTTGACGACAAGTGAGAGAAGCAATGACAACATTCACACTGTTTGTTCCTGTGAATACCATGTACTGCCCCTAAAAAAGTACGGCATTGATGTATTTGTCGCATTCATCACTTATTATCAAAGTATAATTCATCCAAAAATTTGCAATAATAATTAATAAAAAAATGTGCCAAAGTCTAAAAGTGACAAACATATATTACAGATGGGGAGAGAAGTAGTTGGCGGTAACAATACTTATGCATATTTAATTTATTTAATAAGTATTTTATGTCAAACTCTACATTCAACAAGTAACAAACATTAGAAGACGGAGATGATGATGATGATAGTCGAACCATACGTATTTAATTCGTCTAATAGTATGTATTTTGTTGCTGTGTTTTTATCTATACTATCGATATTAATTTATTAATTGTTTAAATAATTATAAATTTCAAAAGATTTTAAAAATATTACTCTCTTTGTCTTATATGGTTATTTTTCAATTTATTGTGTCCCAAAATATACACCCTCTTTTCATATTCTTTTGCTATGTATTATGTTATTTAGTATGGGATAACCTTACAAAACTATATATAATATGTTCGTGTGGTTTCTTTTATTATTTTGTGCGGAAGGCTTGTCATCTTTCCTCGTCTAGTAGAAGAGGAACAATGCATCAAAGGTGTTGCTATAAGCAGATATAGTCTGCCTGTTTCACATTTATTATTTGCTGGTGATAGCATTTTTTTCTATGAGTTAGTAAAGAGTATGTCAACCATGTGTTGGCTATTTTGAAGCTCTATGAGAATGTCTCGGGCAAAATGGTGAATTTGAGGAAAACATCTATCTTCTTTAGCCCTAATTGCAATATTGTTGCTTAGCAAGCAATTTCTGCGATATTTTGGACTTGAGCATGTTTGAAGGTGGATAAGTACATGGGTTTTCCCTAGGTTATTGGGAGGGAACGAATGAGTTATTTTGAGTCTATCTTGGATAGGGTCAAGCAAAAACTAGCAAAAATGGAAGGCATCACTTTTATCGCAAGCTGGTTGAAGTCTTTTGATTAAAGCTGTACTGTAAGCAATGTCAACTCATCTTATGAGTTTTATTCTTCTCCCCACAGAGGTTTGTGATGCTCTACACTATCTAGCTATTCATTTCTTTTGGTCGCCAGATGTAGATGTAAAAAAAAATGGCTTGGTGTAGTTGTGAAAAATTTTGCATGACTAAGAATTTAGGAGGTTTGGGGTTCAAGGATGTAGAGGCATTTAACTTAGCTATATTGACAAAGGAAGCATGGAGAATTGCGCATAACCGAAATGGATTGGTTGCAAGGGTATTATAGGGGAAATATTTTCCATTTTCAGCTTTTATCTAAAATTCGAAGCCTAAGATATATTCTGTGATCTATAAAGGGATCTTTTTGGAGAGTAGGGAATGAGCTTAATATTCACTTATGGAATGATAACTGAATCTTAAGCAGCCACTTGAAACCAATAACATGTACGATGCTAGGAACGGAATAATGAAGGGTTGGACATCTCATTTATCACTAGGCTTTTTAGTGAAACCATTCACTTATTGATGCATTATTACACTCGGCAGATGCAAGTGTGGTGAAATTATTGTCGTTGTCTATGAGATGCAAAGATGATGTCTTGACTTAGGGCATGAATGATAAAGGAAAATTTTCATCGAAGCCGGCTTACTTTTTAGCTTATGTGTTCTATGTGGGCATGATCCTATGGTAAAGTCAAACTTCTGGGTATGGTTTTGGAGTCTTTCACTCCCACCAAGAATCCATTTGTTTATGTGGTGCTTGTGCACTGAGATGCTATCGGAATGTTACAACTTAGCGAGTAAAGGCATTGGGATGACATAAGAATGTTCGGTTTGTGGCACTAGTCGCCAATCAGCAATCCACATGTTGTTCTAGTGTCCATTTTCAAGGTGTATTTGGGAGAAGCTAGGGTTATCCTTTTCATTAACTCCTATTGCATGGCATGATGGGCTGAAGGCTTGCTTGGAATTGGATGAATTGAGAACATTGCGGGTAGCAATAATAGCATGGTTCATATGTTCGAATCAAAATAAGGTGGTGTTCAAGCATTATTGCTAGAGTTTACTAGGGATTTGTGCTACAATTAAGGCTTGGATTGATAATTAAGCAAGATTCAATAAGAACCATGCCCATAATCCTCTTCCTAATCCTGTTTGCTGGTGTCCACCATCGGAGGGAGTACATAAGGTGAACGTAGATGCTGCTATGGATATCTCCAATAAATGAGGAAGTGTCGGGATTATATACAAAAATGATAAAGGAAAAGTTGAGTTTGCTATCAGCTATGGCTTTATGTACACGGGTCGAGAAGCTCTTTATCTGGAAGCATTGGCTATCCTTGAGGGTACCAAAGAAATGAAGCAAGCTAGTTTGCTACAAGTCATTTTTTAGTTGGATTCCTTCATTTTAGTTTCTAAACTTATAAAGGGGATTCCCCCTTCTTCATTTTATTTTGGGTCTTACTTTATAGTCCCGTTCTCTAGGTAATTTCTTTGATTCATGTATTTTTTCTTATATTAGGAGATTAATGAAGGGTGCGGCCCATGTCCGTTTCTGGATTGATTGATTTCTGCTTTGCGCTAGTTTTTATAATCAATCCTTTTTTACCTAAAACAGAAACTAGGCGGTATACATTGTAAAGAAAAACTGAATTAACCTACAACGCAGCTTCAATTGGGCCGCCGTGAAAGGTCTGAATATCTGGACCCAGGCCTTTCGCGGACAACTTTTATTGGGCTTTGATTTTTAGAGCAATTGTTTTTATTCAAAAAAATGCGCAAATTCATATTTTGCGTTTAATTGTTAAGTTAGAGGCTTTGTAGCTGGAGAAAGAGAGCGACGAAGACGATACTTCGGTCTTCCGATTCTGCAACCGGGATGAAACCAGGACCGGCGGTATTTTCTCTACTTTGCTTCCCATCGTCTTAATGTTTCAGTCCTTCTTTGTGCTTTTTGCTGAAATATATTTTTTGGATGGATTTAAACTGAATGAAGCACTCTCAATTTCAGTGATTTCGACCAACCCCATCAATGTTTCTTTCTTCTTCTTTTGCCTTTTTGTTTTTTTAAGAAAAAAGGTATTCATGTTTCACAATGAATTAATATGTTACCTCTTCATGTTATTTGCTTGGTTTGCTTATGGGCAAAGTTTTGCTTCACTTACTCTTGTGCAGGTGTCTATTCAACAGGAAAGAGGCAGAGAGTTGGCCAATACTTCCGCATTTTACAGCAACATTTACTTAGAGGTTAGTTGTTCTGTCACTTAGAGACCTTCCCCCTCGAATTGCTGTTTTCCTGCTAACATGATATTGTAAATGTATAAGGAGGAGCAGCATTTTCATACTTCAAATTGAGCTGTTTATCTATTGGTAATGTTTATTGTTGGTGTAGTGCAAATGTGGTTTGTGTTCTTGATTGCAGTATTCTCAAGTTAATGCTTAGGTGACATGTCTTAAGACCTAGAAACAATTCAGACAAAAAGAGACAAAAGGAAGTTTGGAAAAAAAATGTAGCTGCTTTATTCTCTAGTTGTTAGCACCAAAGTAGCATTTTTTGGTTAAGAATTAAGACTTCAGTGTCTTGGTATGACTGCAGTGCGAAAATGGGATAGGTTATTGTCTGGTAGATTAAGTGCCTTGTTCCTTTTCTTGATTTCTGCCCTCAACTGACGATATGCTGATTAGGACCCTGCTATTTGTTTTCTACAGCTAGAAGAAGTTGGATGGGAACATCTAGTGAGGTTAGGTGGAGACTTGACATTTCTTAGCTTCCGCATCTTGTGAGCAACTCTAACTCTTAGTCCATTTTCTTCCAATCTTTTAAAGATGTTTATGACAAATTTTCTCATTTTTTAAAGCTTATTTACGTAAACCAGGTGAACACTGTGTTTGGTGTCATTCTTTGGTTAGTTTTATTTGTCATTAGGCTCAGGATAACATTTATATTCATGCTTGATTTGCTTTGGTACCATTAGTAAGAACGGTTAAACTTCAAATAAACCATTAGAACACAACCTTACTGACCAATGGAAAGCCACAAGAGATGCTTTATTTTGCAATGAACCTCCATGGAAACATAATCCATTTGAACATGGTACTGACATACTCCAATAAAAAAAAAAAAAACATGGCACTGATTTTCTGTTACCAACTTGTCTGCATTTTCCTTTTATGTTTCTTTGTTTGACCGAGTTGGTGCTGTTATAAATTTTGTCAGTTATATGGAAGTTGTCTTATAATGGGGGACCATTGCTTTACATTCTGCTTAGTCAGCTTGCTTGTTTTGTTTGATCGGCTTAGTTTGACTGCCTGTCATGTTCTCTATTTGTTATTCAGCCTTCCTATTCTAATTATTGATAATTTAATGAATGAGTGTTAGAGACAAGAAGGGAAGGGTGCATGTCTTGGAAATTCAATTGGATAAAAAGTATCCAAATGATCCACCTATGGTCTCAGCGGTTAGTTTATTATCATATTTTCTTAGCTTTGCTGGCGCATATGTAAATATCACCTTGACTTGTTTATTTGCCTTTCAGGATGTACCACACATGTTCAATTTACGGTGGTCAACATGCTCCAGATTGAAAGACGTAGTGAAACAGTTTCAAGAGGTTTTCACAACCCTTTTTCTAAACTCTGGTTGCTTTTGCAGGCAGTAGTATTACTCACTGGGATTAAGTTCCTAGTTTTTAGTCAGCTTTCATCGTGTTCCTTTTCCGTTTCCAGCATCTGGAAAAACATCAAGAATTTTGGTCTACATTGGATGAAATTGATGAATCTCTTCCAGTTCTTGATCCAAAGCAACCATCTCGTGCTTTTCCTTGTCGCAAAATTCAAATTGGTTAGTAAATACTCAACTATTGCCTTTGTCCTGCTGGTTTCTAATCTTTGTATGTACCCTCTTACCAGAAAATAGCTGCTACATCATGTGCTTGATAAATGTTGATGATCCTCGATCTCTACCAGAGTAAATCTCTTTTGCTATAAAAACAGATGCCTTTGCTTTAATTTTTTATGGTTAGCAAGTTTCTTAGTCCTTCTAGATGTCGTTTTATGGGTTCAGATACAGTTGTGGACTTGTTGAGAAAGAAGTGGCAAAGAAATAGCAAGAAATGGTATGTTCTTGAATTATTTTTATATTGTAGAGAGCATTTGAATCTTGAATCAGTAGTGAATTATCATTCTGTCACTGTGAGCACTTTTTGTTGATTGGATAGGACAAAGGAAAACCAATTTCTGGAAAACATCGCCTGCATTTTTGAAATACAACTACCGAAGAAACAGGATGTTTTGACAAATGATCAACAAACTGATTGTGGAATCTGCTATTCTCAGTATCTTCCCATAGGTAGTCATTCTCTTCAGCCGATCAGTGACATCTCTGAGATATAATTGCTCTAGAATTGTACAGTTCTATGAAATCATATATTGTGGTTGATGCTGTATTTAATCTTATGCTAAATGTTTCTGGACATGTATTTCTGATATTTACAATTTGAAATTGCAATAAATGTTGATGCAGATGATGAGCTTGGAGACAAAAGTGGTAGTGGAACTGACTATAACTGCGAAAATACCAATTGCAGGAGGGCTTTCCATAGCACATGCCTTGTGGACTGGTTGCGATCCATCACAACAACAAGGCAGTATGTCCCTTACATTGCTTATTTATATATATGCAGGACTATTAAGATTTATGGCTTTCTTGGTTGTTTTCCTTGGGCTTACCATATCGCCACCATAAACCTTTTTCCCAGGTATGATAACTTAGACCTTTACATGTCCTTGTTTAAACTTTATAGCCCCGTTTCTGCAGTGTAACAAACATGCAAGCTGATTGGATGATCATCCATGTACAGATGGACACCAAGTAGGCCAGGGTTGATCTAGTCCTGTATTTGAGCCAAGCCCAATCTGTGCCCATTAAAACTTGATTTAATAATTACTTAATATTTTAAGTGTTGCATTGGCCCTAATTGTTGTGTGTTAGTATTTTTACAACAATTAAAGCAATGAAACTGTGCAAAAATATTAAGGAATTGGTTTTCTTGTCGGGCCTTGATTGGGTCTGGGTAGGTGGATCAAATGTGACAGTCCAAGACTAGCCCAGGTAAGAACCAGTTTGTCTCAAGGCTTGCCTGGTTCCTGAGTTGGTCGGCATGGGCAGCCAGCCCACTGTTTGTCCCTACATCCATGGCAGCTTGCACGTTGTCTGGTTTCAACAGTCCGGCAAAGCTTGCGGACTGTAGATTAATAGATTTTGATGTTTCCAGCACATTTTCCCTTATCATTTGAGAGTGTATAAGAAGAAGTTGTAGCCTACAGTACCATCTAGAACCTTGAATCTAAGGTCTTAGGCTGAACTGAACTAAGTACATGGAGTGCAAATTTAGTTAGAAGAAAACTATCAAACAACAATTTTAGACTTGAGGGTTGGACTTCTTCATGTCGACTTGTTTTTAAGGATCAGGCTCTGTTATTCATAATGGTGCAAGGCAAGAAGATTTCATGCATGAAATTATGGCTGGGTGGATAGAATGGTGACAAGCAATGGTAGTTCAGCTTTCTGGGAAGGTCCTCTCAACTTACTAAACAAAACTTATAAAACCTCCATAAAACCACTAAGTTATATGGGACCAACTATTGCACAGTTGAGAAGCATGTGAATAAGCATATAGCAAATATGTGGATGCATAGATGGACGTGTGGCCATAGAGTAGAATAACACAGGTTTGGAAATGAGGTTGTTGGAATAGGTATCCTGGAGTTGAAAATAATGTAACAGCAACTTAGTCAGTTTTTTAAACCAATAACTGCTCAAATGGGCAAACTTTATATGTTAAACATCGGGGACTAGGCAGCAGTAGACCTAAGATCGCAGAGTTGTTAAGATAAACTGAGGGTAGCTCAAGAGGCTGAATAAAGGACAAATGTTTCACAGTTGACCACAACTAGTTTGGGTTGAAGCTTGAAGGCTTTGTTTCTTGTTGATTGTGCAATTATTTCCATCAATACCGATGGGAAAGTTGTCATGATAACTGTTTTGTTTGTTATTGTTAAGATTTTGTAAGATGAATTCAAATAACTTTTCTTGGTTATTTTTGTCTCTGTATGGTATCTTTTTTTGCTTAAATAATTGTTTTTACTTTATAGTCAATTCTACATTTAAAACCAACTGAATTCCCGAGCTAATCTTATCAACATTGAGTTACCTACCTTTGTCCACGCAAAGGACATTACGTCATGGCTTAAAGTAGGTTAGAAGCTCCAGTGATTCGAAATGGATACTTGCAAGTTATAACCGCAGTTCTAATGGAGCCAATGGGGCAGTGGACTTTCCCTGAGATAGATGTTTTGCTAGTCACTTGTGCACTCTGATAACCTCCACAGTTGTGTAATTTGTTTCTCTCTGTCTTTTATCATTGCTACTCATTTAGTTGATTGTCATAAATGATTGTTCTGCAGGTCATTTAATGTTCTGTTTGGGAATTGCCCGTATTGCTCAGAACCAGTTGCTGCCAAAATTATTAACGCAAAGAAATAGAGGTATTCCCTACACCTCCATCAAAGTTCTGCTGCCGGTGTTAAATTTTAGCTCCGCACAACAGATTGAATTCTATAATCATGAAGCAATTTGTACCGACATTATTGATCATACATAGCCAACTTCAGTGAGTTAGCTTGCAACTCTTCCTCTTCTTATCCCCTTAATTTATTGAAGGTTTTCCGTTGGTGGCAATCGAATTGATAATGGTAGTACTATATGTAGTCTGGATTTCTATCTGATCATAGGATTCCACCAGTCTTCTGCTAACAACCATGATCACCAAGTGGCTTTCATTGTTGCAATTCCTTGTTCTCTGCCCCATCTCTGGCGAACTTCTTTGACCTTTGCTCTGTACATTGGGACCGTACAAAGGGCTCTTGCGTCACTAGTCCTTCCTGATATGCAGATATTTTGTTGCCACATCCTGGCTGTTTTTCCCACCAGTCGCTGCTTTTTTGTTGAACTCTAGTGCGTTGGAAAGAAACCTACAGAATTGTCATCCACAACAGAGGTCGTACAATAGTTATGTTTGCTATCCAAACGCTAAGCAATTTTAGCATAGGGTTTCCTTTGGGGATGATGATTCTTCATGGTGACCATTGGCAATGAACTTGATTGAATCAAACGTCCCTTTCACTGGCCAGGATGGTCCCAGTTCTTTTAGTTCTAGGGGTACCAAATTGCTAGATGAAGGGTAGCTGGGTCAGCTCCTTTCTGATTTCTTATCCCTCAACTGTAGATTAGTAAAAGACACATTACTCATATGCGCAAAAAACCTTGAGATCTTTTCGAGCCAAATGTGTGGCACAGCTTGTTTCAGGCGCTGGGCAAGTTTTGGCTGGTCATCGGCTCACCGACGAATTTCAAGTCCTCACTCCATCTGGGGCCGTGCTGTTTGCAGGGGGCTGTGGAAGTATCACTGTGCAGCTATGGGACCAGATGAATCGAATACTCCCAGACATTGAAGGGATTCATAATGCTTATCAAGGGCACTGGGGACCATTGACGATGAAGCTAAAATTATTGTAATTTTTTTTCAACCAAAAAAAGAATCTAGATTCTGGAATCATATGGACCTCGTTTCCGGATGCCACTCCTGGTTACATAAAGATATATTCTGCTGTGAGTACTGATTCGTGATTCGTTGCCTGTTCAAGTTCATGAAACCAAGTTCTGGATCGTTTGTTTCTATCGTAATAACGAGCCACCAAAATTGATAGGCCTTAATTTTTTTTTTCTAATAGCTATATGGCAAAGGAGAAATTCTCCTTCACAGTTGTACGAACAGATGTTTATTGGCACAAATTATATGCACAAATACAGACAGAGATGTACCTGTAACTACAAATTGACTTCTGCCCCACTCCCGGAAACATGCACATCAACATCCACACGAGACCACATTTCTTTATTTCCCGTTATACCCCTCACCTTTTCCAAGGCTCTTATAACTTAAACTAATGTACACAATGGCATATACGTAAAGTGTGACTTGAGACTGTATGCTTATTCACCAAGTATCACAGCAACGTAACTTGGGTGTTACGGTTTCCCATTTCCCTGGTAGTGTGCAGCCTTAGATTCCAGCCTCACACTCCGGCGGGGGAACTGGGTAGCGCGATTTGTCGGTGCAGTAATCGTAGATCATGTGGTTCACACGAACCCAACGGTAGCGCCTGGCCTCGATGGGGGAGAGGGTTTGGTAGGCTGGCGCTTCCCACCAATTTGCAGGGTTTGAGGGGCAACTTGCCGGACCTGGAACTGGACATCCTTCGATGTCAAAGTCCTTGTAGTAAGCGTAGAAAGGAGCTTTGCTCCAATCAATTTTCTCTAGCCCACCTCTTGTCGCCCAATTGTCTGCATCCCATAGTGTGGAGTATACTCCCATGGGTTGGTTCTTTGGGAATGGGATATTTCTAGCTTCATTGTTCTTGTAAACCCTGACTGGGACATCATCAACATAGAACCTGCAAGTTCAATGTGTCAACCACAGATCATTAAATTTATACATGTATGTATGTACGTACGTACGTACATATGTATGTATAGCTTACACAATAAGGCGACGGGTCCATCTGATGGTGTAGAGGTGGTACTCCAGGGAAGGATCAAACCAGAGGTTGACCCTTTGCTCTCTGTCGCCCTTTCCATTGGCATAGATGTTTGTTTGGACGGTGTACGGCTGGCCACTTCGGTTCCCTAAGAACTCAAAATCCAACTCATCTCTCACCGTATCTGTGTCGGAATTCATCTGTAAGAATTAAGATCATAGCAAAATTAACCACAGAAATTCCATGCAGCTAGAAAGCCAATAAAAATATATAAAATTAAAAAAAAAAAAAAACACCCGGCTAAACTTTTATTTCATGCAACGTACATAAAAGGCGGTGACTGTCCCGGCAGAGTCACCGGCGACCAGCTTGATCCTCATGCTTACACGGCCGTAAAGGTACTTGCTTTTGGAAGCAAATCCAGCCCCTGTAAAATTATATATTCCACATATATGCCAGTAATTCTTTTACTCTAAATTTATGAAACTAGATACACTATAATATTAATATATATAATATTCATGTGGCGAGGAAGGAAAGAAGTAAGATTAATATTCACTAACCTGAGCTCTGGTCGAGAACAAGCTGGATGGCCTGGCCGCCATCGACTTGCCTGATGTGGTAGTCGGACCATGTGACCCGGAAGTCTTCAACGAAAGTGGCCGGTCGAGCCGAAACAGGGAGGGAAAAGGCGAGAGCATATAAGAAAAGGAATAATGAGAAGAGGGAAATATTGTTGCTTCTAGTAAGGCCCATATCTGCGTGTCATATAACAGTAGTATATGGTGGAATAATTTGATGGAAGAAGAAAAAGGAAATAAGGGGAAAAAAAAGGATGATTGGTGATGGTGTGATGAGTGGGAGAAGAGGTGGGTATATATATAGGTGGGAGTTTATGGTGGGAAGGCTGATGTGGACTGCCGCATTCAACCGGAAGAGCCATTCTCATCGCCGGCTTACCTTTCCGTCCAGCTCATCCCAAGTCCTCCTCAGGCCCTACCCTTCTCCCTCTCCCTCTCCAACCTTCTTGTTATTTCTATCAACTCTGTTACATTAACCCGAGGATCAACTTTATCCATCTATGAGACAAGAATCAATCCAACTATGAACTAATAAATTTCTTTCGTACTAGTTTGAATTACTATCATGAGTTAACAAAATCAATTTGTCTTATAATAGTTTGAATAGAATTGCAGAACAAGTTTGATTCCAGGTGCTTCTGTTAGTTATTATCAACATAGCAGATGATCAAGCGAAGCTAGGCCTTAGTACCTTACCAAGTTGCAAGCCAAAGGTGGAGCAAAAGAGGAGTCGAATTCGTGGCCTTGGACTAATGGAACAATATATCTTAACCATTGTGCCGTGCCCCCGTGCCAGTTTTTATCAATAGTTACGACATATGGTTGAAAAGAATTGCAACTAATTATCAATATTTTAAAGCTGATCCATCTTCATAGTACAGTCATAAAATGAGAAATAAATAAACCGTGTTCAAATCAGTAATGCATCACATGACAGCAGAAAGTATTGGCATAAATTAGCTAGCCAGGTTCCCAGATGTGCAAAGTAAAGTATTACATGGCATAAATTAGGTCGCAAATATCCTTGAAAGAGAAGATCGTCGCATGTGGGTGTAGAAGAAGCCCTTGTTTGGGTAAATGTGAGGGTCTGGTCTGGTCTGGTCCAATTTCCAGACATGTAAAGTTTACCCCCCTACTGAAACCCTCTTTTATTTAGTCAAGTTGAAAGACGGCCATTTTCCGTCAAATCAGACTTGCGCCATGGGAATGGATTGGTTTTGGTCGTGTTGTGTGTGTCCAGCCGGGAGAGATGGGGACTGATATAGAAGGCCCACACCGTTGGCGGGCCGTAGGTCGTAATCTGAGATGGATTGGACTCGAGCTGTGAACCGCATTGGTTCAATTCAACTAACAAGTTACTGGATGGAGCAATTTTTCTCTGTTTTGAAGATAGAAATAAATAAATTCAATGAGGTAGAGAGTACAGAAAAGCTACCTTCTGATCAAATCCATAGGCTTTGATGGAAACGCGGACAATTGAAGCTCACTCAGCCAGTCAGGCTTGAAGTGGACATGTGGCCAAGTACGGGCCAATCAATCGCATTTCCCACACTTAATTGTGCTTCCAAGAAAAAAAAAATTACAATGCAACCCAATAGAATTACAAATTTTTCTTACTAAATCCACCCAATTATTCATCTATCACATTATTTAGTAAGAGATTTTTTTTATAAGATATAGTATATTTTGTATCACAAAAAGTGATCATATGATATTTTTTCATATTGAATAGTGAGTTTTGTTATAGAGCTAAAAATTATTCTTTATTAAAATGTATACTTCGTACTACATATATACTAAGTCGAATAATTCATAAACGGATTAAGTTTAAGTAATTTTCAAGTAATGTAGTTTAACTTTTACGTATATTTTACACTAAATAATTTTTTTCATATTGACATTGAATAAAACGATGTGGGGTTTTCAATGGTTAAAAAGTTTTAAGTCGTAGCATAATATCGGTAAAGGCCAAAGAGAGGACTTTGGAAAGGTGAAAAACGACGGTGAATGAGATGGAAGATTTCACATCCTGAATGGCCACACAAAAACCAGAGCTCTTGGCAAGTTTTTTCGTTCACGCGAGCGTGGCGATAAGGATTGGTGCGAATCCGGCGTTGAAGTGGCGACCGTGGTGGTCACTGAATGCTCTGGTCCAATTTGTCGGAAAAGGCGGGAATCTTTTCAGCAACGGAACATCTCCGATATTGTATTGTAAATCACAGATGAGGGACGGAATCAAAACTTTTGAAAGTTTTGCTAAGCTAGCTCTAAAATTTATCAGTTTATCCTTGTAGTTCCCAGCACTTGTGAAACACTTTCTATTCATTTAGCATTTCAATAAAGCATGCTCTTATTATAGCTTATTAATTTTTTGAAATCATTTTTTTTCCCTTTGTAATCAGAAGCAAATAATGAAGAATTAAGGAAATAGAGAAGATATTAAGTCATAAACTGAAGAAACACTCACCATTTGTAGGCCGAGAACCAAGGACCTCAAAGAGCTGGTAGCAACAGGTTCAGGGCAATTAAAAGACATGTGATGCCCTAAACCTGAACATGAGTAGCTAGCTGACCTATTCACTCCTAAAACAGTTGTCAACTATGCTTCTAATGCCAAAGAGTAGTGGTTAATTGAGTGCCCTTCTTTTGTGCTGGGGAAACACATTAATATCCACCCAAAATCCAAGTTATTTAACACAGTGGATTAGGTGTTGCATGAGGAAGTAAGTGGAGGGCTCTGTAGTCTCCGGCCACTATAAGTTGCTGAAAAATGTATTCCATTCGAGTAATGATGGAGTTGGTGTAGAAGTAGAACAAGGCGTTGTAGAACATACATTCATACCTTCCCAAATTAGTTTCTAGTTCTCTTATTCACCTAAATTGGTATGAATTATATGCCGCATATAAAAGTACCCCAAAATATAATATTTCATCATCTCAAATTTTTTACAATATTTGCAATTTTGAGCTGTTTTATATTCTTTACATTATTTTCATATTTGACAAATACTTTATAATCAAAGTTTAGCATGCTGCCTCTAGTTCAATTCACTTTAAAATTACTTTATCTATCCCATTTCTCCGGATATGGAGATTGAAGTGTATGTAATTTATATTAATTTATATTTTTCTCTTGTAAGATAAATTGAATGCTAAAACTTTCCAAAATGGGGAAATGATTCAACCATTTTGGTACAACTCAAAGAAAAATATAATTCATTATTTTTGGAAGAAAGAAGTAGAATATTAGTCTTTTATTTTTTAAATATTACAATTTGGTCCCTTTACTTTTAAAAATTTTCATTTTAGTCCTTATATTTAAAAAAATTAAATTGAACTAAAAATTTTAAGTAAGTTACTGAAGTTTGAAAAATGATTGTTTAGTCATTGATATTTTCATGGGGTAAATATTTTAAAAAAGTATCAAAATGTACAATACCTTAATTTCTACGTTAAATCCACTTGTACTAAAGAAAATGAGATGGAGGAATATACCATAAGATTCCTAGATCAATTTCTCAGGCATTATATGAATAGAACTTATGGTGGTAAATGATTAGGGGTTTATGTAGCTGACTTAAAATTAGTTTGGATTAAGGCTTAGTAAATTGATTGATGTATAGAATATTAGGTCGACCCACAAGATTTACAGTAACGATATGATATCAAATAATTGAACATATATGTGCTACACAGAAGATCCAACCAAACTAATCATCACATAATTATCATCTTTTTCTCCTACCTAGGTCAAAATAATTAGGTTTGTATACAAGACAAAAAGTAATTCTCTCTCTCTCTCTCCAAACAGTAGACAGTCAACTTGTTTGACAAAAGACACATGGCTGAAGTTTTAATATCAATTTTCATGTTTATCAATTTAATAATAAAAAGAAAATATGTACCCTAATTGTTTTGCTCTTTTTAAAGAGGAAACTAGGATTAAAAGTGAATGACATATATTATAGGAGTAAATTTCATGAATGGTCCCTAATTTTTAGTCATTGTTTTCTTTTAGTTTCTAACCTATTAAATGTTCTGTTTTAGTCCTAAACCTATTAAAATATTTTTTTTCAGTCCTAAATCTAATGAGAACGTTTCATTTTGGTCCCAATTTGATAAAATTTGTTAACTCAAAGTATTTGTTTGATAATAACATTTTAGATCATAATTTAAATTATCTGGTAACTGTCTTAGAATAAATTTAATCTATAAAATAATTTTTTTATAGTTAATAAAAAATTTAAGTCACTTATTTTTCCTCTCTGTAAATTGAACTTATTTCATTCAGGAAAAAAAACTATTAATTTAAATTGTCTATTTACTGCTAAAAAATATTAAACTGTTTAAATTTATTGAAAGACAGTTACCGAATATTTAAATTAGTACTTCAAAAGTTTCTATCAGACAATTATTCTGATTTAATGAATTTCATCTAGTGAGGGACCAAAATGAAATAATTTTAATAGGTTTAGGACCAAAACAGAACATTCGATAGATTAGGGGCTAAAAGGAAACAATGAAAAAGGTTAGGGACCATTTGTGCAATTTACTCTATATTATATGCTTAATAGAAAGATAGTATGGGATAAAATATAAATGGAGGCACTAATAAAAGACATTATACTATACGTCACCTAGAACAATCATCTTATAATAGTTTTTATTTGGAAGAAGTCTCAAATTTTTCACTAATGTTTAGGTGGGGGTGCAAATTTGCCACTATAATTTTTTTTTTGCCCATTCTCCCACTAATCTTTCTAAAATAGCTCAAATATGTCACTATCCATTAAAAAATAACATAAAACATAAAAAGTAACAAGTTTTAAAATTTCATGGTGATAATGTAACTTTAAAAAACCTTCTAGGGCCATATGTAATTAATTAGACTCATCTCTAATATCAGGATTTCTTCATCTACCTCCATGGCTAGCCCAACACTCTGCATCTTCACAACCAACATTCTCATGTTCTTCTCCATCATTGCAACCAATCCTTTGAGAAGGATTCTAGAACTGTGACTGGTCGGTCGTCGAAACCGCAAAAAATAATTCTGGTATCCCTAACAACTCAGAATAAATAAATTTATAGTCTAGCAGTGAAAACCAGGTCGAATCCCAAAGGAGATTTTTTTACTGAAAGCTTATGTCAAAAAACTGAAATAAAAGATTGGGGGGTTTATTCAATTAAAAGCTGAAATAAATTAACTGTAGAATCAAAACGAAATTAACCAATACTAAAAACGCTCAGTTCAGGGTTGATTATCCATTCCAATCACGCAGTTGATCATCGAAAGAAAATATTTCTTCAATTCAAGCAAATAAACAGGACTCTCTTTAAAGTTAAAAAGAACCATAAGAATTCAACAGTAAAATTAACCAGAAAAAACTTCAGATTAATTTCTTAATTTTGATTAACCAGATATTAAAAAGAAATTTCTAATTATCTCAAAATCAGCATTAAGATCAATGAACCAAAAAATTTATTCCAGGCAACAATCCAAAAGCTTGAACAATTAAATCTATCTTACTTCTTCGTATGAACTAACCAGAAATAAAAGGAATCTCTAATCAATTCACTTGCTTCTAATTGAATTCTTCACCTAAGCGGTTGAAAGAAAATCAAGCAGATTTGTAATTGCAGAACCAATTCAACAAGCGAAAACAGGAAAATTAATTGTAATAAATCTGAACAACAAGAAGTAAATACTTGAATTTAAAGAAAGTTTAAGCAAGAAAAATCAATCCTCACAACCGGTGTTGGCGATGAAAATCGTCCCTAGAACTGAATTAGAAAATTACTCAGCCATGATCGGAAAAGAAACAAAGAACAATTGAAAAAAAACTAAAAGTGAAAAAGAGAAGATGGAGCCTGGGGTGCGGCGGCAGCCAACTTAAAAACCTAAAAAAACTAAAACCTATGGCTAAACTCATAAAAACTCCTTAAACCTTCTATATTGTTACAAAAGTACCCCAAACAAATAAAAAGATTCAAAATAACTATAAGGTTTCAAAGTTGTCAGCCAAGCAATGCTCCAGAACAGCAACAGCAACTTTAAGCTGATATTCGACCTTGATTCAGCCATTATTTCTCAAAACTCAAAGCATAAAAGTTGTATATCTCTTTGTTATCTTCGAAACGACACCTGAATCGCATAAAATGGACATCTACATCCAAAGATGTGCCCAAAATACCGCAACTGCTTCTGAACCGGCGGTGACTCGTAAATCGCGACTTTGAAGCTGAATTTGACCCTATTAACGTGCAAACTGGGTTTCATGGTCTGAATGTGATTTGTAGCTCCGGATCTTAGCTTTCCAATGAATCAAGAATCACCTCATTCCGATCTCTGTAGCTCAAGATATAATTTTTCTACCGGAACATCACCAATCTGTCAACATCCTGAAAGAGCACAACCAAATTAAAACTTGTAAAATGGCAAATTAAATTCACTTTCAATCAATTAAGTCCAGATATGCTCTAAGCTACAAAACATACTCAAAATATATATTTAAGGTTCAAAACATATTAAAACATACTAAATATGAGAGAAATAAATATAATAAATATAAGCTTATCAAATTCCCCCACACTTAGCTTTTGCTCGTCCCGGGCAAAACTCAAAATAGAAACATACTTTTGAGCTAAAATAAGTAAGATAATTTCATATCCAAAGGTCTCGAAAAACTTAGGAAGAGGAATTAAATACGCAATCTAATCAGCAATAGCAACTCAAAACTAAATAAGTTGTTGAAAACAATTTCTTCTCAAGCTAGCAACAATCACCGTTAAACATCTGAGAAAAACATCAAACTTTTGCACAAAGTAAAGAGAACAAACCAGGTAGATAAGAACTCAAAAAGTACCACCGGTCTTACCACAAACCCATGAAAAAGAAGAGATCAAATGAGAATTTATTTTTTTTTTTATTTGACTTGATTTTTTTACTTTTTTTTTGTTTTGTCTTTTTCTTGTGTTCCGCCGTTTAGCGAGTATATAATAGGGGCTCTACCATACCCAAGCTATTAACTCGACACAACTTCAAAGTTGTCTTTGACCATACTCATATTCCTAGTACCTTTTCGAGCAGTGATCGACTCTTGCCTTAGGAGAAGACCCCAACCTACTTCAATACCCAGAACAGCGGAGTAGTAAATTTTCCTTTTTTTTTTTTTGCAGAATGCAACAAGTCAAACAATTTTTATTTTTATTTATTTATTTTTTCTCGAGTGATTCAAATCATTCATCAACCTAACAAACCGCATATTCAACTTAATAAGCTCATATCTCACAAGGTTTAAATCAATGTACTAAGTACACAAATTTGATGGAAAAAATCAGCTTCTTAAGATAACCATCAACTAGCTTGATAAAAAATTGCAACAATAACAATTTAAAAATAAAATTTGGGAGTTGCATAAAGACTAATAAATTACTAACTTAACACTCAAGCTAAGCATTCAAGAACAAAAAAAGTGAAATCATCTAACAATTCAGATCGATGCTAAAAAATATGAATAAAAAAATTTTAGTTCAAAATTTTTGACAACAGAAAATTATGGCTCAAGCTACCCACTCCCTCATACTTAAATCAAACATTGTCCTCAATGTTTACAATAAAAGCACAGATGAAGAAAAGAAAAGGTACCGCCCTGAAAAGTAATTTCACAATGATCTATTGCCCAGAATTTGATTTCAGCTTGCTGCCCCATATGGTTCAGTTCACCTCCAGCTTGAAAGAAATATTGCCTGACCAAGAAAATTAGTTGTGAGAATAAAGAAACCTAAAAAATAAAAGCTGAAAAATAAAAAATAAAAATAAAAGAAAGAAAAAAAAAAAGAAAAGAAAAATCCTAATTGTTCGTGGCACAAAACCACGCTTGGGTTGCCTCCCAAAAGCGCCTTTCTTTATTGTCTTTGGCTAGACAGTTTCTTCCTGCATCAACCAGGGTGCTTTGAGAATCCCTCATGAAAAGGCTTCAACTTATGCATCTCAGTGTTGAACACTTTATCCGTTTTCAAACTTTTAAGCTCGACTGCACCATGAGTAGAAATATCAGTAATAACAAATGGTCCAATCCACTGCAGCTCAGACTTACCAGATAACTCTTTCCATCTTTTTCTGTGTTTGCGAAACACCTTTTGTCCAACCACAAATGACATCTCATGTTCTTGGTGCAACTTGACATTTTTTTTCTTACCTTTTTGAGCAAATCTTATTTGGTTTTCAACCTTTGTTCCTGATTCATTCTGCACCAAAGTATCAATTTTTTCAACAAAAGAAATAGAATTATCCTTGTCAGTTTCCTTTAATGTGTCAAAAATATTAAACTGTGCAATTTTTCCATCAAATTTCATTGTGAGAGTGCCAGTATCCACATCAATCTTGGTCTTGGATGTCTTTAAAAATGGTCTTCCTAACAAAATAGGAGCAGTTAGGTCATCATTCTCCATATCAAGCACATAAAAATCAGCAGGAAAAATTAAATCATTTACTTGCACAAGAACATCCTCAACCATGCCCCTAGGATAGGCATTGGATTTATCAGCTAATTGCATCACAACACTAGTTTCATTCAAAGGTCCCAGTTTCAAAGAAGCATATATTGAATATGGCATGACATTCATTGAGGCTCCCAAATCTAACATAGCTTTTTTCATAGTAAAATTGCCTATTACACATGGTATAGTAAACATACCAGGGTCCTTACACTTCTCAGGCAACTTTCTTTGGATTATTGCTGACACATTCTCCCCAACTTTGATTGTCTCATCAACTTTCAGCTTCTTTTTATTGGTGCACAACTCCTTCAGAAACTTGGCATACCGTGGCACCTGCTTAATTGTATCCAGCAAGGGTATGTTGATTTCGACCTTCCTAAGAGTTTCAAGAATTTCCTGCTCGGTCTCTTCTTTCTTTGATTTAGCCAACCTACCAGGAAAAGGAGGTGGGATTAGAATTTTTGATTTTGGAAAAATTGGCTTGTTGCTTACCTTCTCAGTTTGTGCATCAGAAGTTGATGGTTTTAGGCTATCTTGTTCTTTTTTAAGTGCTGCAATTTTTGATGTGGTGGTTTGCACCTCTTTGCCACTTTGAAAGGTCACAGCATTAACATGCTCTCTTGGGTTAATTTCAGCTTGAGATGGCAGCCTCCCTTTTTCAGCTTCAATTTTGTTCAATGAGGCTGCCAGTTGTGAAATTTGGTTCCCCAAGTCTTTAATGCTAGCCCTTGTTTCCTGTTGAAACATTTGAGTGTTAGTGGCTAAAGCTTTCACAATATCTTCTAATGCCATACCTGAATTTGGTGCTTGGTTCTATGATGGAGGTGCTGGTTTGTTGTAACTGGCAGATGGGTACTGCTGTTGATTACTTGGCTGCCCATATCTCAAATTCGGGTGGTCTCTCCAACCAGGGTTGTATTGATTGACATAGGAATCATACCTTATTGGTTGGTTAACAAACCCACTTACCGCATTCACTTGAGGTGTTGTATCCTCTTGCAATTGTGGGCACGGGTCGGTAAAGTGTCCTTGAACAGAGCAAATGCCACAAACTCTAGAATTTTGAACCTGTCCCAAAGCCACTTGTCTAACAAGAGAGGTTAGTTCAGAAAGTTGAGCTTCAATACTAGATGTTCCTGCCTCATTTACCTTCTTCAGTGGATGGTCTACCCTTATCCCAAACTGCTGCGAGTTGGCTGCCATTTTAGAAATCAAGTCCTTCGCTTCTTCGGGCGTTTGTTCTACAAGTGCTCCTCCACTTGCAGCATCTAACATGCTCCGATCCATGAACAACAGCCCTTCGTAGAAGTACTGCAGCAACAGCTGGTCGGAAATCTGGTGGTGTGGACAGCTCGCACAGAGCTGGTTGAACCTCTCCCAGTACTCATATAGGCTTTCTCCACTGTACTGTCGAATCCCACTGATTTCCTTTCGAATTGTTCCGGCTCTCGATACTGGAAAGAACTTCTCCAGAAATTTTCTTTTCAGGTCATTCCAGGTTCTGATAGAACCGGAGGGAAGGTAGTACAGCCAATCCTTCGCCTTGTCCGCCAACGAAAATGGAAAAGCTCTCAGCTTAATCTGTTCTTCTGTAACCCCTTGTGGTTTCATGGTTGAGCAGACAACATGAAATTCCTTCAGGTGTTTGTAGGGGTCCTCACCTGCAAGACCACGAAAAGTAGGTAATAAGTAAATTAATCCATATTTTAATTCAAATACAACCTCAATATCAGGAAAATCGATGCACAGGGGTTGCTGGACAACATCAGGAGTTGCCAACTCCTTTAGTGTTCTTTGGGCTGCCATCTCTACAATAACAACTGGTTCTTCTTCACTTTCTGAGTTGCTGTTCGCAGAAGTCGAAGCTGAAAAATTGACTGCTTGTCTTTTCACTTTCTTGTTTGCCTTTGCTATCTTCTCAATCTCTGGATCAAACACTAATTCACCTGTACGAAAAGATCTGGGCATAAGTCAGTTAACTGAGAAAGAAAGAAAATAAAGAAAATAAATAAATAAATAAATAAATGAAAAGGAAACTTTAACAGAAAAAGAAATCTCCCCGGCAACGGCTCCAAATTTTTGGTCGGTCGTCGAAACCGCCAAAAATAATTCTGGTATCCCTAACAACTCAGAATAAATAAATTTATAGTCTAACAGTGAAAACCAGGTCGAATCCCAAAGGAGATTTTTTTTTCTTTACTGAAAGCTTCCTGTCAGAAAACTGAAATAAAAGATTGGGGGGGTTTTTTCAATTAAAAGCTGAAAAAAATTTACTGTAGAATCAAAACGAAAATAACCAATACTAAAAACGCTCAGTTCATGGTTGATTATCCATTCGAATCACGCAGTTGATCATCGAAAGAAAATATTTCTTCAATTCAAGCAAATAAACAGGACTCTCTTTAAAGCTAAAAAGAACCCTAAGAATTCAGCAGTAAAATGAACCAGAAAAAGCTTCAAATTAATTTCCTAATTTTGATTAACCAGATATTGAAAAGCAATTTCTAATTATCTCAAAATTAGCATTAAGATCAATGAACCAAAAAGTTTATTCCAGGCAACAATCCAAAAGCTTGAACAATTTAACCTGTCTTACTTCTTCGTATGAACTAACCAGAAATAAAAGCAATCTCTAATCAATTCACTTGCTTCTAATTGAATTTTTCACTTAAGCGGTTGAAAGAAAATCAAGCAGATTTGCAATTGCAGAACCAATTCAACAAGCGAGAATAGGAAAATTAATTGCAATAAATCTAAACAATAAAGAAGTAAATACTTGAAATTAAAGAAAGTTTAAGCAAGAAAAATTAATCCTCACAACCGGTGTTGGCGATGGAAATAGTCCCTAGAACTGAATCAGAAAATTACTCAGCCATGATCGAAAGAGAAACAAAGAACAATTGAAAAAAAACTAAAAGCGAAAAAGAGAAGATGCGCCAGGGTCAGCGGCTGCGCTTTTAAACCAAAAGAAAACTAAAACCTATGGCTAAACTCATAAGAACTCCCTAAACTTTCTATATTGTTACAAAAGTACCCCAAAACAAATAAGAAGATTCAAAATAATTATAAGGTTTCAAAGTTGTCAGCCAAGCAATGCTCCAGAACAGCAACAGTAACTTCAAGCTGATATTCGACCTTTATTCAGGCATTATTTCTCAAACCTCAAAGAATAAAAGTTGTATATCTCTTTCTTATCTTCGAAAAGACACCTTAATCGCATAAAATGGACATCTACAGCCAAAGATGTGCCCAAAATACCGCAACTGCTTCTGAACCAGCGGTGACTCGTAAATCGCGACTTTGAAGCTGAATATGACCCTATTAACGTGCAAACTGGGTTTCATGGTCTGAATGTGATTTGTAGCTCCGGATCTTAGCTTTCCAATGAATCAAGAATCACCTCATTCCGATCTCTGTAGCTCAAGATATAATTTTTCTACCGGAACATCACTAATCTGTCAACATCCTGAAAGAGCACAACCAAATTAAAACCTGTAAAATGGTAAATTAAATTCACTTTCAATCAATTAAGTCCAGATATGCTCTAAGCCACAAAACATACTCAAAATATATATTTAAGGTTCAAAACATATTAAAACATACTAAATATGAGAGAAATAAATATAATAAATATAAGCTTATCAGTGACCCGATCCAAAAATCCTCCAGCCTCACCTCCGACAATATTGCATCTGGTCCACGTACCTCTCACTTATCGTAGGTCCACATCTCATTCAGCAGGATCTCGATGAAGCTTTTCTGAGAGCAAGGAAGAGAAATGCATTCTTCTTGCAGGTCCTTGGTGATGGCTTCAAGTTGCCTCAAGAAGCCAAGAGGAGGATCGAGGGGTCATCTTTCAACAACGGTTGAGGAAAAGGCGGAGCCCCCAGATTGGAGAACCTTTGATGAAGTTTAATGGCAGAAAGGAAAATGAGTGCTTTTGTGCAGAGAGAAGCATTAGAGATAAAAGAAGATACGGAGGTAAGGGTGGTGATGAAGAAGGCGAAAGGCAAACAGATGATTAAAGCACAAAGAAGGGAAAATGGGGTTGGGGACAGTTATGCCGGAGAAGCTCCAAAAGGTGGCGGCAATGGATGGTCTTTGAGAGAGAGAGAGAGAGAGTACTTACCTAAGATCTTTGAAGTTTGTTAAAACTTACATTATTATCTTAAAATTTCAAAACTTGTTACTTTCAGCATTTTCTGTTAGCTTTTTATTATAAAGTTATATATTCACTCCAAATCTGAAATTTTAGTAGCATATTTGGGCTAATTTTAGAATATTAGTGGAAGATTTGACCCCAAAAAAACTATAGTAGTGGATATGTGCCTTAGCCTAAACATTAATGGCAAATTTAAGACTTATTCCGTTTTAGTTTTTGAAGTCTAGATTCAACTGGACTTTTTTCGTACTAGCTATCATTATTTTTTTCAGTGAAGCCTCCAGCCAATAAAAGAATTTTCCCTAAGGACTTTAACTTCAGACTCCTTAAAATATGAACCAAGATTTGATCCCTCACTTCTTTGTTCCCTCTTGATATTACTCTAACTTAGTTGAGAATTCATAATATAAATGATTTCATCTAGTTAACTTAGTTGCGAAATCATAATATAAATGATGTCATCTAGTCTTTACATTTAAGTTTATATATTTAGTGTTATTTACAAAGAGATTTATGAAGTTAAATTCAGAACGGAAAAATTAAAAATTGATAATATTTAAGGGATAGAGCCATAGAGAGAATGTCAAAGTACACATTGCTCATCCATCACAATTATAATTTAGTTAAAATGGATGATTCAGGGTGGAAATAATTGAGAAACATATATAGGTAGCTAGCTTATTCATGAACAGATACATAAGTGTAATGCCATTGTTTTTCGGTCGGGAACTGAGTAGACTGGATTGGACCAATCAACAGAAATTAGGCATCAAAGGCGTCTAATCCACTGATAAATGCAATTAAGGACTTGTCATCTTCTTAGCTTCCCCTTCCCCTTCCCCTCCCCTGTATTTATCGCCTTTTTTCCGTAGCCTCAAGTTGGTGCCCATAATTATTAGCGTCTAAAGGCTCTAAACAATTATTGATGTCCCTGTTACATCCAAGTAAAAGCAGCTATTTGGAGTCATAATCTTACTCTTTGACTAGATCATACAGCTGCAATAATTAGAACAATATGCTTTACATGATATTTTTTTTGTCGGTGTTAGTTAAAAAAGTAATAGAAAATGGTTAGTGAGATTCATTAAGTATTTTCCACTTAATTGCATTCGTTCAATCAGGCTGTGGAGCTGTGGTTACGGACATCTCTCTCTCTCTCTCTCTCTCTCTCTCTCTCTCTCTCTCTCTCTCTCTCCTTTCTTGGATTGGTGCTTGAGCGGTTAATAGTGATGGACTATAAATTTGTTGACGATAATTAGAACATATAATAATGAAAAAATAGTTCATAATGACAGACATTTGTCGTGGGTTATAAATAAGTAAGTCAATTGTTTTTAATTTAATTTAGATTAATTCAAAATATTTTAAATTAGTTTAACTTAAGTTGAGATAAATTGGCTTTAAATCTCTCTACAATTTAAAAAGCCCAAATAATTTGGTGGTTATTAGTAAATATACCAAAAGAGAAAGTTTGTGTTTGAAAGATAGAGTTAGGGTTGGACCCGAATTATCGCAACAACAACATCTTGGCAGCCTGCAACAAAAAATATATATATTTAGAGAAAATTCCCAATTTGCAAGGAGTACTATTATCACCATTATATACCAAAAGAGCTTTTAGATAACCATTACAAACGTAAATTATTCTTCTCTTAAATGAGCTACAAATATAATGCATATGTTCTAATCCAATAGGCTTATAAAAATGAATTTAAAGTAAAACCATAAAATACTACCAAGAGGACTTTCTAATAAGGATAGAGACGATGGTAGGAGACATCAAGAATGGAGGACGAAATGTAGGGTTGGCAACGAGCATAGGTGACCCAACATTTTGACCCAAATCGATGGTCAAACAGACTAAAATTTAGGGGAAAGACCAAGGCAAAGGGTTTGAGACTGAGAGGGGATGATGGCAAGCACTTGTGATCATGAGCGTGGATAATGAAGGGACAAAAGTAGTGAGAGTAAGTGAAGGACTGCAGTTGAGATCCTAAGACTGAGAGTCGAGATAGGCCGAAAGAGGAGGTTGTGCTTGTTTGTGTGACAAATACCATGACTGAGTGTGTTGTGTGTGTTGTGTTTGTATTTCAAGTGTAGTGTTAGAATTGGGCAAAGTGTGAGGTAGCGGGTTTGGGCGATTGGGTTGGGTTAGTAAGCTAGGGTATTTGAGTTTTGCTATGAACTTAGTATGACTGGGCTAGCATTGGGTGAAAATCTTAATAACTAGGCAACTTGGACCAAATTTTAGCAACATAAATATGTTTTGGGGCAGGTCAACCTAAATGATCACTAATTTCCTCTTAAACTCGACTGGTTAGGCCGTGGGTTGAACTTTCACACCTAATTGTAGGTGATGCTCTTATCAAAGATATAAAGGACCCATTACACCAAAAAATTGAAATTCTTATTAAAGGGATAGTTGAAATTCTTATTAAAGGGATAGTTGAACTTCAGCCGTTATTCCTATTCAGTCACTTTTCAGTGGCTGAGTAGCAAGACTCATTTTTTTTTTGTGACTAATCACTTTTATTGCCATATTTCAATCGTCCATCAATCGACCTTCATAACAATTTTTTTTCCTCTTTTATTGCACTTCAATGGTTATCTTTATCCCAATCGCTTTTACAAAAAAAAAATAATAATAATAACACCGCATCCATCTCCTTCCTCATTCTCTCATTTGTGATCTTTGCCTACCTCTCACTTCACACAACATCTTTTCCTACCAAAAGCATCAATTTATATTGATCTACTACAATTTTTTTGTTCTAGTAAAAAGATTAACTTCATATAGAGGTAAATTTTATTTTAGTTAATTATTTTATAGTAAATACCATATATTTTGTTATTGTGAAACAAATGAAGTTTATGCAGTTGCCTTATCCTCGTAAGCTTTATCAGTCTCAGTTAACTCAGCTTGGAAGTTACATACTTGAAGCATAGGCTGCCTCGAGCATTCAGACTAAAGATCGTGCCTCCAAGAAGCTTGAGGCCAAGGACAAACAGGATGCGGTATTAAGGTCTCATCTGATGACGACTTTGTTTGTCAGTTTCTTTAGGTTTGTATACTTTGTTTTACTTAAGTGCTTTGGATTTAAATTAACTTTGATATTCTTTATAATTAACTTAATTTCAATTTTTATTATATTAAATTATCAATTCATTTAAAATAATTGTAGCCCATATTAATTCATTTAAAATAATTATACACATTTCCAATTATGATATTTACAATTGCATAAACTAGTGACTAACATTCAATTGCTAGCATTTTCAATTGACACACTTAGTTGCTCATTGCAACAAGTGTTTTACCTCCAATAGTAACTGATGTGTTGGTTGCTATTTTCAGTCACTGTTGATAAATGTTAATTTTGTGGTCAAATATGTTGACCTTTTGTCAACTTTGACAACAATTTTCTACCTTGCCACTCAATATTTTTGGTCGATTCTTTCTTTGATCCTTCATTTTGTAGGTTGGAGAAGCGGACCGTAGCATTGGAATGACACCGGGACAAGTGGAACGAAAAACGAGAACACAAAAGTGAAGGGAAATTATAACTGTGAAGCCTAGGCCCCAGGAGCGAGGCCTAGGCGCTATAGTTCAAAAGCTTACTGCCTGAAAAACACATCCTTGAAGCCTAGGCGCCAGCCGAGGCCTAGGCTCCAGGCACCTATGAGCCTGGAGGCCTAGGCGCCCAAGCACCCCCTCATGAGGCCTAGGCGCTAGAGCACTTGTGAGCCTGGAGGCCTAAGAGCCCAAGCACCCCCTCCTAGGGCCTAGGCACCAGAGCACCTTTGAGCTTAGAGGTCTAGGTGCCCAAGCACCCCCTCTTGAGGCCTAAGCGCCAGTCCCCCGGGAAAATGGTGCCCTACCTCAAATTTGAACTTAAGTTTGCTATTGGCCAAGGATTTCTATCCAAATGGTTTGGTGAGTGAAAGGGACACCTTCAAGGGGTAGAAGAACCTAGAACCTAGTAAAAGAAAAGAGCTTCATCTTCATCTTCTCATCTTAGACTTAGGTTTTTTTATCACCAATTTTTGCATTTCTTCATCTTCCTTGAGAGCACTTGTGGATTCTTGCTTGGAGAAGGTTTGGAGGACTTGAAGACTTGTAGGAGCCTTGAGGAATCAAGCATCTAGAGTTTATTGGGTTCCTTCTTTCCTTTTTTTATCTTGTATTTAGACATGGATGCTCTTTTATGTATTTTCATGTTTATGTTTAGTTTGATTATGGAGTAGTTTTCTCTACGCTTTCTATGGTTGTAGTTACTTGAATTGGTTATGTTGGTTGGATTAATGGCTATTTGACTTTAGTTTTCCTTCATTGCTTGTTTACTCTTCTCCTTGAGTTTATTGTTGTGTTGATTGATTAAGGGCCCTAGTCAATTATACCTTAAATTTCTTTTAAACTCTTGAAAAAGATTAAAAGGAATTAGAATTAGGAGAAGAGTGTAGTGGCCATGGGCTTGTTGGGAGACTAGTCTAGGACATTAGGTGAAGGTAAATTGAACTTGTAATGCCCCTTTTAAACTAGCAATTTGGATGGGAGTCCATTCTAGTATAAATTTGAAAGAGTGACTCTTTCACTTTGGAGAGTAAGGGCCCAATTAGTTAACTTCAACAACAAGTAGAAAAACCAAACTATTAGCCTTAATTCACTAGCTAACTAAGTCAAATAGTGAAAACCATAGGAAATGTGTTTTATTAATTCACTAAACAACTTCTAATTTGCATTGTGTTTGTTGTTCTTATTTAGTAGTAATTTAAGTAGAGTTGCAAATTGAGTTATTTTTATAGTGAGTAAATCATCAATTATTGCTTGTTCAGCTAAAATGAGTCTCAAGGTAATGGTAATTAGCAAACAATATAAATCAATCATCGTGGGATCGATACTCATTCACCCTATCTATACACGTCAATCCTCGTGGGATCGATACCCATTCACCCTATTTATACACGTCACGCGCGCTTGCGGATTATGGTTGAAAAACTCACAACAATTGCCTATTAGTGACTAGCTTTTTTGTAACTAAGTTTCAGTTGAACTTTTGGTTGCCCAAAATGTGACACTCCAACTACTTTGCCCATTGAATTGGCAATCGCTATTGCAAATCAACTTTATAGTGTTATTATTAGAATTTTGCTTTAATCCACAAATCGCTACCAACTGCATGCAGCAAGTTCTTCCGGTTGGAGATGATGTTATATGTCCATTAATTGACCATTAGACAGCCCACATGGTATTAATTCCATGCAATTTGAGAGCTAGCAGCTTATATACGTCGGCCTTCTAGCTAATTATTCTGCTATCTCTTATTTCAGATGTTTATATCATAACCACCACCTTATCGATAAACAAATAAATGTTGGCTCATCTTTCCTTCTTCCTTATTTTTATTGATTTCAAATGCACTGCTTGAGTTGGAGGATATTGTTTATGATTATTATTATGAATACTATTAAGATATTTAGCTTTTTCATTGGACATTTTTCACAAGCTCATCTCTAAAACCAATATTAACATTGTTGCTGAACAGTACTAATATGTTTTTCAAATTAAAAAAGAAAAACAGTTCAAAGACACAAAAGGTGTGAATTTATTCCTAGGCCCTTGACTCTTTTATTTGTAATAGCTGTTGGAAGTTATACGGAATAAAATCTGCACCTTCTATAATGTTTTCAATGAATTCCTCTATAAAGAAGGATATGAGGTTGGCCCAGATAAAAGGTTTTACACGCACGCATTTTACATATATTTTATGTTGTGAGTTTTGATTCCCTATAAACAGAAAAATGTTTTGAATTGTGAAATAAGTGTAGAAGTATAAATCCTCTAAATTAAGAATAGTTTTAAGGGGGATTGACAATTCAGTCCTAAAACTTTTCCTACTTTTCTTATTAAGTCCTAAAACTTTACATGTAATTGGACGAATAGTTAGTCATAGATACATTATGTGGCTGACCGAGAGAAAAAGACAAATCAAAATAACTATCTAACATCAATTTTTTAAAATTCTAAATTAAATGTTTAATAACTATCTTCTGGTAATTAAATTGTGTAATAATCTTTTTGAGAATTAATAGCTCATCTGAATTATCAATTTTTCTTTCTCTAAATCCAATTTATGTTCAATAATAGTTTCTCAATAAATTTAGGATTAACATCTTAATAAAGTTTTAGGACTGATTTTAGAGAAACAAAAAATTTTTGGACTGAGGTAGAATTTAGTACGAAAAGTGTTCTTCCCCAGGTTTAGACCATACTTCCAAACTGGGAATGTTAAAAAAAGTGGGTATGGATTAAACTGTTAGATATACCAGTTTTATTTTGGCCCAAAAAGTTTGGGTAAAAAACTCTTGGCCTAAAACACTTTGGCTCAGGACAATTAGCACTAATTAATTAATAGTACCAGTTTGTGTTTTAGAAGTATAATGTTATTTGGCCCGCGCGTTACATGTATTTATATAATAAAAAAATTAATTATATCCAAGATGTTTATGATATAATCGTGCAAATCAGGGGGCCGAATCACATAAGGTAAAGTGTGAGTACTAGTGTAGAAAGGTGTCAGAACTAGGCTACCTTTTCTGCAGTTTACCCGTTTCCCTGCTTTGGCGATATTTCTGGGCTGAATCGTTTACTCTTGATATTCGGGTCAGAACTATTGTCGCTGTTAAGTGAACAGTGCACATTCTTTGTACCATTTGATTTTTTTACTTAGTTTGACTTGAATTTATTTATATTAGTATTTATTTAAAAAAAATTAAAAAAATATATATTTAGAAATTATATGTCTTAATTTATCATTCTTATATAAAAGTTATTCATTTATATACTAAAATGTTGAAAATAAAAAATTATAGATTAATTACTAAAAAGTAAATGGTGCAAAGAATATGGAATTGAGGGAGTTATAGAAATTTTTTGCACCAAAAGGCCTTGATTTGACACTGAGGGAGCCCGTCGTTATATTTCATGTGGGCTTTGATCTGACATTAGCATTTTTAAGTCTAGATCAGCCCATTAATAGGTTTAACCATTCTAAATTAACAAGCCCAGCCCACAACTCGTTGCCAACACAACTCAAGTGCTCAGCATTGTTAATTGTTTATCCACTTCAATTTATCATAGAGTGTACTGTACAAAGCAATATTGAAAGTAACCGGTCTGCCAAGAGACTTCAAATCGTTAACTGAAAATAAAGGGGGACAATCAAAAGACGAAATTCGTCAACAGGTAAAAAAAAATAGTGTCTGAAAGGGTGGAAGGGTAAAAAAGCACCTTAAACTTTAGTTTTGAGGTCGGAAATTTAAGTCTTCGTAAATACATGTTTCGTATTTTTTTTAAGGTAAAAGGTTTTCTAAAGCAGCCAAAGATTAATACAAGCTTGAACTCAAAACATCCGTTTGATGCTTAAGTCAATAGTATTATCATAGCCTACATTATACAAAAAAAAAAAAAAATACTCCTCATATTTATAGTGAATAACTATGTTTTGGAGGCCTGTATCT
Source organism: Aquilaria sinensis (assembly GCA_005392925.1). NCBI lineage: Eukaryota > Viridiplantae > Streptophyta > Magnoliopsida > Malvales > Thymelaeaceae > Aquilaria > Aquilaria sinensis. The sequence continues at coordinate 108,621 of SMDT01002155.1, forward strand.
GGTTTAGTAGCCACTTAATCTTATTGGACCGTACTCCGCTAATCTAGTATTTAGGCCTAAGACCATCCATTCTATTTCGAAATATTAGGACCACAAAGCTTATCTGAATCCAAAGCTTTTGTGTGACAGGAAAAAATGGGAGGGTAAACAGACATACGCACGGGTGAAAACACCGATTTCTCGTTAGGACGTGTAATTTTCTCGATGTTGAAGTTACAATGTGAGCGAAGTTAAATAGTAAAAATTTACAAGGCTCATCTGAACATGTAGGCCTCTGCTTTGGTACGAACACGAACTCGGTACACTGCGCGAGACAAACAACGTGGGACAGTGGAATAATAAGTTTCACTGCATTTGGATAAAATCTAAACATAACCAATCAAACTAAAATCGATTCAATTATGTATGTATAAATGACAAAAGGTTCACCCGATCTTTGGTCTAGAACAAAGTTGTTTCCTGTTTAAGGAGGCTATAGTTACAAGTCTATTTAGGAACGATTTTTATGATTAATGTTTAAATTTTAGATAATTTATTAACTGTGAAAATAAAACCATTAAAATTAAAAGTTAAAAGTTAAAACTACTCTTAAATAATTTTTTCAAAACTCTAGAGTCAGTTGTTGAAGTTGATGCGAAACTGATACATCCTCCTCCATTAGTTATAGATTAATAATCAATAGTTGTTTCATCTTTTTGTATGTCTTTTAGTATTATTTGGATGAAAGATAGTACTTATCTTTCCGATTATATATCATTTGAACAATTTTCTTTCCTTTTTATAATTAATACTTCTTTTTATAAAAATTTCATGTTTATCAAATAAAAAAGAGGATATCTTTGCAAGTAGTTGTAGGAGTAGTAATTCAAATTAATGAACTTATCGTTGATAAGCCGATTACTTTATCAAACAATAATAAGAATTCAAATAGCTTTTTGGACATTTCAACTGTTATGTTTTAATTAGTGCACACATACGCATAGTGGCAGGACATCGTAAGGGGAGGGAGGGGTTATAGTTCCCTGAAAATTAGAAGTCTTTTATACCGCATAGTTTTCTAAAGAACAAATATGAAAAAGAATGATAAACAAAAGATATGACCTCCTCCATATAAAAAAAAAATTGGACTATAATAAAACTATTTTTTTTTTTGTACTCATAATACAATATAAGACATTATAAGGTTAAGAAAGGAAAATTCTGGATTGAGTGAGTTTTTTATTTGTTAAGAGACTTGAACCTGACTCTCAGGTCAGAGACAATCCTAATGCATTTTGAAATGGTTATTGGGCCAAACATTCGGGTGCAATATAACTATTTTATTAGTATGTGGCCCTCCAAAAAGAACATACCAAGTTCCGACACTTCATACATACAAATATTTATATATGATGCACAAGTAGTCTCTAGGTAGGCTAAATGAAAGTGAACTTCTAATGGATGAGGTGATGTACCCGCGAAAGACATTCTAAAAGTTAGTTGGGTAGGTGTTAAGAGACATTCATAAAAGTGTAAAGAATAGTGGCATTTTGGTGAAAGTAGGTGATCTTATATAAACCTTGGAAGCGATGGCTTGGCTCATGAGGTGCCATTGACTCAAGGAAAACCCATACGGTTGGGCGCAATTCACGAGTCTTCAATGGCTTATGAATTAATGTAATTGCAAAATTTACAACAAAATATGTAGAATGTACATTTCAACCTTTAATGATCTTGATTAAATTGAGATCTTACCACTAAGAAGTCTCCTGTTCAAATCTGGTAAATTTAAATACAGTACCATTAATCTTTGGTTACATTTAATATGAATACGACTTTGTCATCTTTGGAGAGAAAAAGAAAGATAAAAAAAGAAAATGTATATGCGAAAGGTAATTAAAGATGAATACAAGGTGAGGTGAGTGTCTTTTTGCATTTGCTCATAAACGAGTGTGGATTTGGTGTGATTAGGTGAAAATGCTCAGACTCGAGGACCAAGCAGACCTGAGAACACCCCATCTAATAAATTCCTGCAAGCAAAACAAATCCTACTATTCATCCATGTTTATTTCAAAATTATATATAAAAAAAATAAAAAAATAAAAAGAAAAAACGTTGGGGAGTTTAGAAAGAAAGCGAAGTCCCAAGTCCATAGCCCCCGGTGTCCGCTTCAGCGTCGTTTGGTGGCTTTTCTCATGTTGTTTGTTTCCTTGTTGCCATTCTGGTTTGTTGGTTATTGTCTTGTAATCTCTCTCTCTCTCTCTCTCTCTCTAATTTCACTCTCCTCAAATCTTTGTTGGGTTTGTGTCCGAACCGGGCTCGCCGCTCGAGGTCAAGGTTCTTCCCCTTTCTGGTTCCCTCGCATCTCTCCTTTTCTTTATTAATCTCTCCCTGCCCACCCTCATATGTCCTCCCTGTAATACGGTGCGTGTCATCTGTCAATCACTCGCTTCTCTGGTCACTGTTGTGTTCAGTTCCTCTCCTCTCCCTTCCAACCGCCCTGGCCAGGCCGAGCCCCTCTTTATATTCTTCTTCTTCTGTCTCTGGATTTCTCCGGGCCTGCTCCAACATTCCGCCCCTTGAAACTGTTGGAGATGGGGTCGAAATCTATTCACTATATCTCTCTTTTCCAGAGATTTTTCTGTTTTCCAGTTATTTTCTTGTTGATCTTGGGCTCCACCCAAGTGATAAGATTCAAGGCTGAAGGTAATTGTAATCAAGATCTTCCCTTCCATTTTCATTAGTAAATTTCTTTCGATCGTACTAATTTCTGTTCTTTCTGTTTTGATTCCAGCAGCTAGAACAAACCCAAAATCCGGTGGCATTGATGATCAGGTAATCTTCATGAAGCACTGAACTTGAAATAAGCACAAGTAAAACGAGTGGATTTTGTTTTGAAAAAGGGTTAAACGTTAAACTTGGGCAGACGCAGAGATCAGCAGGGGCGGCGGCGGAGGAGGAGAAGACTTTGCTGAGGGCCCAGATAGGGTCGAGGCCACCGCGTTGCGAGCGGCGGTGCAGCTGGTGCGAGCACTGCGAGGCGATTCAGGTGCCGACGAACCCACAAGTCCACGGTGGGAACAGAAAGTCGTCAGCTGAAGAAATGTCCAAAGAGGCTTATGAAAGAGGAGGGGAAGACAACTACTCCAATTACAAGCCCATGAGTTGGAAGTGCAAGTGTGGCGACCTCATCTTCAACCCTTAGAATTTCTCCCTTTTTTTTTATCTAAAAAAAAAATTCTAGAATCAGATCAGTACCCTATTTTAAATTTTCACAACCATTTTTGTTGATATATAGCAGTAGAGTATATATACTAGAAAATTATATGTATAGGTGCAAATCTGCCTTGGTGCAATTAATGCACTTTTCTGTTCCTGGGTTGAAGTCACGAAGACAGGGATTTGTTATTGATCCTGAAATAGTTATTCTTCACCAGTGTTTTCTTTCTTTTCTTTTTTTTCCTTTTGGTGAGGTGGGGCTATCAGAATTTAAAAAAAAAATAAAAGGATAAATAAAAACATAGGCAAAGTTGACATATGATGAGGCATGAGTAATTCACAGGTGCAAATCTCTTGACGTGCAATGCAAGGCATCTGATAAGGAGTTTCAAAGAGGAAGCAGAGAAGAGAACAAAAAACAGAACATACCCCGGAACACAAAAGAAACAAAAACCCAGATGGGACGAGAAAAGGAACAAATTAAATTTTCTTGCATTTAATGCTAAAAATGAGAAGAGTGGTTGATGGATCATCTGCAATGGCGGAAGAGGAAATGAAAAGACTAGTTGGAGGAGGAGAGGAAAAATGATGGGATGTTATTATTACATAGGCAAGCTACCTTGTATGGTTCGATCTGCTGCAACAAAATCGAGCATCTTTCTCACAGACAAGACTCAACAGTTCAAATCAATCACACAAAACAGTGGCAAGGCTCCTGCTTGATTGACAGCTCCATGCACATTGGCAGAGACATCTTCATCAATTTGTACAAACATTTGGTCTTTTTTACAATTTCAAAACCATATTTCCCTGGTATACAAAATAACAATAGTATAAAATTAGAAATCTTGAAACATAAAAAGTAAATGAATTGCCCAATTTCAAGTGATGACTATTCACTTCATAAGACAACGTACAGAGATTTGAGAATAAAAACATTTCACATTTAGGATATTTTTCAAAATTAGTTTGAATAGGAATTAAATTTTTTAAGTAGTGGTAAATGATAGGAGAAGGCACTATTTTTCAAAAAAGAAAATCATTATGATTACAATCATTATATAAAAATACGATCTACAAATATCCAATTCCAACTATGCCGTAATAGGGGATGGAATTTTGACAGTGATTTTCCCCTTTCTCTGGTTCTCGCTTTAAGGGATTAAATAGCTTGGCTTGAGCTTGCTTGAATGAGCCTACCAACCCTTGTATCTAAACTAGTTACATAATGATATTTTCGGTGTTCAAGTTTCTTTGGCAGAGGAAATCACAACAATTTCATGTCGATGAGATAATGGTAAGCTGCTATATATAAAATTAACTCCATTAGTTTAAAATTAAGCTAAAATCATAAATAAACTAGTAATGTTTAAATAATCCACTAGCTTTATTGAAATGGGCCAAATGACCCACTCGGCATGAAAAAACACTACTACAAGCCGCCTTTTCCATTCAATTTGGCAAAATTGGCACTCTTAATTCAAAGCAATCTGAATAGGTTATCTTCCATGCTGGACACTTTGATCCCTCACTGATTCGAATTACTTTGGATTCCAATGCTATTGTCGTTCTCTTACATGATATTAGTACTGTTTGCCACCGAAGACAACTCAATTTGCTATTGAACTCAATTGTATTGTACTTGCTCAAATCAAGCTGGAGAGAACAAAGAGGAGACCATGACCTACTACTTACACCAAATTGTTGCAGCACAATCATATGCATCACTGCTGAGTCTTGTTGTTGCATCCATGTGGTTACTTACACTATCCATTGCCTCTAATTGCACCATCATCATTGAATACCAAAGAGATAAGAGAAGACACTGACAGTGACTCAACTGCAAATGATACAAATTTTTGCTATCTTTTGAAAACGGATCGACATGTTGGGGGCCAATGTGTGATTAATGTAACAGAATATCCATAGTATTAGTATTCTTTTGATTTAACCGGTAATATAGGTGATTCAAGCTAATTTAAAAATAACAGTGGTTTATTTGAGCCGAAAAACCAATGGTTACTTCTACGGATCATGTCATGAGCATCAGTGGTAATTATATGATTTTCGCATAACAATTAAATACGATGACATAAAAATACTCAATGAATAAATGAATTGCACCTTGTCCCGGAACGAAAAATACTAGGGGTTAGAAGTCAAAAATACTAAATAAACCACTCATGTTTATTCACTGGCTCAATTATACCACTCAACGTTTATTTTGCCCAACTAAACTACTGGCGTTGCTCGGTTACTCAATTTGGCCACTACTTTTAAGTATTAACCAGTTTTTTCCCAATTTTCCCACTACTGATAAATAGTGAGGATGACCCAATTATCCAAAGTCCCTGGACTGGACTTTCCCGGCGGATTTCCCTTCTCCCGTCAGATTTCCCTCCTCTTGAGAAGCCCTGCTTTATTGAAGATTTCGTTCACCGGTTCAGCTGGGCTTCCAAATTTCCAGAAGTTTGGAAACTCACATTTATTCGCAGTGGAAGCTCCTTGATAAAAAAAATCCCAAAATCCGACGCCACTAGATCATGTCGGTCCCATTTATCATCGAACAAACCTCACAAACTTGTCGTGAATCAGGACAGACACAATGTGACCGAGACCCAGAAGCTTAACTCGAGCTGAAATTCATCGAAAGTATAGAAACCCAAAAGCTCTGGTTCTTCGGTTGTCTTGTTCATCTGGATTAGTGTTCATTTTCATTTTAATTTGCGAGTTTTGTGTATATAGAAGGAAAAAGGGTAATGAGCAGGAGAAACAAATGGGTGATTTCAGAGCATGTCCAACAATCCATCGTCAAGATGGAGAAATCAGAGCCGTTCACCTTCGAGGCTAAGTCAGGGACGCTGTGGGTGGCCAACATCAAAGAACCCACCTCGGCGGTGGTGATCATAGGCTCGAAGCCTTGATCAATCTCACTTTCAAGGGCCTGATGGTAGCAACATCATACTTCGGACGTGAATCATTGCTGGCGAAGGGGCCGTGGGACCCCTGGGCCTCAAACGCGGCTGTCAGCATCTTGTAATTGCTGGCCTGGGGCAAAGTCCAGAGATGATGGTGGCCCTTTTAGCCAACTTTAAAACCTAGGGATACAGAGCAAAAATCGATTAGATAGAGACTATGATGGCTGATTTGGGCATGTTTGTCAACGTTAATGTGTTGGGTGGGAAAAATAAAAACTGGGTAGCATGCTTGAGCCACAGTGCAAACATGAATGGTTTATTTTAGTATTTTTAAAGTGTAGGGGAAGTCAAATTTTACTTTTATTCTATTATGAATCTTCTCTTGTAAGATTTCTTTTTAGTTAAAAATGTTTAGCAGCTTTAGACAGACAGGTCTGAAACCGAACAGAAAATAAAGGGAATCCAACCAAATTCTGAAATGGTGATCTAATCAGGTAAGGTGCTCCATATACAATTTGCATCAAATTCATCACCCTCTGCTCTTGGCCTTGGGAAGAAATAATAAGGTACAGCAGGGCAGCAGTCACGTACCATACCCCCACCACCAAACCTATCATTCTTACCCCCATCACCATGCACCTCCCTGGACCATCTCCATCCCCTCCACCCCCAATCCTAACTCCAAACGGAATGTTCCTCTCTGACCAATCTCACTATCCACCTTCACGAGGTCAATCAGCAACTAAAAGTCATATTGGGATGGGTTCATGTAGAAGCATCCTTCTTATGAGGGATTAAGCACTGTACTACTTGACAATGAAAAAAGATTTACAAGCTCCCAAAAATCCAAGCCTTAAGAACAGATGACAGGCAATGGGTCTGACTAGAAACAACGTCACAATATGCTGCAACCTATGAAGGACATAAGGTGCTACTTTGCTGTGGAATCAAACACTAGTTGGAACTACATCAGTAACATGTGAACCAGAAATGCTCAGGACTACAAAACCAGAAATGTCGTTGAACAGTAGCAATGGATAGACTTTGCTTTTTAGAGGATGCACATTTCACGTTTACTTTACAACAAGAGTGACAATTCACCCATAGGAAATCAAAATTGAAAGGAACCACGCTAGAGAAACCACAAGGAAAAGTAGCCTGGCACTTGGCAAACTATATAGTCTCTCAAAAACAATTCAATTTGAAGCATAAAGATTACGAAAGAAAGCTGTACAATGGCCATTGTTAGTATTCCAATATTGCGACCATCAGATAACAAGAGCGTACCTCTTGATCTTTTTCAAAATAATTGGTGACGATATTTACATATATCTCACTGCTTTCCCAAACCTTACATTATTTAGTTAAAAGTTCAGAAGTAAACAAGGCTACATCTGCTTCAAAATTAAACCATACATACAGCCATTTTAAGTTTAAACATCAACCATTAAAATTTCATCAGTTAGAAAATTCTAAGACATGAGCAAGATTGCCAAAGGCAAAAGGTGGTAAGACGCCACATCTTTGTACCGCCTAATGAGACGCAAGGTACACAAAAAAGCACTTGTCTGTTACTGTAAGGGGTGCACCAGAGAAAAACATATATTAGTAAGGTAGAAATGAAAATAGACAAATAAAAAAAAAATGCCATGTGCAAGTGATGGTAGAACATAGACCATGAAAACAAAAAACAAAAAAAAAAATAGCAAACATAGTTTAGCATAAAAAATAAAGTGCCTTCTGGAGGGACAAAAGTTGCAGAGCTTTTAATTTGAGTCGATTGTAAAACCTACTCTCTTTCTACAATACCAAATTTATTTATGAAAAAATTACAATTTGCCCCCTTAATTTTAGGTAAAATTATACTTTGCCCCTCCGATTTGAGAATATGCACTTTGCCCCTTGCCTGTTTAATATAATCTAACAGCAACTTCTGAAATGTTAATTTAGTCATTACGATAGTCATCTTTCAGTAATTTCAATTTATATGATTTTTTTTTACAGTAAATGGACAGTTTAAATTACTTCTTCTGTCCTATATTCTTTGAAATACTCACTTTTTAGCAATTAATCTATAATTTTTTATTTTCAATTTTTAGTATATAAATAAAAAAATTGTATATAAATGATAAATAAAAACCTATAGTTTTCAAATATATTTTTTTAAAATTTTTTCTAACAACCAATAATATAAATAAATTCAAATCAAATTATGGCTAAAAATCAACTGTTTCAAACAATATAGGACAAAGGGAGTATAATTTTTTCTTTCTGTATTTCTTTCAGTTTTTAAAATAATATTTTTAAATGTCAATTAATTATAAAAAAAATACCATACATATTGAAATTATTTGACGATAACTACTGTATAATTTAAATTAAAATTTCAAAAGTTACTGTCAAATTGTACTAGAAAGGTAGGGGATAAAGTGTAATTTTACCTAAACCGTGGGAGGCAAATTTTAACTTACCCTCTATTTATATAGAGACCTAGAAGCTATTTAAAAGACAATTATACCATTAAACAACCCGCTTTTTTTAGGGCAAAATGGTCTAAAAACCCAAATACAAATAGACTTCTTTATCCAGGCGCTTCACCCAAAAACCCAAATACAAATAGACTTCTTTATCCAGGCGCTTCACCCAACAATTTGGCAGTCACCGCTCGAAGGCCAACGTCGTCGCGCGGGTTCAACGTCGTCGCGCCTCCACCTTGCTGAGGCACTAAAGTCTCAAACCTTATAAAAATGTACATATATGCCATTACCATTAGGGACAAAGCAAATCACTGAAGGCAAGCTCTCTTCCATGAACAGACAAGTAAACCATTCAAAAATGTGACATGTAAGAGGCTTCCCATCAGCTGTCCCACCCCCAATCTTTCTCATTTAACTTCAACATGCACGAACACCAAATTTTCCCTGTCACCACGAGGAGCTTCTGGTTCCCTTGGTTTGTATGTCACCAGGAGGAGCTTCTGGTTTCCTTGGTTTGCCCACTCTGATTTTCAATGACAAGAGTCAAGTCTTCAGACACCTAATCATCCATAACATCATGTTACCTAGATTTGCTGGGTCTGAAGTATGCCTCTTCTTGCTAGCACTCCTATAACTAAAGAGTAGTTCGACAAGTGGTTCACTAACTTCCACCACATGTTGCGTTTTAGTCCAAAAATCCCTGTCCCTGAGTACAATTTCAGGCATCTTCTTTTGCAACGTCATTTTGTGCAAAGCATGAGTCCAACCATTTATCGCTAGAAAACATGTTTTTGATTTCTTTCATAAATGACATCAAGCATTTAATGCTAGCAAAGTTGGTGGCAAACCTTGTAACAGTCGTATAACATAGAACTAGGAGCTTTCGTCAATCATTGGCTGGCTATAAAACTGAGTTTGCATCACGGAGTTGTATATTAGCATCATACCATCATCTTACAATTGCTAGCTTGGCCTGGTGTACAACATCCCCAGTTTGCAGTTCACTTCTCACGGTCAGGTGAGCACTAGGAGCTTCCTAAGTCCATGGTTAACTTTCCCACGAGCACTAGGAGTTTCCGCAGTTTGTGGCTCACTTTCCACGGGCAGGCAAGCACCGGGAGTTTCCACAGTTCGTTACCCACTTGCATAGGCAGCCAAGCATACGGATGGGCATGGAGCTATCGGTTTCCTCAGTTTGTGGTTCATGACTTTCCATGGGCGGCGAGCACTAGGAGTTTCCTTGGTTTGTGGTTCACTTTTCATGGGCAGGTGAGCACTAGGCCACGCTTGCTGGGCAGGCGAGCATGAGGAGTTGCTGCCAGAGCAAAGTAACTCTCGATTCCTTTCCTTTTCTTTGAAGTACTCGGTAGGGTATTCATACACTTTCTTGCATCAGCCAGTGCTGAACTCATCACAATACCATCTCAACTTTTGCAATTTGAGGAAGATCTCCAAGATCACTAATGCTTCCACTCTCTTTTCCAACTTTCCTTTTTCTTCCTTTTCCATTGTTCAAGTCATCCAGTAGGCACTTCATTTGCCATTTCACTTCCGGAGACACTTTCCAGCACTTGGAAACGTTACCTGCAACTCCAGCTAAATGCTCCTTCACACGAGTGATCCCTCCGAGTAGTTTGGAGGGTTTTTTTTTCCCTTCTACTTTTTTTACAATGACTCCTTTCCAGTACTTGGAAACGGTGCCTGCAACCGCAGCAAGGCAATGATCTTGTCGGGTACTTGCAACTGATACAGACAATTTCTGTTCAGTGGGCCGTAATGGGAGACGCCAGCAGACAGGTAGATCTAAAGTTGAGGCCTGAGAAGGGGCGGCCACCAAGAGCTCCGAAGCTTGCCACCACAAATTATAAACAAGGTAACCCAAAACCATAAATTATGACAATTCTGTCCCATTTCGTTAGCAATGACGAATACGTTCTACCATTTGTTAAGACCACGTGGTGCCCGACACACAAAACGCGACAACATATGCATTCGTCTACTGTACATGCTCGAGTCTTAAAACATCGGCTGTTTCACCATTCACATGAGCTAAAGCAGTTAAGCGACAACTAGATGCCATAAGCTATCTCGAACTGTTGAAAGGCATACAAGAGACGGGACTTAAAAACAGCTGCCCCACGGAATGGGGCTTCATTTTAGACAGAACTTAAGACTGAAATTGCACGACAGAGCACTAATAGCCTCAAACTGGCATTAGCCCCTGTTGAACATCAAGCACTTCCAGAAGATCAACCACAAAGTAAAATGCAACAACATAGATCTTCAAATTTGACTTTCTTGTGTTCTGTTACAAGAATATATGTTGGAGGTTTTAAGGAGTCGAAGGGAGAAGAGGGATGGGGATTTCAGTCTGACCATGAAAAGTCCCAAAGATAGCTTAAAGCCACAAAAATATTAGAAATTGCCCTCTGAATTATAAGCAAACAAGGTATAATAACAAGAAACAGATACGACAGAGTTTACACAGCATCCATAACAGATTGATTTTGTAACAAACCTGAAGTGACAGTCGGTAATGACCGTCTGCGGAGGCCCCTAATCAGGTGGAGCCCACGTCAATCGGCAGTCTGCCATGACTAGTGATGGCTCCACGTTCATCGTCGGTCCGAACAATGATCACGGACCATCACATAATGAGGGTCCATGTTATCGGATGCAACCAACAGACCCTTGTCTAATTGTTGAGAAGAGCATCTAGATTGAGTGATCAAGAAAAGCAGTTCTTTTATGCGGACACAAGTTCATCAAAGTGAAACAAGGGAACCTATAAAACCAGGAGCACAATCTTATTCCTATCATGAAAATATAACAGGTGTATATTATAACAAAGGCTCAACCACTACATTACAATGACCCTTACTGAGAAAACTTGTTGCACGCTGTCTGAGACAAGTAGAAGGAGAACAAACAAGGGCCATATCAAATGCTATCTATGATCGTTTTCAGTCAACATGATGCCCTTCCATTTGAGATACAACTCATATGGTGATTGGATTGCTCTCAGCTGCTTCTCCCTGTAGCACCAGTCTTTGCTCAATTGAGAAGCCTGATTAGTGCTGTGCCCACTGGATTGATTTAATGTCGATCCCCTCCTTCACCATCTCGTATAGTGGACTCATCTCTCTCAGCTTCTCAACTTGCTTCACCGTCAGCTCAATGGCCTTGTCAATCTCCTCTTCCGTGGTAAACCTTCCAATTCCAAACCGAATTGAAGTATGAGCCATATCTTCATCCACACCCAATGCCCTCAAAACATATGAAGGCTCCAAACTTGCACTTGTGCAGGCACTCCCACTTGAAACTGCCACCTCCTTCAATCCCATTAACAGACTCTCACCCTCCACATACGCGAATGACACGTTCAAATTGCCAGGATACCGCCTCTCGGTGCTACCGTTCACTACCACTCCATCAATCTTCTTCTTAATTCCTTCGAGCAATCTCTCTTGCAAAGCAGAAGCCCTCTTATGATCATACTGCATCTCCTTCATTGCAATCTCACACGCGGCTCCCATGCCCACAACAAGAGGAGTGGGCACGGTTCCGCTCCTTATCCCTCTCTCCTGCCCGCCACCGTTCATTTGGGGCTCCACCCTAATCCTTGGCCGCCTCCGCATATAGAGAGCCCCAACGCCTTTTGGACCATATATCTTATGCCCACTCAAAGACATCAAACTAACATTCCACTTATTCACATCAATCGGTATCTTCCCCAACGCCTGCGCCGCATCAGTATGAAATGGAACATTGAATTCCTTGCAAATCTGCCCAATTTCTTCCATTGGCTGAATAACCCCTATCTCGTTGTTTACCGCCATGACAGAGACCAGCCCGGTGTCACGCCGAATCTCTTTCCTCAACCTCTCGAGATCAATCAACCCGTCGGAACCCACAGGTAAGTAAGTTACCTCAAATCCTTCCTGCTGAAGATGGCGGCAGGAATCAAGGACACACTTGTGCTCGGTCTGGGTGGTGATGACGTGGCGCTTCTTGTCTCTGTAGAAGTGCATAACCCCCTTGACAGAGATATTATTCGACTCGGTGGCGCCGGAGGTGAATACTATCTCCTTCTGGGACGCACCGATGATGCCGGCGACCTGTGCGCGGGCGTCCTCAACAGCGTTCTCAGATTCCCAGCCGTAGAAGTGGGTGCGAGAATGGGGGTTGCCGTATCGGGAGAGGTAGAAGGGGAGCATCGCGTCCAGAACCCTGGGATCCATCGGAGATGTGGCTTGCATGTCCAGATAAAGCGGACGACCAGCGATTTTGACGCCCTTAATCGAGATACCAGCCTCGTCCTCGTGCCGCGGCTCTGAGGTCGGCTCAGCTGCCACCGCCGCGGCGGTGGAGAAGCGGCGGAAGGTCGCAGCCCGTTTGGTTAGGGTTCGACGGAGAGACGACGCAACCATATTCGACACCATCTTTTTTTGTTCAAACAGAAATCAGACTATTTCGTTTATCATCCTGTGCCAATAATTCCGGAACTTAAAGGTCGAAGGATTTGGCTAAGCCTCTTACAGTTACAGGACAAGTGTTGCATCAAGAAGAAGACACGATACAAGTGGTCAGTTCGCAGAGGAACACGCGATGTCACTTGAAGCCCATGTCCAACTGGCCCAACCCAAGTCCCAACATAAGAACCATAGCAATTTTTATTTTTATTTTTTATTTTTAACTTTTTAACTTCTCTGTTTCCATTCAGGTCAGAAGTTCCGACCCCTAACCTGATTCGAGAACTATTTTCAATTTTTTGTCTTCCAAAAGAATCACAAATCTTCATACAAAACTTCAGTCAAGGGAGAGACTCGAGAAGAGTACCATACAAAGGGAGAGGCTTGTACCGACCCTTAAGCTTAGATGCACATTAAAGGCTTTACCACAGTAGAGAAACGAATACGAAACTGCAACTGCAAAGTCCAAGCTCCTGCTCAGGTCCCAGGTGCCAACTTATAAGAATCATTTGTGTTTTCCCCAGCCTTTTCAAGGTTTCCATATATGAAACTCCCAAAATCTATGCTCCACTAACGTTTTTCCCGGTCTGACCCCCTCTTGAGGTACAAGGGAAAAGCCTACACAATCCCTTCACACCCACTGTTTATTCGTTTATTTTAGAAAAAGTTTCGAGCAAAACTAAAATTATATGGCTTTACTATTGAAGAAGTTAACAGAGTCATTAGACCAAACTTACATGATTTTTTTTTTGTCCCTCAAAACATCCTACATTGTAAGCAAAGATCAATCTCCACCTAATCCCCTCAAGCTCTCAAGTGAGTTTTTTTTTTTCCATATATAAAGCTCCAAATCAGACCCAAAATCTCTTATGTACGGTGCATAAGCCCTTCCATTCAAACCAAACAGACATGAAGCAGATGCCTGCGTGTTGAGCTAGTGTAAAGTTAAGATAGTTTATACCAGTACTGTATTGAACAACAATTTCCACCGGTTTCGACCACCCCGGGACGACTAACCAAATCTCTCAAGTGTAAAGATTTAATCCGCCAAAGACAAATTTAGAGAATCATAAAATCCCAAGTCATGCATTGCTCTTATTTTCCGATCAACAAAGATCAAAGACCTTGCCCAGCATGTCATCACTGGAACACAATCAGTAAGGATCAACAATCAAATCCAATAGAAGATACTGTTATCCGATTAACAACACGATCAGAAGTACTAAAAAGGAATACGCTGATATCTGCATCCAACCAGGCCATTGCTTAACCAACTAGTGATGCTTCTTCTCAAAAAGGCCATCAGGACCTAAATGCAAACAGGAACACCCGGGTTAGAGATCTAACAATCTAATGGTTACAAAAGGAGACACAAGCAAGGCAATTCTGGAACAAAATGCATGTGAAGAGAACTTCTCTACTGCACATATTTCAAAAAAGTGATCCACTCATTGCCTGACCGATGAATATTGAGATTCAGAGCAACATGGTTGGTGCTACAATCCGTTAAACATGAAAGCATTTCAAACCCAGTCACCATGCCTTATCCACGTCTTCCGAGATAAAGAGGTGAAGAGAGTATCAGAAAATAATTTTGAATGCTGATAAAGTAAGGGTTTAAACCTAAGCCCATTGGTTCTCCCCTGACAAATGGAGCCAGGCTCAAACCACCCACCTGGCAGAGAGAGGAGGATAAAAAGAAACGGAGAGGCTTTTCAGAACAGGCAACAACAAACACCAGTGGCTTTCAGCCTTTCACTGCTTACACAAAATCTCAGTCTCTAGTGATACGAAAATCAGGAAAGCGTTCTCGTGCAGACCTTAAAAACCCTCAACTGTATGGATGAATATGGTTAAATGAGATTGCACCTAACCCACTCCAATACTCCTATAATCCTACTTAAAGGATGAACTAATGCATTATGCTTAAGATTAACCAAGTAAATATTCTTTACCAGCAAAATGTAAATGGAATCTGAAAAAAGAAAGCAAATTAATTTTGTTGAGAGCAAATATGACCCATGAGACAAAGGTTCAGTGACCACTTACTAAAATCCACCTATGGAAACGTTTTTCTATGGAGTATATCATCTACCTTAAACATAATTTCTGTTTTCCTAATCACTTTCATATTTACCTATACTATAGCCAAGTTTTTTTAAAGAGCTTATTAGCTACTTTAAGATGCAGATTTCGAGTTTCCAGTGTCAATTGCGTCCCTATCCAATAAAGTTTCCCATAGACTGGAGTGTTTCAAGTTTCCCAGAAGCAATCATTTATAGACTCGGAAAACTAGAAGAGAAACATTGGATCAAACAAACAAACTGATGAGCAAAACTTTGCAAAGTATAGTGTTCAACTGGTATCCTGCATCTTTGGACCAGGGTCAAAACTCGAAAGGGGAATGGGAAACCTATGGCTATACACCACCATCTCTCCCTCTCGGCAAACATTTGGTATTCTCAGTGAAGCGAAAGCAATATAAATAAGGAACGATAAAATCAAGAACATACCCCATGGGAACTCCTTGTTGCGAATATGCAAGTAAGGATATGCCTGCATGCGCAAGATATCGCAAGTGATAATATACAACAATACCAAAATACGTTTAAAAGTATGAAGCATAAAAGCGTATACAATTCAGAGAAACAGTCAGAATGCAAGACAGAAGAGAGCTTACCGGAGGCTCTTCATGGTGTGGATGACCCTGTGATAGATTATAAATCGCTAGAACAGAACATGTTATAATCCCCGCATACGTTATCTTCTCCCATTTGGCCGTTTCATCTACGATAAACCAAATGAAAAAAACTTCAATCGAACTTGAGAGATCAAAAGCATAAACAATCAAAGAAACAAGCCAACCCACGCTCGTGACATCGAATCCTAAAAATTATCTGACGAACTGTTCTAAGAACATAACAGAAACCCAGATTGGATCAAACCCTCAACACGAAATTCAATCAGAAAACCAAAGGGAAAAGTCCGCAGACTGAAATGGAACGATTCGATCAAGAGTTGGAACAAAAAGGATCGCTTACAAGCGTCATCGTGATGTGCGGAAGAAGCGAACCCTCTCTTGGGAGGGGCAGAAGAAGGAAGAGAACGACCAAGTAGCTTCGCTCGGAGGATGCCAGATCGGACGCTCGCCATCGCCATCGATTTCCACCAAAGAACCAAAAATGCTGCCAAGACCGGGAAACCACTTCCGATTTATTGAGCCCTGGAATTTGAGGATTGTGTGGCATGCACTGAGAGCCTGATCCGGTTCCCCTAGCGCTGTTTGCCTGCCTTTCAAAACCTCAGCCCAGCTAGGCTGGCCCAACCAGAGCCCAAGCCTTCATTCCACGAAAAATATTGTGCAATACAAAGCAAGAAGCAAATCATTAAGGGCCTTAGTTTGAATTGACAAAATGCACAATTATTTTTTCTTGTGTAACCGAAATGTTAACATCAGGTAAAAACGGGACTCAATTGCAATATATATATGTTTTCCGTTTTTATTCAGTTGTCTGGGTCCTCTAGGACTCAACGAGAATTTCATTAGCACCATAGAGGTTTTCATTTGATTCCCTGCACTGACGACCCTGTTTTTTTTTTTAAATGCAAAAATCTGTCATTTGTACTTCAAGAAAAATGGGAAATGCTAGTCAGTGGTCTTCAGAATTTCACACCCTTCAACAATCTTGCTGGTTTGAAAAACTAATAGAACTCACTCAAAGAGGACAATTGACAAAATCAAAGAAAGTTAAAACCTGAAACTTTATTCATCTTTTTATTGATTGTCACTCTCACATATCCTTTCAGTTCCAGCAGACAAAATTTGAAAGAGGATGACACTGTGTAAACAACAATGGAACAAGAACTTTCAGGTACATTCTCTTGCAATCTAGTTGAGGGCAATCAGGGTCCATCATCAGCAGGCGCATCACGCCCAACCATTTCACTGCCAGACGTACTGGCTTCTTCAGCTGTAAGCAGGTTTTGAGCAGAATCCTTCTCTGTGCGCTCCCGCAAGGTTTTCTTCAGTTTGTTACACAATTCTTCCATCATGGGCTTCAGTGATTCCAGCTCCCCCAAGGTCATTTGCTCCACTGGCTTATCTATCCAAGAATTGGGCTCAATGTTGTTCTGGCGCATCCACTCCTTCCTCTGCTCCTCAAGCTTGGCGGCCTTCTTTTCCTCAGCCTCCAATTGTTTGAGCACATCATAGTATTGCTTGTTAAGCTCACGCAGGGTAGCATCATGACCAGATGGAGGATGGTAAAATGCAGCAGCAATTGGCCTTCTGGGGCATGCTTGGCCTACAGCGAAGGGCTCACCATCAGGGTCAAAAATTACAAGTGCATTCTCAATAGCGCATAATGCAGAAAGTTCTCTGAATTTCTTTAAGAGGGCAGACTGATGCCTGGAGGGAGCTCCTTGTCGTGCATCTAGACCTTGCTTCCTCCTTGATGGACATTTGCGCCCCATGCTTGCAAACCTGGCAGAGAAGAACTGCTATCAAAGTGATGAAAGATTTGTGAGAATATGACACACTTAGGCTGAGAAGCGCAACAATTTATAGGGTTTACAGATGCAACAGCTGATGCTCAAGAAGCCAATTCTTGTTCTCAGATTGGTCATTCGTTTCGCCTGCCATATATTACTCTGACAGTCAAGGTATGATGACAAAATCCTGTCATTTCTGAGTACATACCGTAAATTTACAGTACTTGAATGCCCTTCGTTGGCACTCCTAAAGAAAGCACAACTACTAATAATTTGAACGCAGTCCCGAGATTCTCACAAGCCTACAATAGTAGTCCAGAAGGAAAATCTCAGTATAAGCTATTATTCCTGCCAATATTACATATAGGAATAAAATTTAATTTTCTGAAACATTTTTTAGGTATTTCAAACATCGCACATGACATCAATTTCAAAGACTCTTCTAACGCAGCCAACAAAGATCTGATTTCGGGGCTGTAACTAGAGATAATAACTAAATAAATACACATTCTTCTTTTTCCCGTTATGTCATGACTGATGTTTAAAGTGCTGTAAGTGCCAATAGGCTTTTCACTTAATAAAATGTGTGCGCCCAAGGGAATTCCTAAAAAACAGTTTGAAGTAGTTTTCACTCGAATAAGTTAGTTCATTTCTGAAGTGAGATATGGCGTGGCTCATAAATCAGGGAAAGTGTCAAAATTGAGTGCCAAAATAGAACTACTAGTTCTCAATTCCAATTTCTTCACAATGTGCTAGTCCATTCCAGTAAATAATAATAATAATAATAGGATAAAACATCAATATTGCTATTAACACAGGCTTAAGATTTGGTAAGAAAATTATTAGCACCATTAATGACAAGAACTTAAACGACTTTCCTAACTTTATGCAGTACACGTAAGGAGTGACGGGAACAGGGTTAAAACGAAAAGAAAAAAAGAGAAAAATAACTGGAATGAAACATAACCAACGTCTGAAATGCAAACAAAACTTTTGAATCATAAAGGGTCTTCTTCAATAAGGTATATATTTTTAACACTGGTACATAAAACTAACTTCTCCCGCTCCAAATGAATCAACTTCTTCTATCGTCAGTTTAGTTGGCCTTTACCTAAAGAAGAAAATGCTCTTTGGGAAATAGGTTGCACTGCACAGTTTGATCTCTATAGTTTTTCTCTTAACAAAAGAAGATGCTTTTGATAGTTAAGCCCCCCAATATTTTCTTTTATATCTCAAACATCAACGAAACATTGAAAAAAAAATGAAATGGATAAACTACCACCATAGAACTCAACAGTTACACCTACCTAGGCACAACCATACATAACATAGAAATAACAGTTGGAAAGGAAACGAAGATGAGAGTTCAAGCAATTCTACTTACAATTCCTATTTAATTAGTTCAATTAGTAATCCTAAGCTTCATTAGTTTACCAATATGTGGCCATAAAAGTTCCTAAACTTACCCCCAACAAACAGCTGGATCGACTGCTGTTGTATCTAAACCGAGGACAAGATAGATATAAACTTGTCTGAGTTATATGTTCGGAAAACCAAAATGGTTGAGAGCAGATCACATGTAACAATTGGAATCTCAAATCGAAATTTGACATGCCAAATCTGGCTGAAAAAAACTTAGCATATATATACAATCACGGAACAAAAAATGTCAGTAACAATAATTATTTTTTACAACCAGACTTATTTTTGACTAAGCAATGCTCTATTTCACTCCAATATTTGTAATTACCTTTTTCCATGATGATCAGGGAATTTACAAGATTCACATATTTGATTAGAAACTGCCTCCAGTTCCCTTGTCCCACTTCTTGATGGAATATAACAAAATTAAATGAGAAGTCCCCTTCATTTGCTTAACTCCTTAAGGTCATCTTTCAAACTTTCAGCCTGCCAGCAAGAAATGAAGTTATAATATTACAAATAATAGAAGAGTTTACAATCATAGTTAATTTCAACGATTCAATTACTGAATTTATTTGTTTTCAGGACTAAATCACTAATAGATGAACAAGACCAACTTCAAATCAAACTACCCAGAAACCGGAACCAACAAGAAAACGAAACAAACCAATAAATCAACCAGTCCCGAACAAAATTGCACCATCACTTAGACGCGCTCCAAGCGAACAAGGAAACTGAAATCTGGAAAGAATCGTACCAGTGAAATCTGACCTCCAATGCGAGAAAAGAGAAGTTCCACCGAAACTTTGGTACGGGTGAACAAAGTCATTGAAGTGACGGGGCGAGCCATATCTAAACGGTAACCAGAGCTTCGCTTAGGTTTCGCCGGCGACAGAGCTCCGGTATGCAAACGGGAAATCTCTTCTAGATGCAGCAAAAGGAGAGTAGATGGTTCTCTTGGGCTGGGCCTGTTTCGGATCAGCACGTTAAGGGCCACCGTGTAGATACTAAATATATAACCATACTAACGGAGGGTTAGATTACGGACGACAACGTGACGGAAATTGAAACTCTGCAACAGCTCTGAAAGTTAAGCAACTGCATTCTTTTCTAATTTAAAAAATTTATTAAAAAGTTATTATTTTTAGTTTTATTGAATCTATTTACAGAATCAGTTGCATTTTAAAATTGACACTCTATCTACTCAATAATCACTTGACTAAAATCTTTTTAGAAATTATTTCTATACCCAACTTGAAAAGGAAAATTTAATGAAAAGATACTTTTATTTAAAAAAAAATAAAAATGAGCTTTTTGGCCTCTTAAGTTTTAGGGGTTTAATTGATATACAAGTTAAGTTGAAAAGTCGATAAAATTGAGAATAATGCTTTCAATAACTAAGACGATATTATATATGAGTAAAAAATAAAATATACGATATCTTTAATTTTATTGGAATACGAATAAAAGAGTCACTTCAAGTCTTGTGCCTTGATGATGATTTAGAAGTATTTTGGGTTGCCTATTGTTTTTGAGGTTTTTATCACCTGAGAGGCAAAAAACACCACATTTTTTCTCTTCCTTTACTTTCAAGTTGTAACCTTAATTTCTAACTTCAGAAAATATAAATAAAAAAAAAGACAAAAAATAATTTCTTAAGAAGCAACAAAAAATCAAATATAATTGATCCCATTTGTGTAATGATAGGTGAAAATTTAAAAAAGTGGAACTTATAATTTGTGAAGAGAAGAGTAGCTCTTCATCAAAATCTGCACTCCTCTATCAATATTCACTGCGATGTAGGAAGGCTTTAAAGGCCAAGGTTGTGGTAACTCACTAGTATATGTGAAGGCTTCATTTTGGAATAATATTTACAATTATTAATAGAGGCTATTGATCGATAACTTTTTCAAATCGTCCTACACTAAAAGTTATCGTTAAATAATTTTTTCAATCTATAAAGCTAAAAGGTGATGATGTTCTTAAAAGAAACCGGAGCTGCAGACTTATTATTGGGAGTAGTTGAGTCTCCT
Organism: Aquilaria sinensis; assembly: GCA_005392925.1. NCBI lineage: Eukaryota > Viridiplantae > Streptophyta > Magnoliopsida > Malvales > Thymelaeaceae > Aquilaria > Aquilaria sinensis. Next base: position 129,632 of record SMDT01002155.1, read on the forward strand.
ATCAATTTCATAAAAAAGTTAAAGAGCTATTGAAAACAATATTTGAAGGGGTCTTGGGTGCACAATTTAATCAACGCCGAATTGACAGCCTTGTATCTATTTTGTGGTTGTTTGCATGCAGAAAAGACAAAAAAAAAAAAACACGAAAATGATCAGCAGGCTAATCAAATCTGACTCTTAGAAAACGATTTCTCTCATACTTGTCAAACTGTACTCCAACAGTTTATTAGCATTTTCGAGTAAGATTTTTTTTATTCGCAAAGGTAATTAACATTTCCCTCAGCAATAACTTTACAGTGTTTAATGTATTGCAGTACTAATTTAGTTACCGCTAACAATACGAACAAAATTTTGTTTGAGGTGAGAATGTCTCTAATGTCTTTGAATTATGGATTGCCCATGAGATTTATCTCCCATGTTCTGTTACTTTCAGCTGTAAAAAATACATATATGTGTATATATATTACTTTTAGAAAAAGTAATTAACTGATTAAAGAGTTGACAGATGATTACTAACGCGCGAAATTGATCTGATAAGGACGAAATCTTAACCTACCTGTACCGTTATCTTCAAATTTACTTGATTAGCTGTTGGTAATAACTAATCTACTGTTTTTGCATTTTTTTTCCCGTGAAAAAAAATAGGGTTTCTTCTTCACCAAGGAAATCAAATTTCACAGAGGAACATTTTGTGAGGTTTAGAATTTTACCAAAAGAAACAAAATCATTCGCTGGAAGATTTCTTCTAACAAAACGCTTTTTACTGATTAGTCGTCTGTGAAACGAGAGGGATCATACCATTTTACTGTATGTTTCATCCATCTAAAAACAGTTTCCTCCAAAAGAGATCACAGCTGGCGAGTATAGCTTGGATCTAAGGTAATATATTTAACATATATTTTATTCACAGGAAAATTTTCTTGTTACAATATAATTCTATGTACAGAATAATTCATTAACATTGGAGCCTACCATAGCAGTCAAAACTGGGGAAAGAAAAGCACATATCTGTGACTCTGCCTGGGATAGTGATCGAGTGAAGCAGGGTTCAATTCGACTGGGGCACGATTAAACATCTTGTCTCCAGAAATTTATGCCGAATCATTACCGTCCATCTCGTCGACTTCATCCAAGTCAAGCGAGTCCACCACATCCTCCCTACTCCATCCCGCACGCAACAACAAAAGACCCAAAACTCGCGCGTTCCCCACCATCCGGGCCCCTCGTTTCTCCACCGCGTCATCCTTGCCGTCCATCATCATCAGCATCTCGCGGACCTCCTCGTCGCACCACCCGCCGTCCCTCAGCCGCCAAAACACCTCCTCCAAACACGGCCCTAAGCCCACGGCCCACCACCACCCCTGCGTGTCCACTCGGGCCACCATCCTCCTCCCTCTCTCGGCCACGTCTGTCCAGAACTCTATCCTCCTCGCTGCCGTTGCCGCCCACGCCGGCAATTCTACATCCTCCTTCGTCAAGATCGGTTTATCGATTCTTTCACACTCAAAATCCACCCCTTGGAAAAACCTCATGATGTCGAAGCTCAACACCCTCATATCCTCTCCGTCGATATAAAAAACCGGATTCCCCGCCGCGGTCGGCGTCGACGGAACGTAACAATTCCGATAAACCGGGACTAGAATGGGTGCATCATTATACAACTTCTTGACAATACCCAACGCGTCATTCGGGTCATCGGGTTTGGGTCCCCAGGAATCGGACCAGAAGTTGTTGATGGAGACGTTCTTGGAGAGACACAAAAGAGGGAGGTTGAGGAGAATGCGGAGTTGTTGCGGGGAGGAGGCGCGCCAGTTGGGGAAGGAAGGTGCGGCGGGGAGGCCTTCGCGGAGGATTGAGCGGAGGTCCGGCGGGAAGCGTAAGTGGAAGACAGATTCGAGGGCGGCAAATTCCGGGTCGGAGAGGCCAGGTAGTATTGGGACACGGAGGGACTGGAGGTGGGCGATGAGGGTTTTTGCGTAGGCGGCGAAGGAGAAGCAGACTTGGAGCTTGGGCTTGGAATGTTTGGGGAATTTCGGTGGCCGGGTTTGGGAGTCGGGGAGGGGGTGCAGCGCCGCCGTCTTCGCCATTGAAAAGGGGAAGCGAGACGCCGGAGATATGGTAAAGGAGGAGGTAAGTTGAGATTTTTCTGGTGCGGATTTAGAGGAGATGAGATCCGTAACAAATTTGTTGTGGAAGTAAGAATTGGTATATCGGAGGGGTGACTCGCTCAAGGTCACGTTGGCAAAGAATGGATTTCCTTAAAGGAGGGAGGGAAGCAACAACAAATCACGTGCAACTCTTGTGTTGACTTCTATACCAATATAGTGCTTTGATTCACATACACATATATATACGTTACTTCATCCATCCTAAATTCTTTCACTTTTTATTAATTAATTTATAATTTTTTATTTTTAATATATTAGTATATAAATAAAAAAATTTATATATAAATAATAAATTAAAATTTATAGTTTTAAATATATATTTTTTAATTTTTTTCTAGTAAACAATAATATGAATAAATTTAAGTCAAATTAATAAAAAAATAAAATGGGGCAAAAGATAGTGAGTTCAGATCAACTACAAATGTTTTCCTTGTTTGTACTTCAAATTTTACAAGTATTTTAAGGGATGATATTCACTTATATATTTCTTGAATCTAGAAAGCACAGAGCCAGAATATTTTTTCATTCATGTTCATAGTGCAAGTGGGAGAGAGTACTTGGACTTGGGCCACTCAGCTGGTTTATGTCTTTATTGCCATCGAGCATCACTTAAGTAATTAATATGTATCAATAGTATTTAACATTATCTTGTTAATGTTAAGTTAATTATGCAGAATATATATGTGCTTTTCAAATTTCTCTTATGCAAAAAAAATAAAATATTTCTTTTGAGAAGATTAATGAGGTAATTAAAGGAGACGGGTTTTTTTTCTTATTGGGATAAACCAATAATTAATTAATGGATGGATGCGAGAGGTGGTGGAGTTTTATTTTACCTGCCAGGAGATTTTTATGCATGATCTTGCCTGCTTTTGGGTAGGATAATCAACACTAATAGTAGCTAGGTTGGATACAAACTCACTATTTGCTTGCAATGATGCTACAACAAGATTAAAATATATTGTTGCTACTAATAAACTATTGTACGTAACCAATTATTGAGAAATAGGTTAGGACTTAAGAGCTAATTATACGTTTCAATGTAAAATAATCGAACCTTTTACTTTCGCGTAAAATGGAACTTTATCCACATGCCTCTCTCTCTCTCTCACTCTCTCGCCCCCTATATATACATATTTTCTTTGGTACAATTTAATAAAATATTAGCAGTATAATTAAAGCAGCTTTAGATGATGTTAACAGATGGATTAAGATTTCAATCCTCAATCCCATCAGGCATCCAATTACTTTGACCGGCGATTCCCAACAAGATCTCCAAATTTCTCCCCTTTTCACTTACCAAAGTTGAATTTTGTCCCCATAAAACGAAAAATTATGTACAGTCATAAAGTAAGTATATTTTTGTTTTTATCAACTTTTTCAAATTTTAATATAAACTGTACAATAGAAGTTTTAAAGTTAAGAGTTCTCTATAATTAGTCCAAATACCAATTAAATCACAAAAAGCGGAAATAAAGTCTTACTGGTCAACGCGACATGGACACGGAACAAACGCAAGGATGGCCCTTTTCTTTTTAACCGGTGGTCGACATACACAAATCAATTACTAGTATTGTTTCGGTCAAAGGTGTCCATTGGGCCGGGCTGGCCCAGCCGGTCTCGGTCCTGGGTTTGGAGGGTCCAAGCACGACCCGGGTTAAGGCGTGCCTAGGAATGTAAATGGGTCGGGCCGGGCCCGAGCCCTTTAGGCTCGAGCTCGGCCCCTTAGCTTAACGGTACTACCCGAGCTCGAGCTCGATATGCTCGAGCCTGAAAATTCAGGCTCGAGCTAGGCTCGAATTGGGCCCGAGGTCGGCCCTTAGGCTCGTTAGGCCTCAGATGCGGTAACTAGAAAACGGAAACATTTTCTAGGGTAAGCAACCACCGGCAACAATAAGATCCCAAGAATCGAGTCCATAGACAAGGACAAGTTGGGAGCATGCCTCTAGGAATCACAACAGATTCAATGATTCATGTTTTGGTGAGATCAAATGCACTTAATTTCCATGACTCTAAAAAAAAAAAACCCCCAAAGAAAGGTGTTAAGAAGATTAGACTCGCGATTCAGTTGATTTCCCTTCTAACATTCTACCAAAAACAACCAACAAAAAATTTCAGAAGGAAAAGAGAGAAAAGCGAAGAACAAGCACCCCAAAATCGCAACAAGCAGCACTCAGCAATCCAACAAAAATTAAAGCAAGAGAGCAATTAAACACACATTGCGCAACCCCGGATCCTGCAAAAATCGGCCCAAGAAAAGGAATGAAAAGAAAAGATCACATACATTGGCTCACAAGGGGTGTCAGAGCTTCACGAATCGCGCGGCGCGACTGGCTGAGGAAAGACGACTCAGACGAGAGCGGCAGCGCCAGACTGAGGAGTGGGTTGTGGGGAGTCCGGGAGTGGGAGAGTCACGAGAGAGTCACGAGACTGGGTGGGGAGGGGACATGGGTTTGGGGCCGCAATTGGGCTGGGTAGCATTTAGGCGTTTTTTGGGCTTTAAGAATCAGGCAGGCTCAAATTAATAATATTATATGATGCAGGCCTCTTAGGCTTGTTTTCTTTTAAGACCGGGTAGCATCGGGCTCGCGCTCGGCCCTATAATTTTTTGAGCTCGAAATGAGACTCGAGCTCGATAAACCCGGCTCGATAAGGCTCCGTTCGGGTTCGAGCTCGTGCTACCCTTTAAAGGCCCGGCTCAATTACACCCCTAGGTGTGCTGGGTATTACCCTGTCCTGGGTTGAGCTGGGCCTAGTCCAGGCCTAGGCTTGTTATTTTTTTTATTTTTTATTTTAGAATTTGATTTTAAAATAAATTTTTTGAAAACTAATTGTTTTAAGAGTAAAATACCACCACCAGTGTAAAATTTTATTAATTTGAAAGCCAAACGACACTTACATAACTTGGAATGGGCTTTACATGAGTCAATAGCAAAACGTTCCATAAAAATAAATGTAAAATAAAATGTCAGATATGTGTTAAACAGCAAAATCAGATCAAATACAAAGTAGAAAGATAATGAACAAGCTGTGGATTTAAACATCTATCTCATCGGGGGTTTTTTCGTCAGAACTCTTGTGGTCTTGTAATCTTTAAGGTGTAAAACCCCAATCACGGTTGCATATACAAACTTCAACTGCATCTGGTGATAACCTTGCGTGTTTCTCTGGAATTACACGCTTTCCAACGCTAAAAGGCAACTCAAATGCAACGGTTAAGACGAGAACCGCTAGAACTTCTTTGGCAATTATGGAGAGTATTGGAAATTTTTTGCTTCTTGCTTTCCACCATTCTAGAATGTCAGTTTCACTATTCTCCCAAACCAAGTTGAGGTATGCATCTACTTCATTAAGAACGGATGTTGCAGCACGGAGCCGTTTGAAAAGTTGTTCCGCTGGATTGAATGATGATAAGCCCGACGATGATGAACACCCGATGGTAGAAGAAGTAGTGTTCGCAACCTTATCCTTATGCCGGTCGGCATAAATCTTAAATAACTGCTGCAAGTGCTCCTTAATAGCGACAGTTATAGCATGAACAGAAATATATGCCATTTCTAAGAAACTATAATAACCCTCAAGTAACTGCTGTGTACCCGTGATTCTACAGTCGGGTCTAGTGCAGCTGCAAGTAAATAGATCGGGCGTATATTACTGAAATATAAAATCCATTTGTCTTTCATTACCTTAACCGTGTCTTTTAAGAACTCATCATCCTTGTATTGGTTAAAAACTCATGCAATATTGACCAAATACATTAAAACTTTATGAGATGTGGGATAATATACACCAGAGCAAAAAACAATGGCCTCATAAAAATATCGTAGCACAACAGCCACTTTTGACAGTTTATCTCACATCTCCTTGTTTCAAAAGTGTTTTCTTTTCTTTGACATTTATAAAACATGTCATTTGTGAAGCAAATGGCATTGCATCCATCAACATCTCATAAGTCGAGTTCCATCAAGTAAGGCAATCAAGTTTAAAACGTTTTCAACTAAAATTGAGGTCATTTTTAAGACAATATAGCTTAAAATTTTTGAAAATTTTGGTCCTTGATTCAAATAATGGATTGCCCATCGAATTGGAGTAAATTTAGTACTCAAAACTTGAAAACCTTTTTAGACAACTAAGTTTAAAATATGACATATACATCTAATATGAAAAATGCGGCATCCCAGACAAGTTCTAGTGATTTCTCTAATGTCTCAGCCGCGACATCATTATTGGATACATTATCAAATGTTATGCTAAAAACCTTGTCATGACAAAAAAAATCTTTAAAATTTTCTGAAATAACTTGGAATATGTTCCAACCAGTATGATCGATCTCTATCCACTTAAATACAATTACACGCTTTAAACGACCCAATTATCATCAATCCAATGTGTAGTGATACAATAATAATCTTGTCCTAATGGTGAAGTCCACATGTCACTAGTGAATGATATAGAATGATAAAAAACAGAGAATTATGCTTGTAGGTTTGATTTACCAGCTTCATAATTTTAAATGCCTCCCTCCTAGTAGTACTCCTAGATGTTCTTTTAAAAGCAAGGTTTAATTCTAATTTAATCTAATTTTCCATGCACCTATCTTTCCACTTATGTAAATGATTTTTCAGTTAACATCATCCATTCTACCATGTCTTCTTTACAATTTTCTTGATTAAATTTAAAAATACCTGATCCGCCGGCAATACTCACAAATTATGTCTGCCCCCCGGTACTAGCAGCTGCATCCGGACATAAATTTGGGTGCTTACGTTCCATGTTCCGTTTGAGTGTTCCTGTGCTAGAGATCTTCTTATGCGCGAGCTTTGTGTTGCAATGTTTACAATTTGCGAATCTCGCGTCACTGCCATGACCATCCTTCTCGAAAACTTGATCAAAATGCTCTCAAACCTTTGCGGGGAGCCTCGAAGTCTTAAATTATGGTGGACGCTCGGGTTGATGGCTTATCGGGGTCTGTTGAGAACCATCTCCTCCAGCAACATTCTCTGCTACCGTTGGCTCCACCTCCTCAACATCATCATCCAAAAGTTTATCATTGAGCCTCAAGTTGTATTGACTAATATCAAATTGCTTGTGCTCATCAGTTTGTTGGATTTGAGCCCCACATATCACCAATCAGGAAAGGCCATGAGAAAATGACCTCAAGCTGGTACTGGATAAAGAGCTTAAGGCCTTTCCTTTTCTTCTTGATGCCATTTGTGTAAGAATAAATTAAAAAGATGAAGAGCTTTAGAAGTAATTAAAGAATGATTAAGAAAAAATGAAGAAAATAAGGTTGAAAGCTTGAAGAAAATGAGAGAATGTATTAGTAAAGAGAAAGAGATTGCTAAGATTGGTGTGAAAAAATGGTGAAAATGGCCTTCCTTTTTATAGGGGAAGGCATTTTTTTTTTTTACTAAAATGCCTTTTGAATATAGTTGTTAAGAGGGGCAAAAAAGTAATTCTGAAGGTTAAAAAAAAGACTGCAGGCCGTTGAGGGACCTACAGTGTATTTTTTTCTTTTTTTTTAATTTGGAGCCTTTAGGAGCATTAGGCGACTGTTAGCACCGAACCAGACCAGTCGGTCCCTACATTAGGCCTTCCCGTGTTGAGCTCACTTTAACACCCTTCCTATATGAGGCCCATAACCACCCCTCCCGATGCCGTTCTAAGTCAGGGCCCGTGCCAAGCTGGGTTTGACCGAATCTAGGCTAGGTTTGACTCGGGCTGGTCCCAACCCGCCCCTTTGAACACCATTAGTTTTGGTATCCATACACACAAAATTATATAAAATGTAATCTATATATGAAGCTAAGCCGTATTAAAATTTTTATTAAATAGTCTAAATTTAGATGTTACATGTTATTTTCTACCACGCCATTTTTGTTGCATTAACTTGTATAAAATATATAATTTGTAGATTACAAATTATCTTTTTAGTATCACTTGGAATAATATTGTAATAAATACAAGTTTAAGATATGGTTAAATCTTATGATTATTATCACGATCGAGATAAGCACTTTAACTTTTAGTTGATTTACCTGTATCTACAGTAGAGGTGGACGCCGGGTTAACCTAACTCGAGACCAACCCGCCCTGACCCAGCCGGTCCTAGCCCTGGGTCAAGGAGGATTGGGATCGGCCTCGTCCCAGGCGAAGCGGGGCGGGGCAAGTTTGAAGGTTTTTTTTTATATTTTTTTTAATTAGAAACATAATTAATTGTATATGTATTAAATATATTTTTTTTAAAAAAAACACCACATCCAGTGTAAGTTTTATTAAGTAAAAAAGCCAAACAATACTTACAAATAATCAAAATGGGCCTTGGGTCTTACATTTTGAAATGGCAAAAACATTCCAAAAATGATGAAAAATAAAAACCTATGATATGTGCTTAGCAGCAGTATCACATCAAATACAAATTACATGTATAATTGAAAAAAAAAAATCAAGTCTCGACATCAGATATTACGTCATCATCTGAACTCTTTTGGTCTTGCTGCCAAAGTGTTGCGAGGCCCCAATCTCGGTTGCACATGTATATTTCTATCGCCTTAGGTGTCAATCTTGATCGTTTCTCTGATACCACCCATTTTCTTGCATTAAACGCTATCTTGGATGATACGTTGGATATTGGAACGGCAAGAATCTCATATGCGATTATCAACAAATCAAAAACCTTGATCTCTTTTGTTTACATTGCTCCAATATGTTAACGTTGCTTGCCTTAAACGGTGTGTTGAGATAGTCATTGACCTCAGCTAATCCCAATGTCGTCAGTCAGAGTCGTTTGAGCATTTAAAGGGCCGGGTTAAATCTTGATGAGATTGATCTCATTGGAGGCTGATAAGCTTATATTTATTATATTTATTTCTCTCATATTTAGTGTGTTTTAATATGTTTTGAACCTTAAAGATATATTTTGAGTATGTTTTGTAGCTTAGAATATATTTGGACTCAATTGATTGAAAGTGAATTTAATTTGCAATTTTACACGTTTTTATTTGGTTGTGTTCTTTCATGATTTTAACAGATTGGCGATATTACAATAGAAAAATCATATCTTCAGCTACAGAGATCGGAATCGAGTGATTCTTGATTCATTGGAAAGCTAACATCTGGAGCTACAAGTCACATCTAGATCATGGAACTCATTTTACACGTTAAGAGGGTCAAATTCAGTTTCAAAGTCACAATTTGCGAGTCACAGCCGATTCAAGAGCAGTTGCAGTATTTTGGGCATATATTTGGCTGTAGTTGTCCGTTTTATGCAATTCAAGTGTTGTTTCGAAGATAAGAAAGAGCTCTACAACTTTCATGATTTGAATTTTGAGAAATAATAACTGCATCAAGGTCGAATCTCAGCTTGAATTTGCTGCTACTGTTTTGGAGTATAGTTTAGGGTAATTTTATAATAATATAGAAAGTTTAGGAAGTTTTTATGAGTTTAGCACACTAGGTTTGTTTTATTAAGTGTTAAAAGCGTGGCTGCAGGTTGGTAGTGGGCTCTCTATCAGTTTTTCACGATTCCAGTTTTAGTTTCTTTTATTCTTCTTTGTTTTCTTCCGATTATGGCTGAGTAATTTTTTTGGTTCAATTCTAGGGATAATTTTAATCGCCAACACCGGTTTGTGAGGATTGATTTACTTGCTTAAATGCTCTTTAAATTCAAATATTTACTTTTTTGTTGTTCAGATTTATTACAATTAATTTTCCTATTCTCGCTTGTTGAATTGGTTATACAATTGTAAATTTGCTTGATTTTCTTTCAACCGCTTAGGTAAAGAATTCAATTAGAAGCAAGTGAATTGATTGGAAATTACTTTTATTTCTGGTTAGTTCATACGAAGAAATAAGACAGGTTAAATTGTTCAAGCTTTTAGATTATTACCTGGAATAAATTTTTGTTCATTGATTTTAATGCTGATTTTGAGATAATTAGAAATTGCTTTTCAATATCTAGTTACTCAAAATTAAGAAATTAATCTAAAGCTTTTTCTGGTTAATTTTACTGTTGAATTATTAGAGTTCTTTTTAGCTTTAAAGAGAGTCCTATTTATTTACTTGGATTGAAGAAATATTTTCTTTCGATGATCAACTGCGTGATTGGAATGGACAATCAACCTTGAGCTGAGCATTTTTAGTATTAGTTAATTTCATTTTAATTCTACCGTTAATTTATTTCAGCATTCGTTTCAAGAAATCCCCCCGATATTTTATTTCAGTTTTCTGACAGGAAGCTTTTGGTTAAAGAAATTTCTCTTGGGATTTGATCTAGTTTTCACTGCTAGACTACAAATTTATTTATTCTGAGTTGTTAGAAATACTAGAATTTTTTTTGTGGTTTCGACGATCGACCAGGGGCTCGGTTTGAAGAGCTTCGGATCTTACCTTACCCGAATGCTACTCACAATATAACTCGTATAAAGAATGCAAGTACTCAAAAGTAGTAGCTGACATAGCCAAAACATTTATATGAGACATTTTTAAAAAAAGTATAAAAAATTTATTCAAGCAATGTTGTTGTGCGTGTTAATTGGACATGTAAGTCAAGCAAATAAGCAATTAAAAAGATAGGTGGAATGTTTTCGAAATACTGAAGCCACTTAGCTCGCATGGCTTCAACAATCGATTTTAACATCTCATCATCTTTAAACTGATATAAAGCATATGCAATGTTCACTAAATGAAGTAAAATTTGATGAATGGTTATGTAGTAAACACTAGAGAAAATTTAGTAGCCTAGTCAAAAAACTTAAGCAATTAACTGATTTTAGAACATTTTCCCCAAACTTCAGTCATAAGAAATTCACAACCCATTTTTGAGTTCATGAAATGCGTTAACAAATTTGCATACGGGAATGCATCTTGCAGCATCAAATATGTGGAGTTCCAGCGAGTTAGGCAATCCAATTTAAACTATTTCCAAGAAAACTCTTTTTAAATTTCAAAACAAAAAATTTTAAATTCACAAAACACAACAGGTCTTAATTTTAAATATGTCAATGAGTTCCGCATTGGTAGAATTTCATTCTAGAAAAATTCTAAACCCTTTTCACACAAAGGTTCAAAATATAACATATGCATCTAACATAAAAGAATGTACCGTTGAGAGGTAGTTTAAATGTTTAACTCAAAAGGCGAGCGGCACTATCATTGTTTGAAGCATTATTAAATGAAATACATAGAACTTTATCAACACAAAAATAATCACATAAAGTTTCTAAGATGTAATTGAAGTGATAACCAGTATGATCCATTTCAATGACCCTAAATGACAAAATTTATTTTTCAATAATCTAATCAGAATCAATCCAATGAGAAGTAATACAATAATATGATTGACCTATAGATGATATCCACATATCAGAAGTGAATGCCACTCAATGATCAAGAGCAGAAAAATATGCTTGTAAATCTAATTTTTCAACTTCAAATAATCTAAAGTTTTCTTTCCTAGTGGTTTTCCTATACACTTTTTTAAATATAAAATTTAATTGTGAATTTATCTAAGATTCTAGGTGCACATCTTCAGCTTGTGAAAAAGGTTTTTTTGGCAGTATCATCCAATTTATCATGTCTTTTCTACAAGATTGTTGGTTAAAATAAAAAAAACCGGGCCCACTGGTGCCGGTTGTATACCTAAGTTGTCTTTATCCTCCAGAACTAGTCCCGGCACTGGGGAGGACGTTACGATGTTGATTTTCAATATGTCGCTTCAGCGTTCCAATGCCAAAATTTTTTTTATGCACTGATTTTTTCCCACAATATTTGCATTTCCCGTACCTCAACTTTCCTTCGTGTATAAGCTCATAATGCTCCCAAACCCAAGCAATTAATCTCAAGGATTTACCTTGTCCTTAGGTTTCCTCCACAGCGGGTCCATGATTTGTTGACATTAGTTATGTTAACGGATTCCCGGCCGCCTTCACATCTAACTCTTCAACTTCATCATCCGATAATTGATCATCGAGTCCCAAAATTGTAATTTGTCATATCGATTCTGGCATCATCACCATGCAATTCTTCAATTGAGATGCTTTTATCGGCGAGCTGAGAACGATGACGAAACAAGTCTTTGAGGCCTGTGGTGCAGGAAGATGAACTCTTTGTCGCCTTGCCCTTTCCTCTTGAAATCATGAGTCACAAACTAGTTGTAGTAATTAATGTAAAATTAAGATGAGATTTTGAAGATATTAGGGGGAGATTGGTAAGAAATTTGAAAGAGATTAAAAAAAAAACTCAAATGCTTGAGAGAATATAGTTGAGGAAAAAGAGAGATTGAGTGGTGGTGTGAGGATAAAGTGAAAATGACATTAGTATTTATAGGGGAGGGACAAAAATTATTTGGACCAAAAAGTCTTTAAAATTTAGTTGTTGGGATGGGTGAAAATGAAATTTTGAGGGCTAAAATTAAGCAGAAAACCGTTGGAGAACTTATATTGTAAGTAACCCATTTTTTTAAAAGTTTTTTGCAGGTTGCCATTTTATAGTCGTTGAGCCCCAGGCCTGTTGGTCCTGGGGCTGGCTCTAGGCGAGGTGGTCCGCGAGGGCGGGTCGGTTCCACAATTGGGCCAAGACGGCCCGTTTTGCACCATCCTATTCTCTTAGGCCCATATTTAGCCAAAAGTTACGCAATTTTTTGCCGAGGCAGGGCAGGACGGGTTTGACTGCCAAGTTGGTCCCGGTTTGGAACGAATTGACCTGGCCCAGGTCCCACCTCTAATCTACAGAGAATATAGTGCAAAATCCATATCTTATTGTAATTTTATATTCAAGTACCATATATCTTTGGTCTTACGGTGCCTCTTATGCATAACATGATGAAAAAGGTTTATATTACTTGCGTATCTTACTCCTTCCATAATAAATTTGTTGGAAAAACTTTATGTGTTTTTTTTTACTTGTCATTCATTTGTTGGACAAATTAAAAAAGATGAAAAAAAATGATATGAAAATGACAGTTTGAATATTAATATGATAAAATAACTTCACTACAACATAGACATAAAATCACGACTGAAAGCCAATCACTAAACACGGCAATCGTTAATCAGTTGGAATAAAAAATATGTTCTTTTTGTCGCGATTGCAATGCAATTGAATTTTCAGTCATTTTTCAATCGTGAAATTTTCCTAGATTACACTGCAATTACTTTTTAGTTGTTTTTTTTTCTCAATTTGACTACAATAGTCTTTCAGCGGTTAAGTTGATTTAGTGTTTTTTAGGGTTTAGAGTTTAGGGATACATGTATTGGGAATGTATTTTGGGTTTAAGGTTTAAGATTTTTTTTAGGTTTAGTGATATAAAATTAGGATTTAGGGTTTTTAAGTGGTTAAGGATATTAGATATAGATTTAGGATTTGATATTTTTATGTAAGGTTTAGGGTTTGAAATTAATGTTTAGGGATATGGAATTAGCTAGATAGGGTTTGGGTATTGAATTAATTTAATATTAGGGTTTTTAGATTTGTTTTAAGGTTATTTAGGGTTGATTTGGAGCTTTTTATGATTTAGGGATTGGGAATTTTGAGAACATTTAGGGATATAAAATTAGTATTTAAGGTTTTTAAGGGTTTAAAGGTATAATTAAGTATTATGGTATTAAAATTTAGGGTTTGAGATTTGTATTAAGGGTTTATGGTTTAGGTTAATGGTAGATTAGGTTTTGGGTTTAGGGGTATAGAATTAGGGTTTAAGGTTAATGATAGTTAGTTTTAGGGTTTAGGGGTATAGAGTTAAGGTTTAGGGTTTAACTAGGATTTAGGGATATGCGTTTAGGGTTATAATGTATCATATATAATGTGCGTGTGTGTGTCTGTAATATATGATGTATATATCATATACTTCATACATACATACATACATACATACATACATACATATACATATATTATTATTATTATTATTATTATTATTATTATTGTTATTATTATTGTTATTATTATTATTTACATATCTTATATTAAAAGCCTATAAAAACCATAACCTAACCCATATAAAAACCCTAACATCTCATCTCTCTTACCTCTCCATAGCACTATTAAAAAAAATCCCTCCCCCACTTAGCTCTTCATAGAAGCCTTCTCATCTCTTCTCCAGACCCTTTGCCATCTCCCTCACACTTCTCATCTTTTATCTATTCTCCATCATAGTTAGCTGTTTGCCATCGTCATCAACCGTTTTCCATTCACTGGCAGTCTTTCGTCATTTGTTGTTAGCAGTTCACCATTCCACATCATTCATTGCCTCAGTCCTCAGTCTCCTCACTCTTCGCCCATTAATGTCCTTGGTCTCGCCATTTCTCATCTGTCATCTCCGTCCACATCACCATCCTCCTCATTGATTTGCATTGCCCATCTGCCACGCCCATCCATGTCATCGTTTCTCACCTCGGCCTTGCCGCCGTTTGCCTTAGTCTCTTCTACCTCCACCTTGCCCTCTTCCAAACCTAAGTTTTAAAATTTTTGAATTTTCTCCAGATCTAATTTTTTAATTTTGTTTTTTTTTTTAATTTTATATTTTGGTATGTATATTTAGTTTTATATTAATATAAATTTATTTTATTTAAATTTTAATTTCATTATTTGATTATTTTATTATTAATAATTAAAATAAGTTAATATTCATACCAATTTAATGTAACTATCAATTAAATAACAAATAAATGACTAATTAAATTAAATAATATTTATTAAATAACAATTATATTGAATAATAATATAATTTTTTGGAAATAAAATCTCCTAATACATCAACTAAATTGCAACTGAAAAGACAGTCACACCTATAGCGACTAAAAGAGTCAATCTCAAATTCTCAACTGAATCTTGACTGATATTATCAGTCACTTTTTGTAGTCAATATTCAGTTGGAGAACCATTTGTCACTTGAAAAAATTCAACTGCCTTTTATAGTTACAAAGCAGTCGGTTTTGGACTGTATAGTAACTGAAATCCAACTGAAATGTCAATTACTATCTTGAATCCATCTTGTAGTATTTATTAAATACATAAACATTGTAAAGATTTGGGAAGATCTAAGATATAATATTTGGTATCCCAAAAAGGTTTGAATGAGCTGAGGTTGGGAAAGATGTCATCTCGTGCCATTTTACTAGTCATTTGGGAGCGAAATCTTTTCATTTGTAATCTTTATTTAGAATCTCAAAACATAAATTTAAAAAGAAATCTTTTTTTAGTTATTATTCAGACTCTCGTGAAAAAAATTAAATTTTAGTTTTAGAGATAAAATTGAAAAGATATCATAACTACAACAGCCTTAATTTCCATAATAAAAAAAAACGTATCATCCTTAACTAAACGAGTGGATACATTTCTAAATTTATTTATATGTTTTTTTTTTCCATTTAGGTATACACTAACACCTAGGCAGACGAAAGATCGCGCACAACTGAACAAAATAGACAATAGCGGGAACAACTTTTATATACTTGCGGTGAGACAAATGGGCTACTTGCTGACTCTGAAAGAGATCGATCACCATTTGGAAATTGAAATGGCAAAGGCGCTTATTCATGTTCCACGGGAGCCGGCAGGTAAACTATGAATTTCCTTTTCATTGACCAAGTGAGCAGGATTATGGTTGATTTGGATTTTTTTTAATGGAATTAAATCAATCTAAAATAAGTTTAGTTTTAAATGTTTTTTATCCAACCTAAAAATTGAACAGAACTTATAATCATGATTCTGAGTCTTTAGACTTTATTCTCGAGTTTTTTAGTTTATATCACATACTTATAATAATACTAAAATCCAAAAGAATTGTACCCACCCTTGGACCATGATGGTATGTGGAATTTGGAACTCATTTGTCGAGTGAGATTGGGATAGTTAAGACTTAGAATTAGGTTTAGAACTAAAAGAATAAAAAACCTATGCTCATAATATAATTTTTAATAAATAATAATATATGTAAAATCATCAATTTTCTAATATATTAACAAAGATACCTCAAGTTTCATATCAATTTTGTTCCATATGAAACCGGAGCTAACAAAAAAATATTTATTTTTTCCAATATTTGTAATTAATTTTAACTTAACGCAACTCGACCTACCTACATTAGGTAAACCTATGGTTTCTACCCAATCGCTGGTATAACCCTTACTTCTCACAACTCCAACATGTACGTACGTACCTGTGGCCTACGGTTGTATACATATATGCAGTATCGGTTTTAGGTGCTGGCCTAGCGGGAAAGTTTTAAAAGTAATTCAAATAATTATTTTAACATGCAGTCCACTCAACCATTTTTTTTTAAATCTTATGCATTAATCAAGGCCTAAATGCATCATTAATCCTCCAACTTTTCCAACTCGCACGAATTGGTCCCTTAACTTTGACTCAATATGACTTAGTTCTTAAACTTTGTAAAATAATGTGACTTAGTCCTCAACATTTTAAAAATGGTGTGACTTAGTTCTTCGGTTGTCAGGAGAAGCTACAACTTTAAGTCTTAGTTTCCAATCTTCTTGCAAAATGACCCTTTTATTTGGGAACTTTCATCATCACCAAATTTGTGGGTTAAAAAACCTTACGAAATTGTTAAATACATAATTAACTAATTGAATTACTTACAAAATGATAATTCAAACAAATTATATACAATAATTTAAGAATTTTCAAAATATTTAATAATTTATATTTCACTTATTTTATTTGAAACTACATTGATTGATTTATCAGAAACCAACAAAAATTATTTTTTATGCAATCCATTATTATGTTGATCAATTATTTGTCTAGATATTTTTTCTCACCTTTTTCACATAAAATTTGTAATATTAGGGAGTTATGAATTTAGAGATCTTTTTCTTGGGAGAGTTTTTTTTGCAGTGGATTTAGTTTTCAAATAATTTTTTAAATTATTTTTTTGGCATTAATATTTTATGATTTAAAATTAGTATACCCCATCATCTTAAAACTAATTCATCCCTTAAAATTCTCATGCTATTGAAGATGGTATTATAATTTCTTTGGCTTTCTATCACTTGTTTCCAAATAAAAATTTTATAATAAATACTAAAATTACCCATTTTATATAGGCATTATTTAAAACTTTTTTACACAAAGCCTTTGAATTTTTTTATTCATAAAAACAATAATAGTGACAGAAAAAAAATGCAATCTTAAACTTATAGTTTGCATAATTTAAAAGAAGGAAATCTAATAACTACTAATTTGAAATTAGCATCAAATCCCTATAACTAGCGTGCTTGCTTTCAATTTTTTAAAAATGAAAAGCATTATTGATTAATACCACTTTAAAGCTTTATTTTTTTATTATCATCTTTTTCACTTCAATAATTTTTTTATTTCATTGGATTTCATAGAAGATCAATTTTTTATTTCTCTTGCTATTTTTGGTTTGTTTAGCTGCAACTTCATCTACTCTGGCTGGATATAAATATGAGTAGGGAATTTGGGAGAAAATCATCTAAAGTTGAAGATTGGATTATTTCTTTTTCTGGATAAATCACTAATAATTGAAATTTATTTTACTAAAAGAAGTAAGAAAATCTAGAAGGAAAATAAATGATTAAAGTAAAGGTGGAGAAAATAAAAATGGATTTTTTGGCTATCTAGTAAAAAAATAGTTTTTTTAAAAGAACAAGAGATAATCATAAATTATTTATATTATTTTACATAAA
Organism: Aquilaria sinensis; assembly: GCA_005392925.1. Taxonomy (NCBI): domain Eukaryota; kingdom Viridiplantae; phylum Streptophyta; class Magnoliopsida; order Malvales; family Thymelaeaceae; genus Aquilaria; species Aquilaria sinensis. The sequence goes on from SMDT01002155.1 coordinate 147,471, forward strand.
TTTTTTGAATTATCATTTGTAAATAATATAATTATTTAATTAATGTAGTTAACAATGTACTAAATTTTGTTAATACACAAGTTTGGTGTGAATAAAAAATTCTAAACATAACGGTCATTTTGCTGAAAAGTTAAAAATTGGAACTAAGGTTGTAGTTTGCCTGGGCTATCGAGAGACTAACTCGTTATATTTCTCAAAATTAAGGGATTAAGTCATGCTAAGTTATACATTGAGTCATACTTAAAGAACTAACTTGTTTGAGTTAACAAAAACAATTGTGCATTTTGGCCATTAATCAAAACATAATACTTTAAAGTATCTGGAAAGGACTATCAACCATTTTTGTTGCAAAAAAAGACACGTGTTTTTTTAATGTTTTTCTATTAAATGTGATTTTTTTTAAGAAAAAAGACTCATTTCTCAAACAAAATATCAAGTGACAATTTGGAGGCAATGTAATAACTTTTAAATTGCACTGGTTTTCCACAAAAAGATGAAAAAAAAATCATAGCTGAATGGGCTTCATTCGTCCTAGACAAAAAATTTGATTATTATTGTTAATATTTTTCTTTGTGTAAACTTTCTAGTACTTGAAAGTTTAGCACTATATCTTCCCATTTATCATTTAAATATTTTAGAAATTATTTTTATTGAAAGTTTCTATATTTTTTTAAGTTATTATATATATTATGTAAAATGTGTTGTTAGTCCTCAACCTTTCTTATTCGTCCTAAACAGGTCCCTAACTTAAGGTTTGTCCTAATAAAGTCCCAAACATCTAAAATTGTTTCCTAATGGCCTAAGTACCCTACCAATCCTTGAACTGGAGTTGGTCCCTCAACCAGAAATAAGCTTATGTTAGTTCTTAAACTTGGTAAAACGTGATGAATTAGTCCCTAAAGTGAGTTAGAGCGCCACATGTCCTAACGCTGATAATGGCGTTAAAGCAAATAGGATGTTTTTTTGGGGTTGATGGTTTTCCAAATCGACTTGAAACCTACTGATGGCATCAATTTCGCCAAGAAATGCACCCTTCGTCGCAACGGGTTGGGGATTAATCTCGGCCTGACTCCATCGGAATATCCGGAATGAGTATTTGGAATGGAGAGAGGTAAGAGGGATAAATAAAGGAAGAAGAGCAAGAAGAAAATATGCGACGGAGAAAAAGAGGTAAATCGGGCAGAGGAGAAAAGAAGAAGAGGCACGATAGAGGAGAAAGAGGAAGAAGAGGTGTGGTGGCAAGGAGAAAGTGAGTTCAGCGGAGGAGAGGAGGTGAATCAGGCAGAGGAGAAAAAAAAAAGCGCGGCAAAAGAGAAAGAGGAAGAAGAGGTGCGGTGGTAGAGGAGAAAGTGAGTTCAGTGAAAGAGAAGAGGTGCATCCAACATAGGAGAAAAGAAGAGGAAAAAGAAGAAAAGGCGGGGTGGAGGAGAAATGCGAGTCCCGATGAAAGAGAAAGGAGAGGAAGTAGTACTACGAGGGAGAAAAAAGAGTCCGGCGAATGAGAAAGAAAGAGGAGAAAGAATAAGAGGTGTGTCTGACGGAGGAGAAATTAAAAGAAGAAAGAAGAAAAGGTGCGGTGGAGGATAAGGGCAAGTCTGGCAGAGGAAGGGCAGCGATGGATCGTGTTTGAAGGGAGGCAATGACGGTGTTAGGCATGTGACCTCACGTGCCACTTCAAATGTCTTAAGGGATTAGCTTGTGACAATTAGCAAAGTTGGAGGACTAACTTAGACCTAGTTCTGGTTGAGGGACTAACTCGTATGAGTTAGTCAAGTTAAGGGACCCTTGAGGTAATTTGGCCTTTCCTAATTAAGGTCATTCTTTCACTTTCAAAGTTAAATTTGATGGAATTTAAATTTAAAAAAATGCCAACTTTGGTACCTAATTTTTCTTTATCCACTATGGTGTCTTCAAGCCAGTATATTTATCATTTTAAACCACCATCTAGCCCTTCGGCCTTTGTCACCATCGGTAGCCAATCATTAGAAAGTTGGCTATGTCAAAATAGCAAACGACCATTACCATCGGGTTCATCTCATCATTATTGTCTCAATGGGACTAATTGATTTCTCTAACTCTCTTATTTTCATCATTTTTGGGTGGTTAGATTTTCTCACTCTACATTCTCTCTCTATAACCAATGCTCAAATGTAAAACTCAACCTTTGCTGAAGCCTTCCATCCTCCCCTAAAGCTTAGAGTTATGTTTATTCATCGACATGACCATCATATGTTCTCTAACTAGAGCTCTCTTTATCCCTTAAATTTATCTTTAATTTCTCTTTGGAGAACCTTTGGTGGCCTCATCATGGAATGGAGGATGGGTAAATTACATGCGCTACCCCCAACCTTTAATTGTTGTTTCACTTCTAACCCTAACCTTCACTTTGCACGTTACGTGTCCTCAACCCAATTAAAACGTTTCACTTCAACCCCTGAGCAGACGGAACTCGTTAAAATTGACGGGAAATGCCACGGAACGCTTAGCTGGCACAACATTGTCCACGTAGGCCCAAAAAATTGAATTTTTAAAATAAAAAAAAAACCTCCTTGCCATTTCAGCTCTCTCCCAGTCCCAGCCCATCCCTCTCGCCGCCGCCGTCTCTCCACCTCCCACGCCCCGCCGCCGTCTCTCCCCCTCTCTCTCACCTTTCCTCTCAACTCCTTCTCGGCCCTCTCACCTTCTCTCCCTGCCACCCTCTCGCCACCCCTCCTAGCGTCCCTCTTTTCCTTCCCTCTCTACCATTCTCACCACAATCGCGATCGGCCACGCTTCCGGCCGTCACTCACCCGAACCCAACCCACCATTGATTTGCCACAAAGATCGTGACAGGCTCACCCGATTGGTGGAACTCCCTCATCATCGTGATCTCTGTTGCATCCCGTCCCTCATCATTGCGATCTCTGTCGCGATTCTCGCCGCTATCTCCGTTCGCGATCTCCGTTCGCGATTCTCATCATGATCTCCGTTCGCGATTCTCATCATGATCTCCGTTTGCGATTCTCATCCCGATCTCCGTTCATGATTCTCATCGCGATCTCCGTCGCAATTCTTGCCACAGCCAATTCGGGAGGCACTCTGACTTGGGCTCCGATTCACAAGATCGAACGATCTCCGTCGAACGAGGGAGGGAGAGTCAAGAGGCAAGAAGGCGGTAGGGGAGGGGACGCGAGACGGCGAGAGGGCCGAGAAGGGAGAGCCGAGAAAGGAAGGGCGAGAGAGAGGGGGAGACACGGCGGCGGGGTGTGGGAGGTGGAGAGACGGTGGCGGCGAGAGGGATGGGCTGGGACTGAGAGAGAGCTGAGATGGCAGGGAAGTTTTTTTTATTTTAAAAATTCAATTTTTTGGGCCTACGTGGACAATTTGGTGCCAGCTAAGCGTTCCGTGGCATTTCCCGTCAATTTTAACGAGTTCCGTCTGCTCAGGGGTTGAAGTGAAACGTTTTAATCAGGTTGAGGACACGCAACGTGCAAAGTGAAGGTTAGGGTTAGAAGTGAAACAACAATTAAAGGTTGGGGGTAGCGCATGTAATTTACCTAATGGAGGATAGTTTTAAGCTCTATGTAAGCCTATGAAGATTCAACAATGGTTCAATCATTCATTTAAGCATGGATTCTACAGAGAGAAAGCAAAGTAAGAAAAAAGAAAAACCATAAAAAAAAAAGTGAAAATGAGAGAGTTAGAGAAATTAGTTAGTACATGTACATTTGAGACAAGGATAAATGGTGCACTCTAAGGCAGATATGTGACGAAGGCTGGACGAAGAGATGGTAGTCATAGTGTTAAATCCACTTGCTTAAGGCAAATGAAGAAAATCTAGATATTAAATTTGACATTTTTTTACTAAGATTTCATTAAATTTAACTGTAAAATGTAAGGACGTCAAATAGGATAAAATTTGGGAAGTTGGGGATTTTATTACTATAAAACTTAGACTAGTGACCTGTTTAGAATAAATGAAAAAGTTGGGTAGTAACAATACAAATTACCCTATGTATGTACACGCACACTTTTTATTTTTTGAAAAAAAAAAACCTAAAACTAAGAGCATTTACCAACAGGGGTGTCCGCTCGATTACTTCTTTGGACATAATTAGTCACTTAATTCGATTTTTAGAGCATGAGAAACGGAATTAACAAACTAGCAAGGAAAACCGAGTAAATTGGAATCAAAATGTTTTGACTCGGTTCCAGAATAATTGATTTTTTCCGGTAGTCTGTATACTTCCATTAGAAACTCAATATTTAAGAGATTCAACATAATAATTCACCAAAACATAAGCTAGTAATCCATCAACGTTTTAGAAATCCTAAATAAACAATCTCACAAATTTTTTCTTTTTATTCAGCACTAAAAAATGACTTTATTAAAGAAAACAATAAGATTATAAACATCATCTTGAAGAAAAAGATGATAAAGCAAACACCCCATCTACCTAACACCAAAGAAAATATTAGCCTAAGCTTATCAAATAAAGCCACCCCAAGAAAAATCAAAACCCAAAACTCAAGTACATAACCCAAGTCCAGAACAAAACCCACACACATATCCATAACCCAAAACCTTTGAAAGGAGCCCTATTTTGGTAAAAAATGAAATATTCTCCATGCTCCTTTTTATGACTTAGTCTCTTATTCCAATTGTTTCAATTCACTTTTCAACGTCAAATTCTTTGGCTGTATACCCTTTCTTCTTGTGCCCCTTTCATCTGAATCTTTACCTCGTTAAGGTTTTCCAAAATTTTCAAAGCAAGTTCATCACATATGTCTAATGAGTCTTCTAACCTTCTAAAACACTATAATTAGTTACTGAGCAAATATTTCAACTTCTAAAGTTTCCACATTCTAATATTAAATAACTATCATTGTAATAAATAGAAGAGTTCTCGATCGTAGTGACAACTACTATCAATAAAGAGTGCTCTTGAGTTGCACACAGTCATTCAATTTTAATTGACATGCTTCATTCATCACCCAATCAAATTTCATCAAACTTGCAAAATTTGGCCAATAAACCACATAAAAACTAATTATCTTAGGAAGTAAATCAGAATATGGAAGGTACAAAATTGATTTTTTCCGGTAGTCTGTATACTTCCATTAGAAACTCAATATTTAAGAGATTCAACATAATAATTCACCAAAACATAAGCTAGTCATCCTTCCAAGTTTTAGAAATCCTAAATAAACAATCTCACAAATTTTTTCTTTTTGTTCAGCACTAAAAAAAGATTTTATTAAAGAAAACAATAAGATTATAAACATCATTTTAAAGAAAAAGATGACCAAGCAAACACCCCAAGAACCTAACACCAAAGAAAATATTAGCCTAAGCTTATCAAATAAAGCCACCCCAAGAAAAATCAAAACCCAAAACTCAAGTACATAACCCAAGTCCAGAACAAAACCCACACACATATCCATAACCCAAAACCTTTGAAATGAGCCCTATTTTGGTAAAAAATGAAATATTCTTCGTGCTCCTTTTTTATGACTTAGTCTCTTATTCCAATTGTTTCAATTCACTTTTCAACGTCAAATTCTTTGGCTGTATACCCTTTCTTCTTGTGTCCCTTTCATTTGAATCTTTACCTTGTTAAGGTTTTCCAAAATTCTCAAAGCAAGTTCATCACATATGTCTAATGGGTCTTCTAATCTTCTAAAACACTATAATTAGTTATTGAGTAAACATTTCAACTTCTAAAGTTTACACATTCTAATATTAAATAACTATCATCATAATAAATAGAAGAGTTTTCGATCATAGTGACAACTACTATCAATAAAGAGTGCTCTTGAGTTGCACACAGTCATTCAATTTTAATTGACATGCTTCATTCATCACCCAATCAAATTTCATCAAACTTGCAAAATTTGTCCAATAAACCACATAAAAACTAATTATCTTAGGAAGTAAATCAGAATATGGAAGGTACAAAATTAAACCAGAAGCAGCAATCCTAGCATTGTTGACCAACATTGTAGGTGAAGGATCGGTAGGCTGGCCACGGTGGGAGATGAGGGGCGTTGGAGACTTGCAATCGGGTTGAGGGAGGAAAGTTCACATAGCGTAGGGCATTAAGGACTGAGGACAGCACACCACGCAACAGAGAAAAGAGGACGTAATCTTTTGTTAATGTTTGAAGTTGGGTTGGGCCATTTGGGCATGAATATTAAGTGTTGGTACGATAAGAGGTAGCGGGCCAATAGCAGGAACAGAAAAACATTAAAAAAAAAATCGTTAATTTGGTAGTTGAATTAACTAGCCTCTCCAACAGAGCCTGATTTTCAGAATTCTAGTTTTAAACAAAGTTGAATCGAAAACTCAAATGAACTTGAACCAAAGAATTGAATTATTTCAATTTTTCAATTTTTTTTTCTCAATTTCGGTCAAATAGTAAACACCCGTATTTTTCAAATATCTTGAGGACTTGTGTTTAAATTCCACATAAATTTTGAAAACTAGGCATTTTTCATCGTTTTCCAATAATAGTTACCAAACCTATTAAGTTCTTCGTCTGAAAGATGAATTTGTAGGCATAAGTAGCAATCAGTTTCACAAATTTTAACAAAATCATTGAGTTTCACACATTTGAAAATTGTTAATTTTGTAGTGTTTTTTCAGAAAGTGAAATATTACATTTTTTCCTATGAACTACCGAGTTATATTCTATTAAACTATGTCATAAAGGAAAAACAATCAATGTGTTATTAGAAAGACAACCAACACATATAAATAATATAAGAACGACCGTGTAATAAAAAAAGCTGCACTGGCCATTTACACATTTATCGTATAAAAATTTCAATTTAATTCTCAAAATTCAGTTAGATAATACCAATTATGATTGGAAATTTGGAATATCTATTCAACAATTAACCTGCACGCCTTACCAGACCAACGTTATGAATAGGTGGGAAATGGGTTGGGTTTAACTAAATCTGATTAATCCAGATTTGGGCCGAAGATGTCTTAGAGTTAAAACGTCAGCAAGGCCGTGTCAGTTCGGCTAACGTGTGGTCAAATTTGGGTACGAGACTTGTGCCTCAAGTCTGGCCGAGCTGAGTTAGAAAAAATGCTCTATTTCATCTGAGTCTTGAGGCTCATATACACCCCACTTTCTACCACCCTCTAATTTCATTTGATTCAAATGTTTTGTTTGTATTATTTTATGTATGTTATTAATCAAGTTGTTAATTCTTCTAGTAACAATAAAGTCACTAAAAAATGAAATAAAAGTTTATCCTGACCTATAAACTAAAAAATAACCTCTATAGACACATTTTCGCAAATGCCACAGCTACTTAAAAACCTTAAGTTTTAGGCTTTCACAAGATCTTCCTTCTAATTTTCACTTCCCTAAATATCATTTTCCCTTTTAAATATTATATTATATAAATGTTGATTAGATTTCTAGAGTTATTAATTTAGGTCTGTTTTCCTCTTTCCTTTCTAAGGTCTAATTGTTTTCAAAATGACCTCACGTTTTGCATACCAATTCATTTTAACTTAAATTGATTGGCTCCAAAATGAATTATTTTTATTTTTACATTTTTTTTACCTGGAACTATGTTTAATTAAAAGCTAATAATATGTAGGTGTAATAATTCATTGAAAATATAATTTTTGTAATCTTACTAAATTTTTATGAATTTTTCTGGTATAAATCATTAAAAAGAAAAAATTCATAAAAGTTTAACAATATCATGAAAATTTACTTTCAAATGGACTGTTGCCTCTCAATAATATTGTCTTTCAAATGAAATTGATTTCAGGAAAAAAAGATGTAAAAGTAAAAATAAGTCAATTGACTTAAGTTAAAATGAATTGGCTCTAAATTTTGAACATAAATTGTATAAAATGACTATTCATAATTATTGTTGGGTTTGTTTGTTCAAAAGCAAAAGGTTTAAGAATTTTAGTTTGTTTAGGATATGGTCTTAGTTTTCTTATTTGTTTGAGATTTAGTTTTCTTATTTTGTTGTGGTTTGGATTTGTGTGTAGCCTATAAAAGGGTTTATTGTGTTAGAGTTTTAAGTATGAGAGAAAAGCCAATTATTGTGAAGAAACAAGATGTGAGGGTTTTAGGAGTGAGAAGAGGTCCAGACGCTAAAAAAAGTTATGATAAGAGGCTCTTTGTCATTCTCATATCTTGTGTGAGGGCAAGATTATAAAGTTATCATTAGTGTATAGAGAATATATAGGCTAACGTGAACACTAAGTGCATATCTCTATTGTAATATCTATATTTTGTTCAAGTGGTTTTCCCTCATCCATTGATATATAGATTAGTTAAGAGCTGAACCATGTTAAATTTGTGCATACTTACGTGATTATGTTCATTGTTTTGCTGTGTGTGATGGATGATTAAAATTTTTTTCCTAACATGTAGTATCAGAGCTCGCAGATTGGTCCTGGTGTGATGGAGCTTCTGGTGCGTTCTTGGTATGATGAAACTTGTGTTCGTGTGTGTTGCTGTTCATAATGCTGTTTTTTGGAGTTATGTTTGTGTTGTTCATACTTGTTTGCATTTATATGCTGTGTTCGTGTTTTGGTGATGTTCGTGGCATTGGTGTTTTTTATCGTAATCATGATCGTGATCGTGTGTTTGTGATGTTCATGGTCATGGTGAATAATTTGAGCTAAAGCAGAGATTGTTGAGTTTGTTGGCTGAAGTTTAAAAAACTTAAGAATTTTAGTTTGTTTAGAATTTGGTCTTAGTTTTCTTATTTGTTTGAGATTTAATATTTTGTATTTTATTATGGTTTGGGTTTGTATGTGACCTATAAAAGGGTTTTTTTAGTTAGAGTTTTGAATATAAGAGAAAAGCCAATTGTTGTAAAGAAACAAGATGTAAGAGTTTCAAGAGTAAGGGGAGGTCTAAAGGCCAAAAAGAGCTAGGATAAGAAGCTTTTTTTTTTATATTATCATATCTTGTAATTGTGTGAGGGAAAAATTATAGGGTTATCAGTAATGTGTAAGGGATCCATAGGCTAGCGTAAGCACTAGGAGCATACCTCTACTGTAATCTTTATATTTTGTTCAAGTGAGTTTCTCTCATCCGTGGAAGTAAATTAGTTAAGAGCTGAACCATATTAAATTTTTGCGTGTTTGCTTAATTATGTTCGTTGTTCTACTGCGGGTGATGGGTTATTGAAGAATTTTTTTTGACAATTAAAATAAGGATAAAATCTGTTCACAATCCCCTAGTTCTAATGCTTGTCCTAAAATGGTCACTTATTTGGCATAATGTCAATCCATTCCGTCTATTATCTCGGATGAAATTTGATGATGTGGAAATTAGGATGTCAATGTGGCAGTGCCACACATACTGGCTGGGTCGAAAATGCCATATAGTTTTTTTTTTATAATAACAAATTATTATATTAAAAAAAATTTTAGGCTAAAATTGACAAAAACATAAAATTTTTATGACTTAAACATTAACTATCCTCAACTTCATCTTCTTCGCAAATCCTTTCACTCATCTTCTTTGTATATCTTTTGTGCTTCTCATTTAGACTTTTCTCTCTCCAGATTATTGATCCATTTTGTCTTCTATTTGATGTGATTAGTCGGTGCCCAAATTATTTTTTCTTGTTGATTGTGCCATTTATTGGAGCTTTCATTGATGTACAAAAGTGGAAAGCCAAAGAAGTGGAAACCTAGAAACATCATCAACAATTTAGCAGAAATGAGCGGTACGATCGATACAACGGCTAAAGGTTCTAGAGGCCCACATTCCTTCCTCTCCCATCTCACCTACCCTTCATCATTCCTCGCCTACATCCAACTTTGTAGCTTTCCTTAATGTTTAAAAGGTCTCTATTTGTAGCCTTTGCCTTTTGTTTCTAGGTCCAGGTCATGAATTTTAGGGTTGGTTCATTTCTAGCTCTATGATTCCCTCAAAGAAATTGGGTTTCATTTGGTAGAGCTCATACGTTATATTGATGTCCAGTTCCCCTTCTTGAACCAGAGGTCATCGATCTATTCCATCATTGGCTGGATCTGGAATCTCAATCCAAAAATCATGATAGTCATGACACAAGAATCAAACCATAACAAAACCTGGTTCTTGGACTGATTCACAAAATCAGAAAAGGTTGAGGGGGAAGAGTTTAATCGTTTGAACATTATTCTAGCAGAGAGTATTCTAGGAAAGAAGATGAAAATTGGAAAAATTTATGTTTTAAATTCCTAAATTTATATGTTTACATCAATTTTATCCTAAAGCTTTATATTCTTTCAATGTAGTCATTTGGTGTTATAAAAGAGGTGGCCAATTGGCATTTTCCACTGCCACATAGACATACTCATTGCCACGTGATCAAGTTCTATCCTAGATAATGGAAAAACTAATAGAATGAACTACCTTGAGACGTGCTTTTAGAGTTAGGGGGCTTTACAATGGCATAATGTCAGGTAACTGTTCACTTTAGGACAAACATTAAGATTAGGGGATCTCGAATAGATTTTACCCATTATAATAATAAAAGTTAATGTGCCATATGCATTGAACGGGGCATGCTTTAATCTAGTAGTTGTTTAGATAGTACAATTAACTTGAAGAAACTATCTGTGCACCTTTGGCCTAATGGCTAAGGTGATGGGGACATTATGGAGATGTTAGGGGTTCGACTCTAGCCTCCCCACTCCCTCCCCCAAAATGCCTTATAAAGCTTATTTGGTTACCTTCTGAATCCCAAAAAAGCTTGTATTTCCCTTCCACTACAATAGAACTAGGTTTGGCAACCAGTTATAGTGATTGATCAAGCAGTCAAGAAGCTTCCGGTCTCTGAATCAATCAGCAAATTAAAAGTGCAGCAGGCTTCCCAACAAAGAGACCGACTGACTAGTGACCAGCTGAGTTTCAGGCACTAAGGTAGGTCACTAGGTGGTCAGTAACCAGTCACTATAGTGACTGACCTAGTGACAATTTTTTTTCGGTCACCAAAAAGCTTCTCTGACCTTCTTTTCTGCATAAATATATACTCCATTTTGCACTACTTCCAAAACAAGTTACTGACTGAAATAGCGGCCGAGTAAAGTCAGTCAGCCACCTTTGGTTGGCTGTTGGTCACCCTTTGGTCAGTGGCTTTCCATGTTGGCAATTCGTGAGAATTATTCTAACCAATCAACTTTCATACAACTCTCCCATATAGATTCAAATCGGGGTTCTCAACAATTTCACCTTCCTCAATGTTCTTACTCTCTCCAATCTCTTCCTCATTCAAACTAGTTTCTCAATATTGCTAACGAAGCGTGAGAGGAGCATCTGGTGGAAGTCCCTAATGAAGGTGTGCCAAAGATCAATACCCAGAAGGCAAAGTTGGACGAGAAGGCTACAAATTTGAACGAAGAGGCAAGGTTGGTAATGGAGAAGATGATGTTAGATTCGAGCCACTCTTTTTGTTTAGTTCCAAAGAAAACTAGTAAGTGTATTTTCGGGGAGGATGAAGAGTATGGAGTGATTTGAAGTTAAAGTTGCAAAGACATAACAATTTAAATGGCGGAGCGAACATCTTCAATTCTTACAAAATTAAGTTAAGAGTCTTCAAAGAACTTATACAAAACTTTAGCATAATTAAATGTTAGTGAAGAATAAAATAATTGTTAAAAGGAAAATCCAGTGAAAATCACAGAGAAATGAAAATGAAATAAACAAGATGGGTATTTAGTGTTATGACCGGCTAATGATTGATTTCGGTCATTGCATCGATTATTTCTCTTTAATGACCAGGGATTTAGCGACCAATTGGTGATAGACTTTTTTAATCACCAAAAAGTGAAATAGTGACTAATTTATTAGTTGATTTTTTTTTACATTTTTCTTGTAGTGTTCCCTTACCTATAATACTAATACTTATTTCTTTGTATACTTGTATGACATGCTTCTGAATACAAAAAAAAAATCTTTCATGAAACTGGAAAAAAAAAAAAAGAAGAAAAGAACTAAATGTAAGCCTGAACTGACGAAGGTTGAGCTAAGCTTGGATTTGTTTCATAAGACTCATGCCCAAGCAGGCTAGGGCAAGATCCAACCCACTCATACACCGCTAGTTACCAAGAAAGGAAGCGATGAACCAAGACATTCTTCAAAGGCATCCAAGAGAACTACTCCCTTAGCACTATTTTCGGTGATGCATTTTGTATTTTAAAAAATATATGTATAATTTATGTTATTCTTTTCTTTTTTTACCTTTGAAACTAAAATAATTTTTTTTTTAGATTTTGTATGGTAAAAGTTTGAATGATGATTAGAAAAAGAAAAAAATTTCTTTTTTTAGATCTTTTGCAGTTTTTTTAATTTTGTGCATATAAGGTTTAAATAAAATTAGTAAGGTAAATTAGATATTTAATTTTTTTTTTAAAAAAAAGAAACATCTCATCTTTTTCTGGAGAAAAAAAGTTTATCGGCTCTCATTTCCATCTATTTCTTCCTTAACTCATCGCGTGTATTTTGGCCTCCATAACAATAGACAAAAAAAACTCTTCACAAAACATTTCAAACCTATCATTCTTAATTTCTTGGCCATAAAATAGAGCCAAACTTGTATGCCCAATAGAATTGTTCCTCACGTGATATACTGTGAGTGAGCCTTGAAAAGAATGCAAGAATATGTAATATAATTGAAATCCGATGTGCCCGAGAGCTCATGCTGGCCGTTCTAAATTTAAAAAAAAGGCTTTTGCTTCTATAAAAAAAACTTAGTTACATATGTGATCAAGTACGGCACGTGGCCGCATTTCCTGACCCGTCGATATTCTCTCATGTATAACCACTTAAAATGGTTTTTTTTTCCCGAAATAACATTTAAAATATTCATGGTCTCTATATAATAGTAGTTTTTTTTAATCGAAACAATCTCTATATAAGTAGCTAGCATTTAATTATTATAGTAAACCACAAATTTAGAACAAAGACAAGCAAAAGGGCAGCAGAAAAGTTTGAACAAGGGTTCTAGCGAGTTTTTGGATTAACAGCGACCCAGATAAGGATTTCCCAATTATAATACCAGGTTCATTTGGATTCGGTACAAGTGTTCTGACTTCTGAATCGTCCTAAACTTGTAATTTTGAGAATATACATAAGAAAGACTATATAATATATTTCAATTAATGTTACAACTCACATATAGTTCTATGGTGAGTGAACAAATACATTTGATTTCAACGGATTCAATTAATTTCGAAAATGATCAACTAAAACATGTAATTAAATCCAACCGATTTGAAATAAAATAAAAATAACTCTCAAATAAAGTCATCCTCCTATCTACAGAATTGCATATTTGGGTTACCATTGGCAAGATGAGTTGGCAAAGAGGGTTACCTGCCTCCAAGACCTGATTTTATATAATGGTCATACTCTCTACTAAAATAAAAATTATTTTAGAAGTGATTTAATTGCAACCTGAGGTCTCTAGATTTTGTGCAACAATCTTTCTTCACCCCAAGATTTCCAATATATAATAGCTTCCCCTGTCTTATACTTGTAACAAATTCTTAATATCAAAGAAAAAAATATATAGATTTGGGCAACTACAATACCAAACATACCGGTTCATAAATGCTTTTCCATTTATGCCCTTCCTGGTCGTATTCATGTTCCGTTTCAGGACTTATCAAAGTATGCCACTACAGTATTCTGCAGTTGCAGAACCCAATAAAATCAATAAAAAGGAAAGAGAAGAAGGGGAAAAAAATGAAACAGAATAACAAAAACTTGTCGGTGCAGGGAAGGACGGGCAGGAGTTTGCAAGTACAAGGAACAGAACCAGTCCGGCAAATTATTAGGAATGAACCGTACGTACGTCAACAAAATCATAAGATCAAATAATAATAGTTCTAATGATCAGCTGCTCATAGAGGGAAAAGAAATTGTCTCCAAGGTGGTTAAATTATTAAACAAGTATTAAAATCAAAATACATGTAACTGATGCTGAAAACTGCATTTAATCTATACATCCCATAAAAAAGACTAGAGACATACAATGGAAAAGGAGAAGTACAGGGAAAAACTAATGCAGCTATGGTACTGCACCCTCTCCTGTTGTTGCAAGCCTAGCTCTTCCTGAATTCTTCTACTTGCAGAAGGAGGTGAACCCTAAAAATATATATGAAAAGAAGACGAAGAAGAAGAAGAAGAAGAATCTGAGCGAGAATATGAATAACAACTAGTAAAATTGCCTGGCTCCATCCTGTCTGCCCTTTTTTTCTGAACTCTATGAAAGAATATTGCTGAAACTGTAGTAGAGAGAGGTGAGTTACTTATAATTGCACTACTGCCCTTCAGCATCTTTCTCAAAATCAAGCAGAGATGTGTGGGATTACCAGTTTTGCCCTTGAGCTCTCAGGAATGGGTGGTGAAAGGTGAAGGGCAATCTGGTAGTTGCAGATTCAGGAGGCAGAAAATGGCCCAAATGGAAATGAGTAGTTGAATGGGAGCACTGAAGAGGTGGCTTTGTTCTCGGAGCCATTATTTTCCCTATTCCATTCTTGCCCCACCATACAAATTTTTTCTTCCCACTCTTCATTCCCTCCCTCTCTCTATGAAATGAAGAAACGAAGCAAGTCTAACACTGAAGAGAGAAGAGAGATGGGAGAGATGGAGGTGTGGGTTATAAAGAACGGGCCCCATGGCCATGAGGCCAGGGTAAATTACATTGTTTTCTCTATATGTTTTGTCAAAATTACACTTGTCCCCTTTAATTTTAAAGACTTTTATTTTTCTCATTATTATAATATTCTTTAACACCAATATTCAGATGTTAGTCAATAACATGAAATTTTTATTTTTATTATATATAGAAAAAGAATAAAAGAACATTTGGATACAAAAAAAAAAAAGGAGAAATGAACAGATTATACCTTGTGGAGAGTGGATTTGTCATGTATTCCTTAGAAAAGATGGATTTTGAAGGCTTGTGGAGCTTGGATTCGCTGGAAATGGAGTTTAGGTGAGTTAGGTTTTATCTTGGGGGGAGGGGGGCTATTACAACTCACATGCTCATAAGTAGTGACATTTAGCGGTCGTTAACTTAGTGATGGATATGTCACTATGATCAGGACCAAAGCAAAAGGGATAGTTTGACCTTACTATAGAGCTCTGTTAACATGGCCCATTGTAGCAACAGCCTGGCCACCACTCCAAGGCTCCATTCAAGTCGGCTAAGGCTGTTGCTGGTTAGCCCAATTAAATTGGCATATAAAGCGGTAGTTAGACCATCGGTATAGGTTGATTCACCATTAGTGATGGGGGTTGTCGCTTAGGTTTAAGGCTGCCTATTAGCGATGACCTATCATTTTTAATTTCAGACTTGGCTCTGGCCTCTGGCTTTTATTGTCACTACTTACAATTGAGAGTTTTTTTCACTACTTTAGGTATGGAATATATATAATATTATGAATCTTTGTTATATATTTTTTTCAAGTAATCTAAATTGTAATTTAGATGGTTTAGATGAAAATTAAATAAATTTAATTATAATTTAGATTATTCTGATTGATTTTAATCGTGCAATTCGGATGGTTCAACTCAATTTTATATGAACAAAAATCTTATCAAATTGCTCTATCCAGGTCGACTATAAACTGTTTTATTAAAATGAAAACCCTTAATTATCAAGTGACAATAAAAAAGTTTATTTTTAAATAGAGAATATAAAAATAATTCAAAGTACTCAAAAACTGTCAAACAATTATTAGGTGTTGAATTTAATGATAAAAAACTAGTGTGAAATATAAATTAAGGGTCAATTTGTTTTAACTTAAGTTATATTAATTCATAATAGTTCATTTCTATTTTTACATGTTTTTTCTACCATAATTAATGTCATTTAAAAAAATATTATATTAGTGTTGTAATCCACTGAATGAACAATTTTTGTAGTGTTATTAAATTTTTATGAATTTTTTTCTTAACCTCAAAAAATAAAAATTCATAAAAATTTTAATAACACTATAAAAAGTTGTCATTCAATAGATATTATAACATCATGTTTTATTAACAAAAAATATGAAAAAAATAAAAATAAGTCATTTTGAATTAATCTAACTTAAGATAAAATGAACTAAGTCTAAATTAGTGTGCCATTAAATTAGTAAATTTTTGGAATGGACATGTCCAACTGAATGGCATATAATTATATATTTCATTGTTTGGGTTTCTTAATATTTTTTTCTGAATAAAAGAAAAAAAATGTCGATGATCTAAATTAGTAATTTTTTTGGCGATAAGCACCATCTGGATTGTTTGGGTTTGGATGCATTTATTGGAATTGGCATGTCCAGCTAACATTCTTTTTTCCCATTTACTTTATGTAGACACACATTTATTTATCTAATCCATCCATATGGGTTGTACAAGTTTGAGTGGAATTGAAGCTTAACATATTTTTGAGTTTAAAACTATGTTTATCGGATATTGAAAGTCTTATATGTTAATATGTAATTTTTATATATGGTCCACGATAACTTTAACTGTTGTTATTTAAGATGTGTGATAATAACTTTAATTTTTCACCTGTAAAAAGTAATTCGATATTCACATTTACACAAACAACACTAGTTTAATTACCTAATTATTCTTTTTTGGCTTAGTAACAAATTATATGAAGAATAAATTTGAAGTATCTAGCACTTTAGTGGGAGATGTTATAGTGAACAAATCTTTATACATTGCAGATCGTTGACTCAGAACGAATACGGTGGGAATAACCCTATCAACCAGGAATTTTTACACCTATTGTCTGAGTGAGAGCTTGTATATATTTTTACTCTAATTGTTATAGTTCTAACTATATGTGTTGTTTAAGTTACTGTTTGGCTTCATGTTTAAAGGCATGATGCTTTATTTGTTGTGCTATTTGAATATTTAGTAACATTATTGATCTACTAAGTATTTGCAGATATATTAGTACTGTACTAGTGGACTATTGGTAATGCAAGAATTTGATAATATAATAGTATATGGAGAATTATGGAGGGGAAGGAGTGTTGGGACCGCGCAGCAAGTGATAACTTCGAGAGCAAGATGATTAGTAAAGATGGCATCAGAAAATTTACGTGGTTAACCCCTTAATTTTAGGGCTATGTCCACGGAACAAACTTCGAGATTTTCTTCCACTATAAAAATAGTAGGCTTACAGAGAGAGAATCTTCTCTAGAAAAAAAAAATTCTAGAGGTATAAGATAAATCCAAAATAGTGGCGCGTGTTTCCCAAACACCCCAAAAAATTATCTCACTATTTTGTTACTCCCCAAAAATAAATCTCTCTCTCTCTCTCTCTATTTTTCTTTTGCTTTCACAATTGAGCAAGCTTCTACTGGATTATCTTTAAAAAATATGAAAACGGAGTGGCCTTTTATAACCGAGGCTCTGCATCCCATTCTTCAATTTCTGCCGCGATTTGCGGCAGTTTTTCCACCTCCTTCAGCACAATTTCAATTGCTTCTGTGATCAGTCACAATTGTTGAAATTGCTCCAACTACCAACCGAAGTTTTTGACCAAAACAAGGTAAAAATGGAAAGAGAGAAGAGAAGAAAAATAATAAAAAATTTAAGGCCCCCACATGGGGGCGGGAAGTCAACAATCTCCCCCTTCCACCTCATGTGGGAGTTCCACCATTCCTGCTGCAAGTCTACAGTATTCAAACTTTTCTCTCGGTATAATCTTAGTCAACATTCAGATCCATTTTCATCAGTATGGATCTTCTCAAGCTGCAATAGCTTCATCTCCAATGCATTCCTTATTCAATGATATCTCACATCAATGTACTTCGATCTAGAATGAAAAAAGGAATTCTTACCAAGATGAATTGCACTCTGACTGTCATAGAATAATTCATATTTATCCAGGTGGAAATCAAGTTCTTTTAAGAACTTCTTCATCCACAGCAACTCCTTACATGCTTCCGTTACTGCAATAAACTCAGCTTCAGTTGTTGAAATAGCAACACATTTCTGTAATCTTAATTGCCATGACACAGCTCCCCCTACAAATGTAATCAGGTAACCTGATGTAGACTTTCTTGAGTCAACGTCACCAGTCATATCTGCATCTGTGTAGCCAACTAACACAGGCTTGGTATTTCCAAAACATAAGCATGTTTTGGAAGTACCACGAAGATACCTGAAAATCCATTTCACTGCAGCCCAATGTTCCTTACCAGGATTTGAAAGGAATCTACTCACTACTCCAACTGAGTAAGCAATATCTGGCCGTGTACACACCATGACATACATCAAGCTTCCAATTGCTGAGGCATATGAAACCTTTTCCATTTCTGCCTTCTCTTTATCGGTAGAAGGGCATTGCTTAGAACTTAATTTAAAGTGATTAGCAAGAGGACAACTAACCGCTTTAGCCTTGTCCATATTAAATCTCTAAAGTACCTTATCAATGTACTTCTCTTGTGATAACCACAATTTCTTGGCGCCCCTTTCTCTTGTTATCTTCATGCCTAGAATTTGCTTTGCTGGTCCTAAGTCTTTCATAGCAAAAGACTTATTCAACTGTTTCTTCAAGCTATTGATCCTGGAAATATTCTAGCCAACAATCAACATATCATCTACATAGAACAATAGAATAATGAAATCATCATCAGAGAATTTCTGCACAAACACACAGTGATTAAAAGTAGTCTTCTTGTAGCCTTGCTCTTTCATAACCGAAGCCTTGCTCTTTCATAACCGACTCAAATTTTTTGTACCACTGCCTAGGTGCCTGCTTCAAACCATACAAGCTTTTCTTTAGCTTACAAACATAGTCCTCTTTTTCTTTTACTTTGAAACCCTCTGGCTGCTCCATGTATATTTCTTCTTCCAAGTCACAATGTAGGAAGGCAGTTTTCACATCCATCTGCTCAATCTCCAAGTCGAGACTTGCTGCTAGTCCTAGGACCGTACGGATGGATGTCATTTTCACAATTTGTGAAAAAATCTCATCAAAGTCAATACCTTTCCTTTGGCTAAAACCCTTGAAAACTAGTCTAGCTTTGAACCGTGGTTGTGAATTTGATTTTTCAGACTTAATTATGAATACCTATTTGTTTTTCAAAGCCCTTTTGCCTTTTGGCAACTTCACCAGCTCAAAGGTCTTATTCTCATGCAAGGATCTCATTTCATCTTGCATGGCATCAATCCACTTTCCCTTGTGTTCATCATCAATAGCTTCATCAAAGCTTTTTGGTTCTCCCCCGTCGGTCAGTAACACATACTCATTTTCAGGATATCTAGTAGAGCGTTGTCTAACTTTATTAGATCTCCTTAAAACTAGAGAACCCATTGGTGCTGGTGGTTGTTGATGAACATCATTATCATCAGTATTACCTGGTTCATTCTCAATGGGAGCATCATGATCACCTTCTTCCGGTTGATCGTTTTGTACATCATCTCCAACCTGTCTTTGCACTGCCATTGGAGGAATCAGCTGTAAATTTGTTGAACTACCATCAGATCCTGAAGCATCCTTCTCTACTTTCTCAACATCTTCAATGGTCTAATCTTCAATAAATACAGCATCATAGTTTCTGACAAGCTTCTTTGTGGCTGGATCATAAAATCTATAGCCAAATTGTTCTTGGCCATAGCCAATAAACTCACACTGTCATGTCTTGACATCAAGTTTAGACCTTTCATCCTTCGGGATATGCACATAGGCTTTACAGCCAAATACTCGCAGATGGTCATAGGGGACATCCTTTCCTAACCATACCTTCTCCGGGGACATCATACTGTACAGGGACACATGGTGAAAGATTCAACACGTGAGCAGCTGCTAGCAATGCTTCGCCCTAGAACATCTGAGGTAACTTTGCATGTGAGAGTAAGCATCTCACTCTCTCCATCAAAGTCCTGTTCATCCTCTTAGCTAAACTGTTTAACTGCGGTGTCTTAGGAGGTGTTATCTGATGTCGAATACCATGCTATTTGCAGTAGGCATCAAATGGTCCAATGTACTCTCCACCATTGTCTGTACGTATACACTTTAGCTTCTTACCGGTTTGCCTCTCAACCAGAGTTAGAAATTGTTTGAAAACTTCCAACACTTGATCTTTTGACTTCAAAGTGTATACCCATGTCTTTCAAGAATGATCATCAATGAAAGTCACAAAGTATCGAGTACCACCAAGTGACTTTGGCATTGGCCCACATAGATTCGAGTGTACCAGATCCAACACATTCTTCATTCTGGAAGGAGGGGAACTCTTGAAAGATACTCTGTTTTGCTTTCCTGCTAGACAATCAACACATTTCTTCAAATGGACCTGATCCAGTCCAGATAACGTCTTCTTTTTGGCAAGATGGGTCATGTTTTTTCTCACTCATATGACCCAATTGTTTATCCCATAACTCCACTATACTGTCATTCTCCACTGCATTCATAGCATCTTGGGAGAGCTTTGCCTACATCATGTACATTTTTAAGTTCTTTGTTCCTCTGGCCACCACCAGGGTTCCTTTTGTCAGCTTTCACTAACCATTAAAGAAGGTGTTACAGTAACCTTCATCATCAAGTTTGTCTGCTGAAATCAGATTTAGGCGCAAATCTGGAACATGTCTGACATCTTTCAGGACTAATTGTATACCATTCTGGGTCTCCAAGGAAACATCTCATTTTCCTGCAACTTGTGAGAGACCCTTATTTCCCATTTTTACAACACCAAAATTGCCAAGTGTGTAAGATGAGAAGAATTCTCTTCGAGAAGTAACATAAATGGTAGCACCACTGTCAATCACCCAACTCGTCTCATGGGTTGCAAGATTGACAATATCATCATCATGGACAATGTTGAACTCATCGGCAACATTTGCTTGTTCATCATCACTGCTGTCATCTTTTTTTGGTCTTTTGCCTTTCTTTTGGTCATGCTTGAGTTTTCAGCAAAATCTCTAGATATGCCCTTTTTTTTGCAGTAATGGCATTCAATTTTTGCATATCTGTTTGACCTTCCTCTACTCTTATCTCTTGGCTTTGGCCCCCTGGTCTCACTTCTCCCCCTAGAATCTACCACGAAGAGATCTGACTGTGATGAAGAGGATCCTTGCGATCTTCATCTCATCTCTTAATTCAATATTCCACTTTTGACGAATTCTACATTTACTACACCATTTGGTGCAGAATTTGTAAGTGAAATTCTCAAAGTCCCCCAAGACTCTGGTAATGAGGCCAGCATTATAAGAGCGAGTACATCGTTGTCAAACTTTATGCCCATTGTGGATAACTGTTTCACGATTCCTTGCAAATTGTTCAGGTGATCTGTCATGGATGAACCTTCCCAGTATTTTATTTGAAGCAATATTGTCAGATAAAATAATTTGTTGTTGACGGTTTTTGAAGCATACAACTCCTCAAGCTTGTTCACAGTGTCCCTGCATGAGTTTCTATAGATATGTGGTTGTAGACATTATCTTCGACAAATTGTCGAACGAAACCACATACTTGCTCATGCTCGAATGCCCAATCTTCTTCTGATCTGTCTTCTGGTTTGGTTGTACCAAGCACAGGCAAGTACATCTTCGTCACATATAAGAGATCCTTCATCTTGCTTCTCCATATGTGGTAATTCAAGCCGTTTAGACTAATCATCTTGCTGGTATTTGCCTCCATAATGCTAATAAATACCCAGTATCAAGCAAAAATGGTGAATAATAATCTAACTTATTTTCTTATGTGGAGGATCCACTTTTCAGCGGCAATCACAGAGCATACGATAAGTAGATATAAACACCGAGCCTTGCTCTGATACCAGTTGTTGGGATCGCGCAGCGGGTGATAACTTCAGGAGCAAGATAATTAGTAAAGATGGCACCATAAAATTTATGTGGTTCACCCCTTAATTTTAAGGCTACGTCCATGGGACAAACTTCGATATTTTCTTCCATTATAAAAATAGTAGGCTTACAAAGAGAAAATCTTTTCTAGAAAAAAAAGTTCTAGAGGTATGAAATAAATCCAAAATAGTGGCACTCAAGTGTTTCCCAAACACCCCAAAAAATTATCTCACTATTTTGTCACTCCCAAAAAATAAATCTCTCTCTCTCTCTATTTTTCTTTTGCTCTCACAATTAAGCAAGCTTCTACTGGATTGTCTTAAAAAAATATGAAAATGGAGTGGCCTTTTATAGCCGAGGCTCTGCATCCGATTCTTCAATTTCTGCCACGATTTGCAGCAGATTTTCCACCTCCTCCAGCACAATTTTAATTGCTTCTGTGATCAGCCGCAATTGTTGAAATTGCTCAAACTGCCAACCAGAGTTTTTTACCAAAACAAGGAAAGAATGGAAAGAGAGAAGAGAAGAAAAATAATAAAAAATTCAAGGCCCCCACATGGGGCGGGAAATCAACAAGGAGCAGAAAAAAGAAATTCAACTTATCAAAAGCTAGATGTCACCGCTTTTACCTGTGGTATGCCAGTATTGGAGAAATAGTAATGATGGTTTTGGTGACAGCTAGCGTCACTAAGTGTATTAGTAGTGGATGAAGTGCTATTTCTACATGTGTTTTAGCAAGTGCTAGCCGTTACTAAATATCATTACTAATGAGTTAGTGCTTAGTTGTGGTGGCCTTCTTTGAATAGGACCAAACCTTCTAAGTCACCACTCCCTGATTTTATCCTCAATTAGGACTACTTTTACCATGCTTCTAATGTTTTCATTTCTAATCAGCATATGCCTACTCATCCACTACAACATTCATTTGATTTGCATGTTGACTTTTCATATGACTAGTCAGATAACTATCCTATAATATTTTCACTTCAACTTGAGAGACACATTTTTGTTAAGTATAACTTCAGCGACACTTCTCAAGTGTGCCTAGCCTTCTTTAATTTGGTGATTGACATCTTGTTCAAGGTCTCTCTCCTCATGAGTAATTAAACCTGAATACTTAAAAGGACTCACTTTGAAGGAGTTATTGGTCTTCTATCAAACCCGTACTATCTAATTGAATCATTTTATCTAAACTAAATGCTTCATTTGGAATTTTCAAATTTATCCAAGTAATAAACATCCCTACGGATAGTAATAGAGAATGATGGGAGAAGTGTAATTCTTGAAACTATAGGGGAAAAGCGTAATCTTGAGAAACACTTAAGGGGACAAAACTTGCGCCGTGTAGGAAGGGGCAGCAAACGCAAAGGCCAGCAGGAGTTGTGTAATTGGGCTGGCGTTGAGCGGTTCGGTGGAAGGCCGCTTTCGGCTTACGCTTGGTCCGTTTTCCTGTTACAGACATTTAGCCCGTCACTTTCATTGGCCAATTCAACACATTCATTATTCCCCCTTCACGTTCTTGTGACCTTCAAATATTCCTCCCCTCCCCTTTCTTTCATGCAACTTCTTTTAAAATTCTTTTGGTTTTTCTTTCTTTGCACCTCCAAAAATAGCTTATCCTTTTTCTTTTTTGTTTTTACTTTTCCATATTACCATAGCTAAGGGTACTTATTCAATTATTTCGGTTTTAATGGAAACTGAGTAACTGAATTTATTCAGTTTTCAGTCTTATATGCTAATAATTGATTAGACTGAATTATAAAATAATATTAAAATAACTGAAAACTGAATTAAACAAAAAAAATTCGGTTACTCAATTTTCATTCAAAATAACCAAATTATATGCATATATATTCCAAACTTCAAACATCCATTACATATTTTAATTTAAACATACATTCTAATCACATGACAAATATCTATAATTCATTTCAAATCCAAACATTACATACATATACATAACAAACATCCATCACACATATAATCATTTCCAAATCTCAAATATAAATACTAGTAAAATAAAAATTCAGTTATTTCAATTAATTGAATTTTAGTTGGGCAAACTGAAAACAAAACCGAATTTCTATATCGGTTTTTCATTATAACCAAAAACTGAAATTATCTCTAGAATCGATAACCGAAAACTAAATCTTTTTTTATTATTCCGTTATTTTGGATATAACTGAAATTTTGCTCACTCCTAACCATAGCATAGCATGATTAATTAATTCAAGTATGTTTAGGAACTTTTCTAGTTTTTGGACAGTTTTGCAATATTTTAAATAGTTCAAGAACCATCAATGCAATTTGGATGTAAACAAACTAGAAGTTATGTAACACATCCAAAATTTTCCATGAAATTATATTAGTTGTTCAGTAGGGTTGTTACAAAAATTATCAGTGAAATTACAATTTGCTCCACTCTGTTCACCTATTTCGAAAACATAAACTTTACCACTTAAATAAGTAAAAAAGTGGTTTACATTTACGTAGAAAATTAACAATTTAGATCATTAACTACTTTTTAATATTTTATTAAATAATTTAAATTCATTAAAAAAACATGTAAAATATAACTAAAATAGAATGAGAAAAGGAAATGTCAAACATTGTATAAAAATTGTTGAATTTAAGGGTAATGTAGAATTTATTATAAAAAACATTGCAAACCACTCTCTTCATCCCATATTTTTTGAAACATTTGAATTTTTTTGATAGTTTGACTTAATTTTATTCATATTATTATTTTTTCGAAAAAGTTTTAAAAAATATATATTTAAAAACTATAGATCTTTATTTATTATCTATATATCTATATATATTTTTTATTTATATATCAAAATATTAAAAATAAAAAATTATAAATTAACTGTTAAATAGTAAATATTACAAAGAACTTGAGACAGAATGAGTAATTTTACTCAACAATTACTTTTGTATAATTCTATTTTATTCTCTCGTTCTAAGAAAATCCTTAAGAGCTCGATGCATGTACGCTGATAATGTTGAACGGAGAAAAAATGTTGGTTGATGAAATTTCTAGTTCGGTTTTTGGAGTTTATGAAAAGAAATCCAATAATGCTTCCCTTGAGAGTTAGAGACCAGCTATAATAACTGTTTTTCAAAAAAAAAAAATAGGGTCAAAACATGATCAATAAAATTAATGGCAACAAAGGATTTGATCAATGAAACCGAGATTCATGTCGCTGGAATTTTTAATTCTTTAAAATATTACCGCATACTAAAATTGAAAATTACCAAACAGGTCGAAGAAACTTAGAGCCAATTCATTTTAATTTAAGTTAATTGATTTTTTTTTTATATTTTTTTTACTTGAAACTAATTTCATTTGAAAGTCAATATTATATAGATGCAATAATCTATTTGAAAGTAAATTTTCATGATATTATTAAATTTTTATAAATTTTTCTTTTTTAATGTCTTAAACGAGAAAAGTTCATAAAAATTTAATAAGATTACAAAAATTGTATTTTCAATGAATTATTACAACTATATAATATTAACTTTTAATTAAAATTAATTTTAAGTAAAAAAAATATAAGAATAAAGATAAACTACTTTGAAATTAATCGACTTAAGTTAAAATGAATTGGATGTTATTCGCTTAGATATTGTCGAAATATGGGACAGTCTGGAGCATTCCTCCCACCTTCTAACGCCAACCATGTCTTGTTTTCTTCTCCTGCCAATAAACAGAAAGGAATAAACCAAAATCCGAAGGAGCTCATCTACCAGTCTAGCCGCTAATTGCTTCTCACATCCAGACACATAGAAAAAGACGAACCATTTGTAAACCTTCTGATTTCTTATTAAGTACGCTGACCAGACGATTATTTTCTCCCCATGATGTCCCTTTCCCATTTGGTTGGATAAACTAATGTCGAGAACATGTCCGATATGGTACAAAAAGATGGCAACAAACAGCCACCTTCTTTTACGCTGCGGGGCACCGATTGCTGTGCCTTGAACACAATTGATGATCTGTACTCGGGGAAATTGGCATCGAACTAACCTGAAATGCAATGCCTGCACGACCAAATCATTGTCTGCTAATGCCCCGTCGACATCAATAAACACGAGCTCCATCCTCCGGCAGCTTGGCTAGACTTTCAACCAACCAGAACTCGAAACAACAGCATGTGTTGCATAATGCTCCAAAATGCTGCCTTTTGCTTTTGTCTCTTTGATCCTTGTCTTCAGCTCAAGTTGGGTTTTTCGCTT
The DNA here is from genome assembly GCA_005392925.1 of Aquilaria sinensis. Lineage (NCBI taxonomy): Eukaryota > Viridiplantae > Streptophyta > Magnoliopsida > Malvales > Thymelaeaceae > Aquilaria > Aquilaria sinensis. The sequence goes on from SMDT01002155.1 coordinate 173,492, forward strand.
CTTCGTTCTAGGCTTTTAGCTCAAATTTGTCTTTGTTGTTGACTGCACAAGAACAAATATGCACAAGTTAGACGTCAGAACCCCAACAAACGTCATGGCAATGCTCGTCAGGTGATTACCACAAGAAAATATGATCAAATTTCAGCAGATATTCATACAATGAAGAAACAGCAATGCACAAGGACTAACAGAAACAATCCCTAAAAACCTAGGCCATTTGTATCTGTTATAAACTAGATATATCCTTCGAACACAATCAGGAACTAAGAAATACGATTTAGAGAAGAGAAATAGCATCCAAAGTTCAGAAAGTCGATATCCAAGCTTTGGCCTTTTATCTCCACAAAACAAAGACACATAGCAGAATCATACACGGTAATTATCAAACCAATAATTAAAACAAGATTCACTCCAATTAACCAATCAGTATCTTCTATGATGTTCAAAACGTAGCATCTTTCTCCTTGTCAGAGCTGTAACGAACTCTTAATTAACCGTGTTCAAACCAGAAGCAATATGTAGAAAAGCTTAGATCATGTAGCCTGATTTACATTCTCTTCAAGGGATACACCCAAACCAAATGTTGGGTAAAGCAAGGAAAAATATCCAGATCGGCCGGGTACAACAGCTGAATAGCTTACACAGGAGCACCAAAATGTTGGAGGAAAGTCGCATAAATCAGAAATGTATGATGGTGAATGACTTAGTTTCCACACAAGAGAGTTGCAGCGATTTTAAATCAACATGTGTTAGTTGACTGCCCATGGAAATACTCACTAAGGCTTCCAATCAAAAGTTTGTCTGGACAGAGTGAAACTCATTCCATTTAAGAGCAGCAACAAAAATTGACCGTTCAAGTATGCAACTTCTGAAGATCAGACAACCCTCTCGTGGAAGCTCTCCTCTTTCCAGAGAAAAGCTAGTTTTTTTTTTTTTGTACAGCTTGCTTCTTTCAGCAGTGAAGATCAATTTCTCCATTCCATCAATCTGAACAAATGATGTGCTATAATCAGATGCAATGCCTCTATCAACTATTTCTGTAAGAACCATATAAGTGAGATTACCTCCATGGTTTTTGCATAAACAAGGCAAGCCTGCGGAGGTTTTATCATCATTCGTTTACAAATCGCTTCTCAGAAGAGTAATCAACATTCTGTGCCCCCTCAATCAAAGCAATATAGGTGCCATCATCAGGTGTAATTCCCTTGCTGACCATTTCCCTCAGAAGCTCTTCAGCAAGATCTCCTTCCTGATTCTTGCAAAGACCCTGAATGAGAGCATTATATGTAAGTAAGGTGGGATTGAAACCTATACTCAGCATCTCATCGCGAACTCTAAATGCGTCCTTGATATCACCTCTCTTGCTATAGCCACTAATTAGTGTGTTATAACTAATGTAATCAGGCTTGATTCCCTTTCTCTTCATCTCTTCCAGAAGCTCACGGGCTTCTTCAACTTTTCCCTCCCTACAACGCCCTTGCATTAAAGTATTATAAGTTACTTCATCAGGAGAAACTTTCATCCTCTCCATCTCCTTCAATAAAGAAAATGCACGTTCCAGATTACTGTTGGCACAGTGACCATGAATGAGGGCATTGAACATTATGAGATCAGGTAAAACACCTGCTGCTGTTATCTTTTTGAAGAGGTCATCTGCTTCCCTCATTCTATTTCGTTTACTTAACACGTAAAGAAGAGACGTATAAGTCACTCTTGTCGGTTGAATGCCCTTACTTAGCATCTCATCTCGAAGACTAAATGCTTTTTGCACATCTCCACATCTACAGTATCCATTTATCAAGATGTTATAAGTAATTTCGTCAAGAACAAATGCCTTTTCACCCATTTCTTTAACCAAGGCATCAGCTTCATCTACTTTCCCTTCCAAAAACAAAGCATGGATTAACAGATTGAAGGTAGAGACAGTCGGCGTAATACCTTGCTTAACCATTTCATCTCTATAACTAAAAGCCCTATCCAGGTCCCCTTTATTGCAATAACCATCAATCAACGTGTTGTAGGTAACAGCATTAGGTACAATCCCAATCTCCTTCATCTGCTCAAACATCTCAGATGCTCTGTCAAGTTTTTTCTCCTTGCACATTCCACTGATGAGGGAATTATATGTATAGGAATCTGCTTTAATGCCTCTGGCATCCATTGCATTAAGAAGCAGACAAGCTCCATCAACTCGCCCCCATGAACAGTAACCCCGAATCAACGAATTATATGTAACAACATTTGGCTTAACCCCCATAGAATCCATAAGGCTCACGAATTCCTTCGCCTTCTTCAACTTCCCTTCCTTGCACAAAACATTAATCATTATGTTGAACGTATAAGCATTAGACTTGATCCTCCTCCTGAACATCTCAGCATACAAAACCCAGGCACCCTCAGTTCTGTTCAACTTTGAAAGCAAACCTAGAAGTTCATTACAAGTCTCAGTCTTTGGAACAAAGCCTTTACCATTCATTATGGTGAAACACTCCAATCCCTCGTTAACTCTCTTCAGTTCACAATAAGATTTTAACAACATATCAAAAAGAACACTACTTTTAGTACCCAGCTGATCACGGGCATTCTCCAACTCCTCGAAAATCGCTCTCACGCTGGCAATGCTGCTGGACAGAGTTTGCTTCAAGAGTTGCAACGAGGGCCTTGGAGATGACTGTCGGGAGGCAAGAGCAATGACCAGGCAACGAGTTTTCACGTCGAGTTGATCGAATTCGACCCGTGGGATCAATTGGAAAACAGATTCAGGGTTTTTTCTGAGATCGACGAGCGCGTCCGATATGTTGAATTGAGCAGCACACTCGGCGTTGCCTTGGTGAGAACGACGGGCCAGACAAGCCTCCGACACCGGCGGCTTGCGGCCGGAGGAGGCGATAAACGGCGGAAAAAGTTTCGCCAAATTTTGAGGCCAGAAGGGCCGCTGAAGAAATACAGCTGACATTGAAAGCGACGTAGATGGAATTGGCTTCCGTTCCGTTGGTGTCACACGGGTAAAGAGGTCCAACGGAGAAGAAGAAATCGAAGTGAGGGAGAAGGAAGAAGCAGGGCAGAGGAGCTGAAGCGTGGGAGCTGAAACTGGAAGCCGATAGGGTTGCAACCTGAAACTGGAATTGGGCCGTAAATTGGGCCTTCAATTGATACGATTATGTCCAAACGGGAAGGTGTAGAAAAGGGTTGACCACACTGAAAGTCCCAAGTTTGTGTCATATATTGTGCTTTTCCCCTAAAGGTTTGAGAAGTGCCGTTTTCTTCAATCTGGACTCTGGGCAGGGCGGACAAAGTCCGAAGATGTCCAGAGTTTCCAGAATACTCCCAAGATTTTAAAATATTCATCATTCTAAAAATTTGAAAACCTAAAATTTAAATTGCCCAAGTGATGGATATATATACACTCTAGAAAATGTCAAAGACCTAGCTAGCTAGTAGTCGTACTATTAAAATCAGACCCATTTTAGGAATATGAGAAAAAAAAATCATTTATACGAAATGGTCATCGATCAACAAGAGTTGTTCACTGCATTAATTCTGGAAAAGAAAATTAGTAGAGTTGGTTACTTCTTAATTTCGTTTGGATCAGGCAGCAGGACAGGGATGCGCAACAATCATGGACGACATGCATGGATGTTCGTTCCAACTTCCAGCCGGCTCCAGTCGCACTTTTCTCATCTTACTATTTCTTGTCGATGGTAAGTACATATGGTTTTACTTACATTTTGAACAAATCATGATGGTCTTGCTCGGGGATGTAGCTATGTAGGGACGGGAGGGGCTCCCACCCCCATAGATTTTTCAAAATTATTTATGAGTGGTAGTTAATATGATATAAAATTATAAAAGTTTTAAAAGTTGAGTACTTATTTGTAAATTATAAAATTAATGATAGACTTTTGTGGATTTTATCCTTTTTAGATGTCTTACGCAAATCAGAAACTTTAGTAAAAAAATTACAAAAAACCCCATCTGTAGTTTGGTCTAACCTATACTTTATCTATTTTATTTTCAGAAACCTACACTTTACATTATCCTTCTTTTACAGTATCGGACAACAACTTCTAAAACCTTAACTTAAACCGGCTAATATTAATGTTCCAAAAATTTCAAGATTTTTGATTGTCAAAAAATACTAATATATATTTATAGGAAGAAAAGTATATTTATAGAAACAAAAAACTGATAATTTATAATGTCTGTTAACTAACACAAAGATATTAGTGAGATTGAAATTAATGAAATATGATTATCATATAATCTAAATTACAATTTTAGAAGTTGTTATTGAACAATGTAAAGGAAACATGAGACAAAATGTAAGTTTTCAAAAATATAGGGGGAGAAACTATAAATTAGAGCAAACTTCTGGGAGTAATTGTAAGTTTCCTAAACTGTAGTAAAGTAAACAGTGAGCGAATAATATGCTTACACCCACACCTTCATCCCGCCCCCTCTAAGCATGAATCCTAACTACGTCCCTAGTCATACTCAGATAATAGGCCAATTCTTGTGTGCACTTGGGACGGGTAAGCACCAGGACAAACACACGAGATTAATATAATATATTTGTGTGATCTAACAAAAGTGGAGCTTTAGTTTAAACGCTTAGAATACTTTGGGTTTTTGCAGGCTAGCAATCTGGTTCGAGACTTTACTCCCCCAACTCACAACTTGTTTTGACAAGCTTTTACTTCTCCCTTTTGTTACTTTTATTCTCCCCTATTCTACCCTACCATTTTTTTTCATATATATTCGTTTATATATGTGTGTATGTTCATAATGTATTTTGACATTTGATTTATATAGATATAAGTGGAGGTATATGTTTTTTTCTTTACATGTATAAGTTTTTTTTTCTTGAAATGCATATGTTCCTTTATATATGTGTGTTTTGATATTTGTTCAGTATATATATTTCTAAAGGTATATGTTATTTTCTTTATAGGTATACATTCTCTTCCTTAAATAAATATGGTCTTTTATACATACATACATATATATATATATTCTTTTCACTATATTTACATAAGTACGTTTATGTTTCATGCTTTATTTGAATATGTTTTTTCTTTGTACGTATATGTTCTTTTATATGTGTATATACACAAGCACATATACATGCAAATTTGACTTGAGTAGATATTTTAAATGTATGTATTCTTTTCTTTATATGCATATGTTCTTTTATATATGCGTGTATGTTCAAAATGGGTTGTAATATTTGGTTTATATGTGTGTGTGTGTGTGTGTGTGTGTGTGTGTGTGTGTGTGTGTGTGTGTGTGTGTGTGTGTGTGTGTGAAGATGCATGTTCTTTTTATGCAAAAAGAGGCAATGATTGGAGCAAAAATTGCTAAAATTGCCGAAAATGTAGAACGGGGGCCAGAGAAAATGATTGAACCAAAATTGCAAAAAATTAAAGAAAATTGAAGAAATTGTGACTGCAAAAAGTCATCGGAGAAAATGATTGAAATGGCAAATCAGAGAAATTACGATTGAAGATGAAGATCAAAACAAAAATCACAGAAAATTGCAATCAAATGTGAAAATTGAAGCAGAGATCGTAGAAATTGCGATTGGAGATGAATATTTGACCAAAAATTGGAGAAATTGCGTGTTTGCATTTTAGGTAAATTGTAGGCGATGATTGCAAAGCACAACTTTTGGAGGAGAATTGTGACACAAAAGCTATAGGCAGTGAACATAGTATAATTGCAGCAATTTTTGAAGTAGAATTAATAATAAAATTGAATTTGTTGGAAGTTGTAATGCGTCTACCAAAATGGTAATTTTGTGCAATTTGTGGCGTGTCTGTCAAAATGGCTTGATTGTTAGTTTCATTAGTTAAGGATGTTTAGAACATACACACACACACACACATATAGTAGGAGGGTGGCTTATGATATAAGTCTCGTTCTTATAAAAAGTACTCTAGATAATGACCGGCTTGTACCAATTTCATCAAGAGAGTATTTTTCACAATTTATATTGGATTAGTTACAACTTTCCTCTAATGTGTAGGTTATCTTACACTTTGCTTCTTTTATTTCATAAATATACACTTTTCCCCATGCATTGCACTTTACCTTCTTAAAAAACTATTTTTGATTTACAAAAAAAAAATTGATAATTTAAAATATTTATTAACCGTAAAAAAGATATCATACAAACTAAAATTATTGGGAAATAACTATTGTACAATTTAAATTAAAATCTAAAAAAATTTTGTATGACAATGTAAAAAAAGCAAGTGTACGTCTTTAAAATAAAAGAAGCAAAGTGTAATATCGTATAAATCTTAAGGGCCAAATTGTAGATAACCCATTTATATTTAAAATGGTTTATGTATTCCATAGGACTAAGTACATAAACCTCTCAAGGTACCTATGGGATTACAAATTTCCCCTCATATTTTAAACATGCACACTTTACTTTTAAGGCAAGAACCATTTTTTTCATATATAATATCAGCTATTCAAATCCTAATCTAAATTGTACAGTATTTCTCTTAATAAATCTAAACTATATCCAATAATTGTTTGACAATTAGTTAACAGTTTAAGTTATCAAATCTTCTTCTATCTATATATGAAGTTCTAAGTACAAGAATAGCTGCTAAACTTTGGCAACTCACACAAATTGGTTATCAAACTAGAAGTTAGATGCCACTAGCCCTCAAACTTTCCAGATCACACCAAGTTAGTCCACTAAGAGAAAAAAAGTGTAATGTGAGCCCACGTGATACTATCACCTTTGAACCCTTTATTGATATTGATTTTAACTAGATTTTCCATATCTCTCACTGTTCCCTGCATTGAAGCATTTTCCTTAAAATACCACTCTAGTGTTTTCAATCAATGTCAACATTGACAAACATCAAAATTTCTTGATTTGAAATCTAAACCATGTTATGCTAAGTCCAATCCATTACCAATAAAAAAAATTGAACACAACAATCAAACACCCTTTAAGTTATTGGAAGCAAACTAACCAATATATACTAGCATAACAATTAAATTCGCATAAAGAATTCAAACAAACCTCAAATTGACCAAAATCAAGCAGCTGAATGGCAACTACTTGCAATGTGCAAAGTCCAAACAATATCATCATTACAACCATCACTGTTGAATATCTGTAAAAAAAAAAACACTTAAAGCTCACCATATTTTGCATTTATTCGATATTGAACTTTTATGGAAAAAAAACATTAATCAATTAATTTTCCCAATAAAACAAAGAAACATACAGGAACAAAATTCACCAAACTAAAGAAGAAATTCAATTCGATCTTTCTTTATGAGCTATAGTCACTGAAAATTCCAAGCAAAACCATAATGATTAACCACCATGGCATTAGAAGCACCATGATAAGATATCCATACTGGAATGATCAGACAAGAGAATTGAAAATGGCAAGGTTGAAAGGCTAACCTAGAAATGAAGCATTAGAAAATGAGGGAAAAACTATTCTACCGATGAAGATGATGAAGAATCGATAGTAAGTCTAATTTCGGTTAGGACTGGATGAAATATGAGTTGTTTATTAGGGTTACTCCAGCATTATTCGTGTGATTCTATCTTTGAGTAAAAAGATGGAACAAGAGAGATGAAAACATAGAATGATTTAACATATGGAAGTCAAATGTGTTACTTATGTTGTGGGAACGATATTGGTGCCACAAAGTCGTAGTACAAGGGCTGTTGCCAAAATTTTGCATGTGGAAGTCAAAAACCTTCAAGCTTGTTTTTTACATTGTAGTGCCATAATGCATGAGAAATTATGGTCCCTTTTTGTATTTCAAACTCTAGCTTGTAGTTGTTTTAAGATTTTGATCTCATTACTAAATTGGGACTTCATGGCCTTATCTTTCATATACATTAGTGGGTTTTAGAAGGAGGGAAACTTTTTTTTTTTTACAGAAGCTTTTACACCACAATCATTGGTATATACTTCAGTCTTCTTTCAAGGATGAGGCTTGGTATGTCTTGGATGGTGGAACTTGGACTTAAAAAGATTAAGGAGACTTGCTCATTAAGGCTTCAAATCTTTATCTCTTGGGTTCTATATTTGGTTTTCTTTTTGTTTATCATTATGTATATGGTGAAGATCCTTATGGAGTTTGTATTGAACATATTTATGGAGCAGTTTCTTCATTATCTAATATTGTGAACTTATTGGCCTCATTAAGGGTTTATGCATGATTTCATGTCCTTTTTATCTCTCATCAATATTTGTGCTTGTTTTTATTAGTTCAATTGCTATTACTTTAGAATAGCTAACAAAAACATGTTCTTAAACTTTATTGAAGCTAAAAAGAGCTTTATTTGTGTTGGAAAATAGGGAAATAAGTTGTAGTATAAAGTTATTTGAAAGATTAGCTTAGATAATAAGGTTTAACTAGATATTGGAACTTAATGTAGTTATTGGGCTAGTCTAGCATAAAAATGATTAGATAACTTAAGTTTACTAAGGCGTTTCACTAGTTGATAGGGAAATCACTACTTGTTTTGAGTTAAATCAACAAACTATAAGGTAAAAGACCAGAGACATGTTAGACCATTAACAATAGGTTAATAGGAAAACAATACAAGATAGTGTTAGTTAGCTTAGTACAACAGCTTATTTACATTCCCTAGCTTAGTTGTAGTTTAATTCTATGTAGTTCTAATTTCATTTCCTTTCAAATTAGTGTTAGTTTACCTACGATGATGCTCAATGGTTATAATACCTGTCTCACTCACACACATTCTATGTGGATTCAACCTTTTACACACTAACTTGCCACACACACACACACACGCGCACACACAATAAAGATATTTGTACTTTTGTCACATGGCACTTAAGTTAACAAAGGAACTAAGAAGAGGGTTGTAGGGGGAACTTTAAAAAATAGCAGGATCGTACTTAAAGTTTTCCACAAGGCGCTCTTTATAGTCAAGATGCCTTACTTGCAGGTAACTAATCCAGAAAAGGAGTACAAATAAAACAATAAGGTATTCTTCATCTCTATAAAGGTATTGGTGGTCTCGAGATTGATGATCTACAACTTTTTAATCAAGTTTTGCTTACAAAACCTTTTTCTAAGGATATTTACAAGAGATAATAATAAACTAATTTATAAAGTATTAGGCTAAATATATGTGTAACCATTCAGTTTGGACTATCGAGCATGGTTTTGAATACCATACCGTACCAGCCAATACAGTCGATATGTATTGGTATCAGAAGCAAAATGGTACGGGATAAGCTAGTTTCGCTTGGTCTTGTATACCGATCTGTACCGGTGTCTCAATATACCGGTATCCTGGTTGTATCGTTCCCCAAGAGGTGTCATTCCTCTGCAATTTATTAACTACATTCCACTGTTGATAGTGGATGGCCTCCACTCCACCGCCACAGTAGAGCTCCTCATCTGAAGGTTTGTTAGAACAACAAATAGAGAAAAAAGAATATGAAGGGACACAAGAGGAATAGAGATAATAAAGAAAGACAAGAGAAGAAAAAGAGTGGTAAAGAAGATAATGGGACAAGAGAATAGAGAGTAGACAAAATAGGAATGCTTTCAAAGAGAAATTCGGTGGATGCATTTCAAAAGCACGGCAGTGGTGGGAATTTTAGAGAATATATGAAAAGGAGAATTAATTTATAGCAATAATGATGCCAACTGCAAAAGAAAATTATGGACAGCTATAAATAGGAGAATTAATTATGCTAATAGCCTTTTCATCTATCTTGGGCAGCTAAAAGAAACAATTCATAAATATTTAATTTTTAAATTATTGTTTTGAATTTATTTATTGGGAAAGTTACTTTTACCCCACGAGGTTCACTCTAATTTACAGTTTACTCCCTTTATTTTTAAAAATTTACACTTTGCCCCTAATTCTTTTGTACCGGCCGATAACAATTTCTGAAATTGTAATTTAAACAGTACAATAGTCATCTTTCAGTAATGTCGGTCTCTCTAATATTTTTTTATAGTTAATAAATATTTTAAATTACTTTTTTCTTTCTGTAAGTGCATTTTTCTTCCTGTAAATGCATATCAGTATTTTTTAAAGGTCAGTTAGCAATGAAAAAATATAAAAAAATCTTAAAATTACTTGAACATGGTTATTAGATAATTTAATTTAGGGTTTTAGAAGTTGTTGTCGAGCACTATAAAGGAAGTATGGGTAAAGTGTAGGTTTTTAAAAATAGATGCGGCAAAATGTAGGTTAAATCATACCACAATGGGGCTTTTGTAATTTACCATTTATTTATATAGTAAACATTATGCTTACTTCATATATTTCTATGCAAATTATTATAAAATTAAGCTTTATACTTTCAAATTGTTAATGTGTTGTGTGTGTGTGTGTGTGTGTGTGTGTGTGTGTGTGTGTAATTTTAACACATGTATGTATACATAAAATGTATTAAAAACTATATAACTAAGATGTACCACCGATATGATATCGAAACTTGGTGCTATATCATGCCATTTAGAAAATGATACAATAATTGATATGATATTTAAAACCTTGCTATCGAGGCTCCTGGAAATATTTCTCCTATTTGGCATAGTTTTCTCTATGGTAGGAAAATTACTTAAGGATTATATTCAATGGTTTTTAGGGGATGGCTCTACAGTTCAGGTTCAGGAAGATCCATGGCTCCTTAACGTTCATTCTTCCTATCTCTACAATTTGGCTAGGGATGTCTTTAGGGATCCTAATCTTTGAGTTACTGATTTATATGATCAACAAAGGTACTATTAAAACCAATCACCCCTCTAGCTTTTTTTTCCCCTCAAGTTGTTGATCTTGTTTTACAAATGGCTCATCTATACCTATTTGATACTCATGATTCTATCTTGTGGTTAGGTAATGCTTCTGGTTCCTTTATGGTAAAACAAGGATACAATCTAGAACTACGAAGGAAATTGAATATGTTATTAAATGCGGCAGGTACTTCCCTTGCTAGTTCACCTCATTTGGAATTTACTTCTATCATAAAGGTTATATGGGCTTCTCCAATTCACCAAAAGTTTAAAATATTTTTATGAAAATGTTTGTTGCAAGTTTTACGAACCAAAGCTAATTTTGCTATTTATGGTGATTTTGTGGATTCTATGTGCATGTGATGCCATTCAGCTTCAGAAATGATGTTTCACCTATTTTGGGAATGTGTAAAATTGCAGGATTTATGGGGCAACTTCTGTTCTTGTCCTTCGGCTACCACCTATGGCTCTTTTGAAAAGTGATTAGTTTCCATCATCTTTCATCAACAACATTAGCCTCAAATTGGTTGCAGTTTTTCGTAGCCTTTTTGTTGACTATCTTAATTAGTTAAAATGAATGCATATTCAAGAATGCATTTTTTCATACTCCCTCTCTAATCTCAAGACGGGATGATATTTTCCTACAATTATTAATGGCAAATGATTTTCAACGACTATATTCTTCTTTCCCATATAATCTATTGTCTACTTTATGTTAGTCATGGAGACAGCATCAGGAGCAATTTGTATATTTGCATCTATATATTTTTGTCACCAATGGTGCCTGGCATTGCTCATCGAAGAAGGATGAGGCTAATTGGATGTGGTTGAGTATCAATACCTTTCCAAGACACCATGAGGCATTTTGATTCCCCAAGTAAACCTACTTTGGAAGCCTAAATCTCTGTCATTTTTGGAGTGCTTTCTTTTGCAGTAAATCAAGTTCTAAGGACGATGACTATACTAATTGACTGTTTCTAGGTTATGCATGCAATATCGAGCACAATATCAATTAGCGTGAGGTTTTACTAAATTAGGAATATTCTTGATTCCTTGTAGTGTTGTTCTATTTTGGTTGTGCTTAGGCGGAAAGTTCTTTTTGCCCACTAACTTGTTTCCTCTATTATTTCTTAATTTTGTTCTTATCTTGTATTGTCTATTACCAAAAAAAAAAAATGAAGATGCCTTACATGCCAAGTCAAGAGTTTCCATCAATAAGATTATAGCCCTGTTATCTAAGGATGCAGAAGATATTGTTTCCTATTAAATCCCAAACATTTTATTACAGGTTTGACTTACTTTTAATGAGCCTGTGAATATACCTACAATAAATTCAAGTTATTTGCCTAAACCTATTTTAATATCACCTTCAAACTATCACTTAAATTTTTTCCTCTTAATAAATGGTTGACTTAATTGGGATGCAACAAATATCTATTCAAATATTATATTAGATAAATGCTAATTAAATTTTTAGAGTTCTTAATTTAAGTCTGTTTTCTTTTTTTCATTATAAGGTCTAATTATTATGAAAATGACCTTATGTTTTGTATTAAATGTTAAAATAGATCTTCAATAGTTAGCTCAAATAGCAGTTGCACGCGAACATTCAGGTGAAAGACCAAGATTTAAGTGGCTCAACAAATTTTAGGTGACCAAAAGCGATGAAATTATAGCTGGAGTTTTTTGAATGTTTCACGCTGTAGCACTTGATCCCTTAACTTTGATATGGTACTTTCTAATTTCTGTATTTGTAATTATTTTAAGTCTTAAAAAAAAGAAAAATAAAATAAACACGTCAACAATAGTTAATTTGCATATCCAAGCCCCTAGACTCTGCAATTGTTGCTTCCTCTACTAAGGATAAGTTTGCAGTTTGCACGCATCCCAATTCTGCAGAGAACTACTCATCGGTTGCGTCATCTTCAACCTGGCAGCCTCGACCTCCGCTCCAATCCATTCTCCTTTTTCTCTTCCTCAATAAATCCACGTAGTCACATCTGTCTTGGCACAAAAGTCCATCCCAAGCTAAGTTCCTTGGTCAGGGCCAGAAATGGAGTCTAGTTCACACGCCAACCACCGCATCTCCAGAATCGCAGCTCATCTCCACCCTCCCAACCTGCAGGTCCTTTTCTCGTTCATGGTTTACCCAATTTTCGTTTTGAATTCCAGTTTCGATCTTGCTTACTTTCTCTGTCCTTTTTTTTTTTTTTTCCTGTTGATTGAGCTCCTTGTCTGCTGGTATTCTTCTCCGAACTGTTTTCGGTATTGATTGAGCTGATTATGATTTTGGGATGAGCAGGATGGGGATTTTGGGGTGTTGGCTAGGGTCAATTGCCGGGCCAAGGGCGGATCACCCGGATTCAAGGTTGCTATATTGGGTGCAGCTGGAGGGATTGGGCAACCTTTGGCTTTGTTGATGAAGATGAATCCTTTAGTGTCAGTTCTTCATCTTTATGATGTTATTAACACTCCTGGAGTCACAGCCGATATCAGTCACATGGACACTGGTGCTGTGGTAATGCTGAGCTTCATTTAGATGGTATTTGTTTGGGTTCTTATGTTTATTTGTTTGGAATTGGTGATTGAATGCTCAGAATTTAGAGCGAATTGTTAATTCTGTTTCTTTTGCTTTTTCCTTTTTCTTTTGGCCAAGTGTTTCTTTTGCTAGAACCATGGTCAAAACTTTAGTAAGGGTACCATAAGTTAGATGAAACTGTGAAGGGTTGGGAAGTACATCATACTGACCTTCACATTAGTTTCCATAGCTTGCCTCTGCATTCAGAAATTAAACAAGCCGCATAAGCATTTCATTCTATTATGGTCAGTTTCAGAATCTTCTGGCACTCACCCTCACATTGAATAGAAATTTATTGTTTCAGTGTTCTTTTTTTCTTTTCCTTCAAAATATAATTCTCAGTGAAGGTTCACAGTGCCTGATGTAAATTCATTAAAACTTTTTATCATTTCAAAGTTGTATTGTTCTTGAATTATTGGTATATGGTACTATGCTAGTTTTAGAAACTTAAGATGAGCTTCTATGAATTGGCTCTACGCTTAAGTGGTAAAGAAGAAAAATAAGTTCTCCTTTCTTTTGATCATTTTAACCGTTTTTTCAACAGTCATGCACAAACCGATGAGAAACTAATTCATAGTTTTTGGTGTAATCCATTAAGCTTTCCTGATGCGAAAGTATACTTGAAACTTAGGTACGTGGATTCCTGGGCCAACAGCAGTTGGAGGAGGCCCTTACTGGCATGGACCTTGTAATCATTCCTGCTGGTGTTCCTAGAAAGCCTGGAATGACAAGGGATGATCTGTTCAACATTAATGCTGGAATAGTAAAAACCCTTTGTGAAGGAATTGCAAAATGTTGTCCAAAAGCAATTGTAAACTTGATTAGCAACCCAGTTAACTCTACGGTGCCAATTGCAGCAGAGGTTTTCAAGAGAGCTGGTACATTTGATCCCAAGCGACTCATGGGAGTTACAATGCTTGATGTTGTTAGAGCCAATACTTTTGTGGTAAGCCTTTTAACTAGTCTGAGCATTGTGGTAATCATTTTCAATACTGAATCAAAGAAGGAAAAAGAAAATTCTAACAATCAAGTTTTGCAAGAGGATAGTTGTTAACATGTCAGACTGCTGATTCTTTATAATGTTGTTGAGCAAATTAAAGCAATCCATATAGGCAAGTTTCTAGAAACAAGTCGGCTCTCCAAGATATCTGTCATTTTTCTCCATCGCCAAATGAACAAAATCGGCTGTTTTTTTGCCAGCTGGCAGCGCTTAACACAGTGATGGAACAAAATTGATTAATTTTGTCTGAACTGTTAATTGAATTATTTGAGTTTGTTTGGCCTTTGCTGAAACTTCTCTAGGAAAATTTCTGTTTTGTTGAAGCTCCAAATTCAGTTCTTGATCCCACGACTATTTCATCTTTTATGATGACAACTTCTAGAGAAATTGAGACATTATTTGACTTGGCTTGTACTTTTTCCATCCATTAAAGAAGCTGTAGGAGAAGGCAGACCAAATGACTTAATGATACATTAATTTTATGATATGTGACGTAAGACAGTATTTGAAGTTAATGCAGCGCAGGCATGGTAGGTTGCAGTCTTTTACTGGATAGGTGATTGTACCTCAGTTTGTAAGAACTAGTAATTGTTACTCTAGTTTGGAAACTAGAAATGGTTATAAATCTATTATGTTTTTCCCATTTAGCCAGGTTTTTGAAGTTATTGTGTCAGTCTCAGGACTTGTTTCTGCTCTGGGTCTTGTAGGCTGAAGTATTAGGTCTTGATCCCAGGGAAGTTGATGTTCCAGTTGTTGGGGGACATGCGGGTGTTACTATTTTACCTCTTCTATCCCAGGTTTGTGAATAGCTATAAGAAAAGCTAACTACTCTCTTATGTGTGAAAATATTGTCATTTTGTCTGTCTTAAGCACTCTCTGTCGTGCAGGTTAAACCTCCTTGTGCTTTCACCTCAAAGGAAGTTGAATATTTAACTGATCGCATTCAAAATGGTGGTACAGAGGTTGTTGAGGTAAAGACCATCTACCTTTGGACTTTCAGATGGTTGTTGAGGTTAAACCTACTGCTCATGTTTGAATTCTAGATTTGATTTTCCAGTTGCTAGCATGGTATAGGTTGGTTATCATTGTGTATTATTTCCATCATGGATAACGAGGGGAAATGATAAGTCAGGACTTAAGTGTCGAGTCGCTGGGAAATTGTAAAGGTATATTTATGCTTCTAGGGAGTCACATGCTGAGGTTTTATGTTCACAAACTAAGAACAGAGGACAAAAGTTTTATAGCAAGCAATGCAAATGTGGAAGAATCCCAGTCAAAGTGAAGCCCACTGAAGTCTAACCTGAGAACTGAATATAACAAGACAGAGAGGAAGATAGGTGGATTCACCTGTAAAGGGTTTAATATGGCATTGGTAACGCTGGTGCAAAAAATCCACCTATCAAATGTTTGTGTGTTGGTGTAGAAGATAACTAGCACTGGGGCCCACACAACATCATGTGGGATAAAATTTTGAAATTCTTTTGGACTTTGGTGAGAATGTAAATGGTAAGTTCAATAGTGTTTGCGTTAGGAAATTTAATACCCATAATTCATAAGCTTGAGTGTGTTTTGATTACGAAATAGAGGTCATGGACCAAGTCTCTTACATGGGCTAAGGCCAAATGAAAAGAAAATGGTGTGCGGCCCAAAAGGCTGGTCATGCAGTAGCGAAGGAGTATTTTGTAGCTTGAATTACATAGACCGTCTCTGCTGCTGATTTTATTTTTGCTTATTGATATGATATCCCTACTCATTGTAGGCGAAAGCTGGCACAGGATCTGCGACATTGTCAATGGTTAGTCAATCAGCAGTTGTTTTAAGTCAACTCCAAACAGTATCTGTTGTATGCTTGACAATCTTTGGGTGGTTTTACAAGTATGAATCTAGCTCAGTGAATGATACATCAAAGTGCAGGCTTATGCCGCTGTCAAATTTGCTGACGCATGCCTCCGGGGCTTAAGGGGAGATGCTGGTGTTATTGAGTGTGCATTTGTGGCATCTCATGTATGCTACTGTAGCCTTATTTTCTATCATCAGTTTGCCCTTTCCCATTTACTTGTTTTCTTTACAGGATTTGAAGATTGGAGTAGAAACAAACTAATGTGCCCTTTTTTGAAAAAATAATTAGGTGACAGAACTACCCTTCTTCGCATCCAAGGTACTACTTGGCCGTTATGGAGTTGAGGAGGTTTATCCTTTGGGTCCCTTGAACGAATACGAGAGGTATATCAATCGTAATTTTGTCCATTGAAATCAAATATCTTCCTTTCATTTGGTATAAGTAGCATTCTGATGCTGTCTCTCTCCACAAGTCTAACGATTCGAAGTAATACTGGTAAAAACAACAGGACGGGTTTGGAGAAGGCAAAGAAAGAATTACAAGGGAGTATTCAGAAAGGTGTTTCCTTCATCAGGAAATGAGAAACGGTTCTCCATGAAATCAATGCCAGTATAGTTTCCACAAATAAGTGGTAAGACATTCTTGTTTTACCCTTACCTTAAAAAGTAGTATAAGATTCGTTCTTCTTACTGTATGAGATCAATCAAAGTTTCATGAAATAGTTCTTTGTTTTCTTTGAAACACAGTTCTGATTCCTCAAAAGCTCCTCTGTTTAACAGCAATTTTCTTCACTTTTAAAGCCCTTCATTTGAGGCTTCCAAAGCATTGGATTCCTTTCTTTTTCTCACCTTTTCCTTGTTTCACGCCCTCGCCCCACTTAAGATTTTTTATTTTTCCTTTGCTCGTTGCAATATCCTGCTGATCAAACTTTTGATCCATCCGAATACAAATTAGGAAAAGAGGGAGGATTCTTTTATCCATATCAATTCGAAAAGGAATGGGCCAGAATAAGTATGAGCTCCGGAATATACAAGCAGTCGCTTTTATGGTAGTTGGTGTTGAAAAATCTCATCATAAAAGTCTTATCTTTTACAAACATTTTCCTTTTTAATTGATCGACTGGAGGTAGCACTCTGATGCATGCCATTGCTAGTGCTATTACAAGTTGGATAATTGATGATATGGTGAGACTTAAAAAAAGGCTAATATATGGATGGATGGATAGTTTTGTAGTGGGCTTAGGTTAAAAAGGCTTTGCTTGGTGGGGAGGATGCTGGAGCCCATTTTTACTGCAAAGTTTTCACCTTTCATTGCTTTGGTGGGTTTACCTTTTGCCAGCATTAGATCTAATATACTCAAATAAAAGTGAGTGCCATAGAATGGTCCTCCATGGCTTTCTTTTTCACTTGCAGACCAGTTCAATTTTTCAAAAAAGTTGATGTCCAACGCAATGTCTCTCTCTGTCTACTTATTTCCTTTCACATTGGCTCCTTCCAGCGACCACTCATGATCCCCAATTTTATTTTGCACTTCCGCTGGATATCTCTATGTGAGCAATCAACATTGAGATGGTAGCTGCTGCTAGGGCCTGATTGGGACAAAACATATCTTGGAGGTTAGAGAACTTAATAGGACAAAAGTTTGGTCAGGGACTCATTTAGGACATATAAAAGAGGTTAGGGACTGCAGGTGTAATTTATCCGCAATACTAAAACGACTTCTATCGATGTCAGCATTGGCTTGGCCTGCGCTGTGGCTGTGCTTTGCCTTGCCATTAGTGCAGAGCAGAGCAGCCACTGAGATTTCAGATTTCCGAACACTGGACGTACCGTCTCGGGTTGCTCACCTTCGTTTATATTATATTCTCCTCTCATAAAGATTTGGCAAACATCACAAAAAAAACCACCAGCCTCAGTCCAAATAAAAACGTCTTTTTCTTTCTCAACTGGGATATATCAATGATATTTTTAAATTAGTTAAATTGGTGTGTTGAGATCAGTGTTTAATTCAACATTAAACTGTTGTTCCTGTCCTGATACGTGACACTAATAAATCACTTTTTAAACTTAAAAAAATTTATGTTATAGTTTGTGATAAAAAATTTTAAAACTTATGTTTAGAACGTATGAGTTTTTATTTATCATTTTATGTAAAACATTTGCACTTATATATAAAAAATATTAAAGATAAAAAAATTATGGATTAATTGTTGTGGATAATTAATGGTTGGTGCAGTAAATATGAAGGAGGAAATCCTATTGCTTTCTAGGTTTTGTAATTAATCAAACGAGCGATTTAAGGGTAAATTACATTTTCTTCCCTTGAGGTTTTGTAATATTTAGATTCCGTATTATTTACAGATGTGTCCCCCCCACTACCCCCAAAAGTTTCGGAAAAATATGGGACATTTGTAAATAGTATAAAACCTCAGGGGTAGAATGTAATGTTACCCTCGATTTAAAGTTTTAACCGTCGAGTGTCACCAATAATGGTTTAGTCTTCAGTAAAATCAATTGGTATTTCTTCAGAAGGAAAAAACTATTTCTACTACAAGCAGGTCAATTCGTTTAATGCCAAATAAAAAAGGAAAAAATAAAAATAATCTAGCTAAATGTACAAATTAATTTTATTAAAACTTGTATGGGAACCAATGCTGGCAACGAACCAAAGCAAGCACAAGTACTTTCTGCGGAACCACACCAGCTTGCATTCATCGGGGCGGGGCGGGGCGGGGCGGGGCGGCTCAAAGGATCCCACACCAGCTTGTATTGCGCGGTGCAACTAATTATTAGACAAAAGTTCTGGCAAGCACGCTCAGATCATCCTAATTAAGCTTAGCTAACTTGGAGTGCTTCTTTAATTTGTTATGGGAATATTACCAAAAACTCCCTGAGATTTGGGCGAACCTACAATTTTATCACTTATTTTTCAGAAACCCGCAGTTATCTTCTTTAAAAACTTAACAGCGTTAGACAGCTTAACAGTCCAACAGTCTTAATTATCAACTTAACTCTTAACTTTATTGAATCATACAAATTGACCCATCAACTCTTAATTACTCCAACTTAACTCTTCTTTGTCTCTCTCCATTTCCCGTTCTTGAAGCAGCAACTAAAGCAGCTCCTCCTCTTCTCTCTCAAGAAATCATCGACGTGAGAGGTGCAAATCAAGAAAGCTATGGACTGCTCTCTACTTGATCTCTCGCAGAGCACTTCCAGCAGCTTGCCATTGCTCTCTCTACTGTCCTGAATCTCCACTTCAATTCTCCACTCATCATTCCTCCTCGAGCCTCCAAAATTCTTGTTGCGGCAGTTACCCAGTGAATTTAGATTTCTCATTAAAATGGTTCTTCTCTGCTTGTGCCGACAGCGTCGATGTCACCAGACGCTACTGGAACTACGGCTTTGCTGGAGCTAGAACACCGCCATTTCTCCTTTGTGAATCCTATCGGATTTGGGATTCTCCATTTACCGTTTCTCCTCTTTGAATCCTGCTGGATTTAGGATTCTCTATTTACAGGAGATTGAGGACTTTCTGGGTGACTTACTGGTACTTCATCAGATTGATAAGGTAACTGACAGAGGGACGGAGGGCCATGCATCGGTGCCAGAGAGAGGTCGTTGATAGTGAGCGGCTTTTGCGGCCAACCACTGACGACACTCAGGTCGCTGCCCTTCCTCACCCAAGCCGCTCCGACCGTCGCCTCCATCCAGGTCTACCGAGACGGCGTCCACATCTGGTTGATTTTTCCAAATCCGAGTGAAAAGGTAAGCATGGTGAGCTAAACTTTTTTCATCGCTCGGACAGAGCACGAAAGGGGCGGCCCAAGGCGCAAGCGGGCCTGGAAGAGTACCTGGTCCGTCAAAATGATTAATCCATTCATTCGGATTTGACGACGAGAAAGCGGGGTAACGAAGGAGATTGCTGGATTAAAGGGGGGGAAGGAGAGGAAAATGGCCGATTGTACTTGGGGAAGGACAGGAAAAGGGTCGATTGAACAAGGCTGATCGAACGGCGGACGATTGAATAGGTTTTGATTTGCGAACCAA
The DNA here is from genome assembly GCA_005392925.1 of Aquilaria sinensis. NCBI lineage: Eukaryota > Viridiplantae > Streptophyta > Magnoliopsida > Malvales > Thymelaeaceae > Aquilaria > Aquilaria sinensis. The sequence continues at coordinate 193,732 of SMDT01002155.1, forward strand.
GTACTTGATGCTGCTTTTGTGATCTGTTGCTTCCAGCTTAGTTGAACTGAAGGTTCGGGTTTGGATTTCTGCTAGTAGATTTGTCTGAGAAAAAAAATTTGTTCATGTTTCGTTTGGGAACATAACGAAGTTTTTGCTGGGTTTAAGATTTCACTTCATTGGTTTCAATTCTTAGGTTTCATTTTTGGTCAAGGTTTTGTTTCTGTTCAGATGCAGAAGTTGGGGGTAAAGTTTATGTGGATGAAAGCCATGAGGGAAAACTGAGGCATTTTCCCTTTTATTTTGTAATGGTGAATGACAGAGTTAGTTTTGGAGGCGGATCAGTGTTGATTTCTGAAAAATGGGGATAAAACTGTAGGTTTACCCAAACCTCAGGGAGATTTTTGGTAAATTTTCCAATTTGTTATTATATATGTAGTGCCTTGTAGTTGTAGATGGGGAAAGGAGAGGAAAAAGGAAAGTGGTACGCAGTTGGGTGAAGATGAAAATGCAAGGAATATTTGGGGAAGTTAGTGCCCATCTCTACACGTTCCTTGAAGGAATGTCGTTTTATGATTTGTAGTGGTATGAAGCAAGCTAACACGACCCTTAAAGCCATGAATTCTATGTGACAGAAACAAAACAATCTTTTAATATGTTTTCCGAGAAAGGGAGGTCGATGTGCTTATACAAAAACAGTACCTGCCAATTGTTGGTGTCCCATTTGCTTGGATCCATCTCTCTTTTGTAAAGTTGTTTGTCTCTATACTTTCAAATTCTCCACCTCCCCCCCACACTTTTTACCTAATCCGTTTCTTAATTTTCTTAATTGATTATTAACCGCATCTAGCTAAGAGTAAATATATGTTTTCACACTCTTATTCCTTGCCAATCTTCCTAACATTTTGTCATTTCTCTTCTTGTTTTCTTTTGAGAGGTTAATTCCGTAGGTAAGTATGATTTGATTTTATCGGTTCATGTATCAATCATTGAGCAATCATCCATTTTTTGTGTTTCATTTGTTCCCTAATTAGCTTTCTCCCTAGGTTTTCTAGCCAGGATTTTCTATCCTTGCATAATTACCCTTTGTTAGCTTCATTGGTAGAAAGTACTCTATAATTTGGTAATAAGTAGAGTTTTGGGATGATGTTATTAGTTGGTAGATTAGGTAACATTGATTAATGACCTACTTAAAGAGAATCTTTATCGTCTGATTATCATCTCTATTATATATGATAATAAGTAAAATTCGTTAAACGTACCTCGATTAAGGCTAAGTAAATTGATGGACTAAATTATATACGAAACTATATTCATCTGTCAATTTGCCACCATTTGCAAATCAAGTCCCACAAAGAAGAAGATGACCTGCGGCGAGCAAAAACATGGTTCGGAGTCTCTACAGAACTGTTGCATAAAGGACAAATCACATTATTGATCGCCACTCCATATGATAAAAGATTTGATCTTGTTGGAGGACGATCATAGTGGGATTTCGGTTTTCGAATAAAGATGTTGATTTTTTTTAGGTGCCTATGAGTACATCAACTTTTTCAAATTTTAATTTAAATTGCATAATATCCGAATTTGGCAAATTAAACCTATTCAAAAATATTTCAAAGTTTATTAACAATTTAAAATTATTAATTTTCATCTACCTAAATGTTAAACAGTCACTTTTCAATTAATATAAGGGATAAAATATAATTTTTTTAAAAATAGAAGCAGTAAAATGTAATTTCATCTAAATCTCATTAACAAACTGTAATTAGCCCTTCAATTTAATGAGGAACATTGAAAAAACTATGAGAATCCAAATAATGAGATAAATCTATAAGATCATTATGCACAAACACCATAGGCATAGGGTTATGGTTTTCTATAGTTGTGAAAAGCCACAACTGCAACTTGCTTAGTCTAACGAGATGATAATATTCCTCCATCATCTAGAACGAGCTTCAAGCATATCCTTTCATATTGCTAATGTTTCTAGATAAGTAATATCACTTATATACAGAATAACATATGAAACGGCAAGCAAAACTAATGAGGAAGATCTTGAGCTACAACTCCAATATGAGTCGAACCATATGTTGCAAAAAGCTCACATCTACACTAATTGCAATGGTGGATATTGGTCGTGGAGACCAATGCTAGGTGTCATGGACAATAGTTGTTGTTGGCTAGATGCGCAGATTAGGATCCTTTATGTGCAGCCAAGTTTGTATTAGATAACTTAAAGAAGTTATGGTATGATAAGCTCCATAAAAAAACACACTTATTTCAGTTCCACCTGATATTGTTGGAATTTAATTCGTAAGAGTGATTATTGAATTTCAAAGATACTCTAAGATATACTTATTTTATATCTAATTGGTATGGTCACACTATATATTGGTGTTGTCATATCAACTCACATCGCTGCTTCTAACATTAACTAAAGGTAGTTAAGTGGTTAGGATGATATGGCACATATGTATGACATGTCATCACATTGGAACCGATAGGAAGTTGACATATGGCAATTGTGTGACGTGTATATGTACATCTTAACACATGGGATGATTGCTTAATAATCATAAAATAACTACTCATATTATAAAGGGATTTGACATTTAGATAAAATGAAATGTCTCTCCTAACGATATAACCATTGGGGAGGTAGTTATGCACTATAATTACCCTAGTTAATGAAATAATATGACTTTTAGTGAATGGTTATATTTTAGGTGAATTTAGCAATCTTTAGGAGGTGGTTATGGCTTTGATTTAAGAAGACACAACTCTTAGAAGAATTGTGACTCTATGACTAAACCAACATATCCATTCTAAGGGTAGTTATTATCTTATTTTAAGGGAATAAGTTATGAGTGGATAAAGGCACGTCTTGGTGAAGTAATACAACATTTTATGAAGAGTAGTAACTCTATTATGAAGGGTTATGACTCTTAATAAGTGTCAATTCATCCCTATAAATAGAGGACAATAGAATTGTGCAAAGAGAAGTTACGAACAAAACTTCTGGAGGTTCTACTTATTCTATTTCACCCTACACACTTTTCTATCACAAAAAAAGAATTCTATTCGAGTATTGGGTGTGAACCAAAATATTTAGTTACTTGTATTTTCAAGTTAATTAAATATCTGATCTTGGGTGTTCATAACAAGTCATATCTTCCGCAACATGTATAAAATAAAGAGATATTTTATCAAGAAGACTATCACTCAATTCCTCTGTTATAAACAAGTACACTTTAATTTTCACATTAATTTTATATTCTAAAAATTAAAATACTTATTAATTGTTAACTAAATTTCCTTCAGATATACCATTCAATAGCCAAAAAGTTATACCAACTGCTCTCCACCAACACGTCTTAGCAACTTTGGAAATGTCCGCTATGGTAGAAGTATAGCATGTTATTCAAAAACTTGGAATACGGGTGGGTCTAGGGATAGAAAAATAAAATATACTCAATTGATTTATTTACAATGTCACATATGGAACATAAACACTGATCAATAATACGGCGAGTCCATAGACTAACCTGGGTTGGTTGATGGTTAGACACCACTCAACTCCAAAAATTTTGTACGTTGTTTCGGGGGAGAGGAGCCATTTTTTTATCAAGTGCAGTTTCGAAATAAAACATGCTAGAAGTTTTTTCCCGTATTATTTATTTCAAATAATTATTCTTGTCAGCAGTATATAATTTTGTTTTTTTTGAAGGACAGAATTTTGATGGTTTTTTTAATGTTATCTTTTTGGTGGAAGGTATTTTTTAATGTTAAATAAAATATTCGGGGATTGGACTTGGTCACGCATGTATAGTCTATTTTTCAATCAATCAAATAATTGCAAAGCTCGAAAAACGGAAAATGCTACGCTAAATCTAGTCTAACCTAATCTAGTCAGCATCGTCCATCATGGATTGGACGTGCCACGTCAGTGAAACGACGTAGCAGGACAGGAAGGTTGTCGAAATGGTCAAAAACAATCGCAGACGTGAGACGTGGCCTGGAGTCTTTGATTCCTTGCTAATATTTGTGGGTAAGAATTACAAAAGAAACCATCAATTTTTATGACTTGGTTCAAATTGACTATTATTGTTTTGTCAGCTCAAATATACGACTCATATTTTTTTTAAATGATTTTTGCCTATTTTATGTGTTGGCGCTACGGTAACAGTACATTACTATCATTAATGTGTACGGTTCATACTATCACCATTATTTTTTTTTGGGGGTAAATAACAGGTGCAATTTCCTACTTTACATATCTCTAATATCTTTCTTTTGTTTTTATCTTTTTTCTGTTCTTGCAAAGCAGTAACAAAAATTTTAATTAAGATACTTTTTCTCCAATATGTTTATGTTATATATATATATATATATATTATATATATAGTGGAAAAATAAATAATTATTTTAACATCTTTCTTCTTTCTTGTTTTTACCTTTTTCGTAAAAAAAATGATAGTCTTATGGTTCATTATTGTTGCGACGAACCCATTCTAGTCTAATATCTTCTTTGTATATTCATTTTTAAAGAAAACCAATAAAGTATTAATAAATTATCCCTTACTTCTGCAACCAAGTTATTATTTGTCAATAATTTCACATTTTTTTTATAATTTAAATGATGGTCTAGCCCAAAGTGATACACAACAAAGAGTACAAGTGAAACTCATATTTTAGAACTTAAATGGGTAAACAAATTATGAAAATAAGAACAATGTGGGAAGTGACTGCTGTTAAGTAGAAAATAATGTCACTTAGGTTTAGTCCAATAGACAATAATCGAGATTTTCTGACTATAAAGATTAGGTTCACTATGAGTGTTGACTTTGACGGGTTTATGTTAATAGTTTGTTGATATGGATATTACCATTGTCGTATTTGAATTTATGATTCGGATATTTGGATTGTATTATACGCATAGGAAAATTGATGGTGTAATTCCATAGAAAAGGGTGCCCACATTTTTTAGCGCTAAAGCCAGCTTTGAACTTTGAAAACTCAGGTTTTTTACCTTGTGAACTTGGACTTTAATTTATCTGCTCCTCAAATTTTATAAATTGATACTTTTTATCCCTCAACTCAATTAAATGAAATATAAATGATTTTTTGGGTTATAAAAGAAATGAGGATAAAAAAATGAATGTTTAACTAACAATTTGTCCAAAATAAAGTTCTAAGGTGCATTTTAAATAGAAATAAATGTGCTTTCTTGTTTTGGATAAAGTAGTTGCAATATTCTGAATCCTAACCATTATCCTAAAAAAATAATTCTAGATGAGCACTAATTACGCAGGTTCTTAAAGGTCTAATATAATCTTGTAAAACAAACAAAAAGGGGGTAAATGTTATAAGCTAAATTGCTCTTTTCTCTAGGGGTAAGATGACTTTAGTTAATTTTCTTTAGACTGTAGATTTAGGGTTAATAAAATTGCTGTAATTGTGAGATGACCGTTATTTTCTACTAAAAAATGACAGAACTAGAGTTTTATATTGGATAAATGGTTAGTTACCCTCCATCCTTTCTTTTACCTTTGTTTTGGTCCTTCTATAACCTAATGAATCATTTGTATTTCTTTTAAGTGGGCCAAGGGTAAAAGGTTACTAAATTACAAAGTGTGGGGAGCAAGCTCACCTGAGTTAAAATTTAGGGTATAAAATATTCGAGTTGATAAAGTTTAGGGGAAGAGGAGGTTTTTAGGCCTATTTCTTATTCTTAGGTTATATAAATAATTCAAGGGAATAAATAAAGTGAAACAAAAGCCACCGAATAGGAACGTGCGGTTTTTGTTGCGCACCAAATTGCCCCCCAAGTTTATATGCGTATGCACCAACAAACAACTTCCCCAAAGTTGCGCCAATAATTCTCTCCAGTTTTCTTTTTTTCTTTCCTTTATTTTTTTTTTATGAATTTCTTTTCTTCATCCTTTTTATCCCAATTACATCTGTATCAGAAAAATTGGGTGGATACTGGATATGCTCGGTTAAACTAGTAAAAAAAAATAATTAATTTTCAGGAGGTCGGGGCTTAATAATCAAATTATATTTTTTTCAGCTTATATTTCCTCTTGAATATACTATAGAACAGAAGCACTAAATTTATCAAATATATATATTTTTTATATATTCATGAATATCTTTACAAGGTACAAATATTGATCAAATATTTAATCACTAACTTAACCTAGATGATGAGTTAAAGATACTTACATCTTGAACATTTCCAAAAAAATATTATTTAATGAATCCAATTATTAGGATTGTTCTGGATATCCCTTTTAGTTTAACGTTTAAGATCTTTTTTTTTTTTTCAAATAATCTGTTTCTTAATTTAAGATCTCTTTCTACTAAACTGGAATCTAACTTGAGATATGCATGAAAATGCAAAAAGGAGGGGGAACAACATAATTTGGGTAAACGGCTATATGTCTTCTTCAACGAAGATTTCAAGCCGCAAAAAAGCGTCCAAAAGGAAATGGGTATTCCGTGGAAAACTTTATCTGTTCAGTAACCACTACCCACATAAATAGAAGAAAATGGGTGAAAATAAGGACATGATATTTGTGAGAGGTGAATCGAATAGAACTCCAACTTGTTTTCATTTCTTTTTAGAGGTAATTTGTTTTAATTTAAATTAATTTAAAATAATTTTTTATATTTTTTTAACTTTTTTTTTACTCAAAATTAATTTTATTTGAAAATTAATATTAAGTGAAAATAAATTCACTCTTAGTTATTTTGTATCAGCATTTGAAACACACGAACACAAATCCGCTTTTTGCATGGCATAGGCATCTGCCAAATCCTCAACATGGGGTCCAACTGTAAAGCCCATCCCATTATCATTTGCTTCCAAAACCAGGAACAGCTTTGATTTGAACACCCCTCGAGGGCCCACCCCAATTCCAAACGCTGCCATATCATATGGCATAACTTTTCTTTTCATTTCTTTTTCTTTTTCTTTTTCTTTTTTAAAAAAAAATCAATTTTATGAGAATTTTCTAAAATGAAGATTTATATAGTTAGCACATGATTATACATTGTCTTTATTTTTGTTTCCTTATTTTTTTGACTTAGGGTTAACTTGTATGCTCTATTAGTACCCCATTTCTTTCACTATTAAGCATCTTATAAATAATATTAATTCTACTTAATTAATTAATTGCAAGGGCTATCTTTGTGTGTTTACTTGGGTGGAGTACTTTGCTGTTTGTATTTAAAAAAAAAAATCAAAATTTTGAATTATTCATAACTCCATGCATAAATGGTGGGTGTGACAGATGACTGTGATCCAATTGATCTAGGGTCATGTTACTCCTATGTGCAGGGCAGGGGGACCTCTGGATAATCCTAGCTTCTGGCAAAGGGCAAATGTGGGACTAATCTTTTTTTTTTTTTTTTTCCTTCGACCAGTTCAAGTCTCCGAAACACAGGAAACTTCTCTGAAATTGCCTGCCCGCTAGGAAAGGAACCCAATGTGTTGGGAATTGAAAGCCACGGCCCATCCACTATATTAGTTTCCAACCTTTTTGTTGTATTTTTTGTGGTAAATTGCACCGTTAGACCCTAATATTTAATTATTATTTCAGTTTTAGCCCCAACCTCCAAGTTGCACATTTTACCTCCTTAACTTCGTTAAAATGCTTCATTTTGGACCTTCGTCTGACGGAAGTCATTAGTTCAGATGAAAAACGCCACATCAGCATAGTATTATAGGAAAAAATGCTGAGTTTAGCCCCTGAAAACGTTTACCTTAAATAAAAAATCCTTAAAACATACAAATCTAACATCAAACTCCCCTCCCTTTCCGGCCTCTCCTCCCACCACAGCCCCTTCCCTCCCCCCCGGGCTCCCTCTCACCGCCGTCACTCTCCAGCCTTCCTCTTTCCGCAGCCGTACCTCTCCGGCCTTCCTTTCACAGCCGCGTCGCTCTCCCTTCCTTCCCTCCCTCTCGGCCTTCCTCAGCCTCCCTTCCCTCTCTCTCGACCTCACCCGATTTGCGATTTCCTCGGCCTCCCTTCCCTCCCCCTCTGCCGATTCACGATTTCCCTTCCTTGGCCTCTCCCTGCCGCGTCGCTCTCCCTTCCCAGTAGTGATTTGCCTCTCGGCCTCTCATCCCACAAATCGAAGAGCCCCAATCGAATGAATCGTCTCACAAACTCCGACGTATCTCCTTCTCCCACCGCCGATGTTGTTCTTCGCCCCTTCCTTGAGACTTCGCCCTTTGACTCCGTTGAGGTCTGATTCGGACCATTTTTTAAGTATGGGGGACAGGGACGGGGATGAAGGAGGGCGGTTGAGGAAAGAGTTCGAAGGGTGGTCGGAGGGTGAGGGCTGGTGGCAGTAGAGGCCGGAGAGGGAGGTTGAGATGAAAAGGGGAGTTTGATGTTAGATTTTAATGTTTTAAGAATTGTTTGTTAAAGGCAAAGGTTTTCAGGTGCCAAACTTAACATTTTTTCTTATAATACTATGCTGATGGGCTGATGGCGTTTTCCGTCTGAACCAGTGACTTCCGTCAGACGAAGGTCCAAAATTAAATGTTTTAATGAGGTTAGAGAAGCAAAACGAGCAACTTGAAGATTGGGGTTAAAATTGAAATAAAAATTAAATATTAGGGTCTAATCATAAAATTTTCCCTATTTTTTATTTTTTCTTTATCTTAGTGCATTTCTAACAACTTCTTTATTTTGTAGATTTTTTTTTGTTTTAGAAAATATCAACTACTTTTTCACTCCAATAGCTTCCCCATTTTTTTTTTGAAAATATGAAATGAGATGAAAGAAATATATAGAAACTCTAAAATTTATTATTTTCTATTCTCTCTTTACGTTTTTACTTTTCTCACTTGTATTTAATATTATTATTTTAAATATAGAATATTTAATTATTTTAATAACTAAACTAGCCATTAATTTAAATTTACATTAAATGCATAATATTTAATTGTGGTATAATAAATATAATATTTTACAAAATAGAAAAACTGTTGGAGTTGGAATAGAAAAATTAAGGAAATTTTAATTTTTAGTCCTCTATCTAATAAAAATTATAGAAAAACTGTTGAAGATGCATAATATGAAAATCTTAATTGAGTTTTTATGTTACTAATTAAATTTGAGGATTTTTGAGAAGTTAGGGCAGAGCAATTGCCGCTTGCGTTGAAGTGCGGAGACTTGGATGGACCAACTTTAAGGGATAAAACTCTTCTAACACCTGTTTCTTCCCTTGATAATACTCCACCCTAAAATACATTATTTTGTGAAAATCACGTTACTTGCCACTTGGATCATATGTTGCCTTTTAGATTTTTTTTTAAAAAAAATCAAGTAAATACTTTATTTCTGAAGTACTTTAATTTAGCGCTGATGCGGCCATGAAGCTGAGTGGTGCTCTTTTGACCCAAAATTGAAACCGGTGCACTTATTTGAACCGAATTAAAGTTCAATGGCATATTGAAACCCATTTGTCCCCCAGAATTCATAAAAGCAGTGACTGGTTTTCCCGATACATGTCCTCTCCGGAGTCGTACAGAGATTGATCAGACCTTTGCCCTTAACAAAACAAGAAAGCTCAGAGCTCAGTCAATAGCAGCAAGACAAGCCAATCCAAGATGATAAATACAAAACTATTACATTTAAAACACCCCGCCATTTCTCCTGTACAAACCAAAACTTCAAGCATTTGAACACCTTTAAAGTTAGAGCAAACCCTTCCCCTAAGGAAAAAAGCCAAACACGAAGCATGAACTAACTGCATCCACAGATTTGAGATTAAATTACACCTCACTCCCCCAGCTCTTTTCTCTCTTACAAAATATTATATCACCCTTAAATGCTTAGAAGATCCGGTGGCTGTTGGTGGTCATTTTGGTCCTTCACGCCTGCATTAGGAGATTCCAAGGTGGCGCCTGGAAGTGGCAACGACTCAGTGACTGTGGAGTCTACCTGCTTTGCACCGGCAGCTCTCGGGTTCTCGGTTAGGATCTGAACAACTTCCCGCATCGTTGGCCGCCCTATAGCTTGCTCTTCCACGCAAAGCATTGCCACATAGAAAACGTGCATTACTTCTTGGAGAGGAACAGAAGGTAGTCTTGGGTCTAGGATTTTAACAACTCCTTCCTTCTTAGACCCTGTCATCTTCCGAACCCACTGCACAATGTCCACACCATCGCCGAATTCTCCTACCGGTTTCCTGCCCGTAACAAGCTCCAGGAGGACTACTCCGAAGCTGTACACATCGCTTTTCTCATCAACCTTAAGTGTGTAGGCGTATTCTACAAAAGAGGAGGTGGAAAAGAACAAATTTGAATCAATCAACATACCCTGAATAGGGGTTAATTACATAAATCCTGTATCTACATTCGACACGTGAACTCTTGATATGCTTTTAAGGCCACCTAACGATTGATTTGGGCAAAGACCATCACATAATAAGCCAAAGTCAAACACAAGTACACGGAAAATTATTGGTAGATATTAGTCCAGGATCCAGCATTGACTAAATGTTTCTCGTTAATCAAGCATCGACCAAAAGAGAAAAAACCACTACATACCTGGAGCTATATACCCATAAGAGCCAGCAATAGCAGACATACACTCGGATGTCCCAGAATCTTGGAGGAACTTGGCGAGGCCGAAGTCAGCAACATGTGCTTCAAAACTGGAATCAAGAAGAATGTTGTTGGATTTCACGTCTCGGTGGACAATCAGAGGCGAGCAGTCATGGTGGAGATAGCAGAGACCCTTAGCAGCTTCAAGTGCGATCTTATATCTAGTGTCCCAGTGCAAATGCCCACCTTTCTTGCCATGAAGCACCTCTCCCAAGCTTCCATTCGGCATATACTCGTAGACAAGAAGATTAGTTTCATGGTTGGAACAAAAACCCAACAATCTAACAATGTGTCTGTGTCTGATCCTCCCCAGTGTCTGTATCTCCGCATTGAAACCGTGATCATGTGAGGACCCCCTGCTCATTGCCGGTAGCCTTTTCACTGCCACCTGATCACCATTCGGCATCGCCCCCTTGTACACAATCCCTGCTCCTCCTTTTCCTATTATGTTGTCCTCCTTCAAGCAATCCAGAACATCATCACAAGTGAAGTCCAGGCGCTGGAATGCTGTTAGTTTCCAAGCTCGGGACTCGCTAGCCCTCTTCAGTGCCCTTGCTTTGAATATGGCCGCCACTGCGAACAGAATGGAGCACACAAGCAACCCAATCACGAGCAACAGCTTCAGAGAAGCAGAGAGTCCACCCTTCACATGTGGCCGATGGACTCCATTAGCAGCAATATCTTTGCAGGGTTCCAAGTATGGGCCACAGAGACCAGGATTTCCCAAGAAGGAAGTGTAGTTGAAGGAACTGAACTGACCGGTTTCTGGAACCAGGCCGGAGAGATTGTTGTAAGAAAAGTCGACAGAAGTTAAACTCTGCATACTAGCCATTGATGCAGGAATGCCGCCGAGTAAGTGATTCCTCGACAGGTTTAGGTAATTTAGGATTCTCATACTGCTGATTTCCGACGGAATCTCACCGGAAAGCTCGTTACGGCTGAGATCAACGTAAGTTAGCATCTTGCACCTGCTGATTTCCGGGGCAATTGGGCCTGAGAACTGGTTCTGACTAAAATCTAACTTGGAGAGTTGCTGCAACCTCCCAATCCCCGGTGGAATCCGACCCAAGAACTTGTTTCCATCGAGAAGCAGCTTCTGGACTCCGGAGAAGTTGCCGATGCTTGGCGGTAGAGGCCCCGAAAGCTGATTGTGCGAAAGACTTATCTGACCGAGATTCAGAGCCACAGAGTCGCCGATTGGAAACCCGCCAGTGAGGACATTGTTTTGCAGCTCCACTTGGGTTAGCCTGGGCAACCCGAAAAGGCCCTTAGGAATCGACCCGTTTAGAAAGTTCTCGCCCATTCGGATCCTACCCAACGATTCGCATTTCACCAGTGATTCTGGGATCGGACCAAGCAAGAAATTGTTCAGGGTTATGAGAGTCTCCAAAGTCTTTCCGGAGCACATGTCCGGCGGCAGAGTCCCAGTCAGTTTGTTGGAGGAGAGGTCAAGAAGCACCAACTTTCCATTTGTCCCTAATCGCTGAGGGATTACGCCAGTGAAGTTGTTTTCCCACAACTGCAGCACCTGAAGCTCCGGCAGCTCGCCTATGAACACCGGAATCAACCCGTTGAGCTTGTTCCTGAACAAATTCAGAAGGGTGAGGTTCTCAAGCTTAGCAAACGCCGCCGGAATCTCTCCGGTGAGCATGTTGTTGGACATGTCCAGCGACTTCAAGCTCTTCAGACTTCCTAGCTCAAGCGTCAATGGCCCAGAAAGCCCATTGACTTGGAGAAACAGAGTATCCAACTTCTGCAGCTTACCGATCTCCGGCGGCAATTCGCCAGATAAACCGCAGTTCGCAGCGTCCAACCGCACCAGCTCTGACAAGTTGCCAATCTCCGCCGGCAGACCGCCATCAAAAGTGTTGTAATATCCAATGTACAACTCCCGTAACTTTGTCAAATTCCCTATCTCCGGCGGGATTTTGCCCACCAGCTCGTTGCCGGAAACTGCCAAATACTCGATAAACTGCCATTTCCCGTACGACGGCGGAATTTGACCCTCAAAAAAGTTCCCACCCAAATGCAAATGCCGCAAGTTTGGGAGCTCGGTGACAGAAACGGGCAACTCCCCCGTCATATTGTTGTTGTACAAGTCAAGAACCTGGAGTTTCTTGAGTTGGGAAAGCTGGTCGGGAAAGGACCCATTGAAGATGTTGTTCGAGAGGTTGAGAAATCGGAGGGCGGGGAGGGCAGAAAGCTCAGGCGGAACTGGCCCTGAGAGCTGGTTGGCGGCGACGGAGAGGTTAAGAAGGAAGGGGAGGTGAGAGACGTCTGGAGACAGCGTCCCCGTGAGATTAACCCCGGAGATATCAAGCCCAGTTACGTGGCGGCCGGAAGGGTCGCACGTGACGCCGGGCCAAGAGCAGTGGGCGGAGCTATTGTTCCAGGAGGCGAGAGCGCCCTGAGGGTCGTCGGTGATGGCGTATTTGACGGAGAGCAGAGCTCGGTACTCTGAGACGACGCGAGCTCCGGTGTTATGGGAGGTGTGGAGCAGAAGAAAAAGCAAAAGGAGAAGTCTCATTTCCAAGTATATGTCTACTCCTGAGGAGGGGGTTTGATTCTGTTTCCGCTTTTGTTAATGGTGATTCCTAGGGAGAGTAACAGAGTTGCAGGAAGAGGAGGTAGAGGAAGCGGTGGCGACGGCGGCGGAGAAGGAGGAAGAAGAAGAATGTAGCATTGAGTGGGAGCCGACTGAGTTAGGAGAGTAGCGACGAGGATCAGAATGTGCAGCCACATTTTATTTACGTGATATTTATTTTATTCTGTTTGTTATTTGCTTTTCCGGAACAAAAACTAATTTGCTTTTTCTGGCAAGCCAAAATCACTTGGAACACTAATGTTTGCTTTCGGGCTCAATCTGGCCATCGATTCCTTTTTCTAAACAAAATTAGCAAGTGATACTACAAAAATCAGCCCAAATAGCAATTGGTCATTCTCTTCTGTTCTGAAATCTGAATCAGAATTTTATAGAGTAGACACGAATTTGTTAAGTACACTTTGATCAAGAGGTGAATGAACAAAGCTAGAACAACTCAACAAATTGGGAATGACCACTCTGCTTTATTTCTACTGCCCTTTGCTCATTTTAAAGCCTTACATTCTAGTGGAAGACACTTGAAACAAAGCAACGTGATAGCATGAAACAAGGAAACGGACAGATAAATAATAACGGCCCTGATTCTAAGGAAGTTATTCTAACTAAAATATAACAACCAGATTTTCTAGAAGCTTGTGTATCTCATCATTCCTTCCCTTAAACTGAATGTTGTTCTAGCTTCAGTTTACTTCAAGAATTTCACACATGCCCAGCAACTCACGAAGCTTCAGAAAGGTCTCCAACTGGAATGGTTTAGTCATCAAGTTTGCCACTTAATCCTGAGTTCCACAGTGCACTAACTTGATGGCTCCGTCTCGGGTTAAGTCACGCAGGAAGTGAAACCTTACGTCGATATGCTTACTACGTCCATGCATGACTGGGTTCTTCGAGAGTTTGATAGCTGAGCTGTTATCACACATTACAGTGGTGCATCCATCTTGAGAATGACTCAGTATTTCTAGGATTCTTCTCATCCACACTACTTGGCAAGCACATGCTGCAGCAGCTATAAACTCAGCTTCGGTCGTGGAGAGTGTGACTATAGGCTGCTTCTTCGAAGACCAAGAAACAGCACCTCCATGTAGCATGAACACATAGCCAGACGTACTTTTCCTATCTTCCAAGTCTCCTGCATAGTCACTGTCAGTGAATGCAATCAGTTCATTGTTTCCTTATTTCTTATAAAGTATCCCATAATTAATTGTGCCCTTCAAGTATCTCAAAGCTCTTTTGCCACTTGCATGTGAAGTTCTGTTGGCCTTGCCATAAATCTGCCGATGTAGCTCACAATGAACATCAAATCTGATCTTGTAGCAGTGATATACAAAAGGCTACCTACCATTTGTTTGTAGTAGGTCTCATCCACTTCGACTCCCTTCTCATCTTTGCACAGCTTGAAGCCAGGAACAAGAGGATTTTTTACTGAATTGCACTGTTCCATTCCAAAATGTTTCAAAACTTCCAATGCATACTTCCTTTGACAAATATAAATTCCTTCATTTTTCTATAACACTTCTATACCCAGAAAAAATCTCATCCTTCCCAAATCAATCATATCAAATACTTTCATCATTGATTCCTTAAATTCCAACTTCAATTGTTCATCATCACCAGTATAAATTAAATCATCAACATAAATGCTGACAATTAAAATTTTACCTCCACTTTCTGTCTTGACAAACAAAGTTTGTTTGCTGTTACACCTCTGAAATCTTTCTTGAATAAAGTGAGCCTCTATATGACTAAACCAAGCCCCCATACAAGGCTTTATGCAGTTTGTAGACTTTGTGCTCCTCACCCGTTTTCACATAGCCCCTTGGTTGTTCTACGAAGACATCTTCACTTATTTCACCATGGAGAAAGACAGCTTTGACATCAAGTTGGTAGATGACCCATCTTATTTGTGCAGCTAAAACAATAATCATGCGTATGGTGTCCATCCTTGCTACTGGGGCGAATACTTTTGTGTAGTCCATACCATGTCGTTGAACATAGCCCTTTGCAACGAGACGAGCTTTGAATTTATCCACTTCACCAAACTCATGAAGTTTGATCTTATAAACCCATTTCACTCCTACATTTTTGGCTTCAGCAAGTAATTCCGTCAGGCTCCAGGTGTAATTTTTCTCAATTGCCCTTATTTCAGCATCCATAGCTTGTCTCCATTTGGAGCTTTTTACTGCCTCTTCATAGCTGAATGGATCGACATTTTCTATAAGAGCCATGTTCATTTCATTCCCTGACAATTCTTCTCCAGAAACATAATCTCGCATCCTTGCAGGTACACGTGTCTTTCTCCTTGTGTTAGCATTAACATCATCTTCATTTGCAGTAGATGAAGTACCTTCTCCTGAAGCATTATCAGCCTTTTTATTCTCTGCATTTGCACTTTCATTTTCACTCTCGAATTCACTTGTCTCAGCATCATTTTCTTTTATCTCCACATTCAAGATTAAGGAAAATTTGTTTCTCATAACTGCTGTCCCAATTCCATTCTCTGTCTTCTTTAAAGACGACGTCTCTATTGATCACTATTTTCTTTGAGACTGGATCATATAACCTATATCCTTTTGATTCTTCACTTACTCCAAGTAGAATACAATCGAAGCTTTTATCTTCCAACTTGGTTCTTCGACCATCAGGTACATGGATATGAGATATACATCCAAAGACCCTGAAATGATCGACGGAAGGCTTGATACTGCTCCACCCTTCTTCAGGCATTATATCTTGCACAGCATGAGTAAGACATCTGTTCAGGACATAGATTGCCCAATTCATAGCTTTTAGCCAGAACGTTTTGGGGATCTTTTTCTTAGAGAGCATGCATTTCACCATGTTCATAATTGTCCAATTTTTTTTCTCTTTGCCACTCCGTTTTGTTGTGGTGTATAGGCTGTGGTAAGCTGTCTCTTGATACCATTCATTTTGCAAAATTCATTGAATTCACCTGAGATGAATTCTCCTCCACAGTCTGTGTAAAGACACTTGATGGCTGAGCCTGTCTCTTTTTCCACCTGATTCTTAAAAAACTTAAAGGAACTGAAAGCTTCTGATTTATCAGCTAGGAATTTTACCCACGCTTTCCTACTAAAGTCATCGATAAAGCATATCAAGTACCATTTGTGACTGTTGGATGTAGGAGTGATCGGCCCACACAAATCAGCATGTATGAGTTCCAGTCTTTGTGATGCTCTCCAAGTGCTCTTTTTGGGAATAGGATCCCTGTGCTATTTTCTCTTTAAACAATTTGTGCACATGGTGTTTGAATCTGATAGTTGAGGCAACCCTCTCACCATCTGCTTAAGATACAATGTTCTCAAACCTTTGTGACTGAGATGCCCTAACCTACGATACTAGAGAAATGCAAGATCTTGTGCTGATGTGAGCAAACATGCTTCCTTAACTGGTTGAGTCTCAGCAAGCTGTGATTTTGTGAATAGAATGAACCTACGGTTAGCGCTCATGTCTGTTTGAATAATCAGCCCTTTGGATGAATGATAGATCTTTCATTCTCCTGACTGAATTAGAATGGCAAGACCCTTCTCCTGCAGTTGTCCAAGGCTTAGAAGATTGTTTCTTAGTTCTGGCACGTAAAATACTCCTGTTATAACATAATTAAAACCATTTAGATGCAGTTTCACACTTCCTTTGCCTTCGACATTCATCTTAGTGTTGTTTCCCAGCTTCACTACTTGCTCAAACTTTTCATCCAGCTTACAGAATAATGCTTGGTCACCACACATGTGGTTGCTGCAGCCTGAATCCAAGAACCAAGCATCTTCTCTATTAGCTTCATGCAACTCGACAGACGACATCAAGAGCATCTCTTCAGTTTCATTTAATTCAGCATAGTTAGCCTTCTTGTCCCATGTTGGACACTTGTATTGGAAATGACCAAGCTTGTAGCACTTGAAATATTCTACATTTTCTTTGTTGAATGTTTGACGTCCTCGTCCTCTTCCCCTAGGACTGGTTCTTTCACGTCCTCTACCATCAATTTTCTCTTCAGACGTAACTTTAAGTGCTTGCTCCTCATTGTTTTGCTTCCAAAATTTCTGCTCGTGAACTATCAGCGAGCTCTGCAGTTCATCTATAGAAAGCTCATCAATGTCCTTAGATTCCTCTATTGAACAGACAACATAATTGAATTTGTTAGTCAAAGATCTAAGAATCTTTTCTACCACAGTCACATCCTTCATCTTTTCTCTATACACACGCATTTTGTTTGCCATAGTCATAACTCTAGAAAAATAGGTTGTAACAGTTTCACCTGTTTTCATTTCTAGAGTTTTGAAATCCTTTCGCAAAGCTTAAAGGATTGATCGCTTCACTCTTGCATTCCCTTGATACTTCCTCTTCATCGAGTCCCAGATTTGTTTTGCTGTGTCCTTTTGCAATATAATCTCCATAATCGTCCTGTCAATTACTTGAAATAAATAGTTCTTTACTTTCAGGTCCTTCAGCTTCAACTCGTCGAGTCTTTTTTGTTGCGCTTTTGTCATCGTTTCTTCTGCCTCAAGATCTTCGTAACCTGTTTCTACCAGGTTCCAATATTTCTTTGATCTTAGGAAATTCTCCATTAGCATACTCCAATGGTCATAGTGACCATCGAAGCGAGGGATTGCTGGTTGGACGAAGCTTCCTTCACTCGTACTTGCCATCTTTTAATATGGAGGTCACTCAAGTTTGCTACTTTTCTACAGACTCAGTGGAGGCTCTGATACCAATTTGTTAAGTACATTTTGATTAAGAGGTGAATGAACAAAGCTAGAACAACTCAACAAATTGGGAATGACCACTCTGCTTTATTTCTACTGCCCTTGGCTCCTTTTAAAGCCTTACATTCTAGCGGAAGACACTTGAAACAAAGCAACGAGATAGCATGAAACAAGGAAACTAACGGATAAATAATAACAACCCTGATTCTAAGGAATTTATTCTAACTAAAATATAACAACCAGATTTTCTAGAAGCTTGTGTATCTCATCAGAATTAACTTCACCTATCCGAGGTCGATTCTAGTGATGATTAACTTCGAAACACCTTTATTCGGGCAGTAAATGCCACTAACGAAATGAATAACTTGAGGCTCCATTAAGTCAAGTTATTGGAACATAGCTTATTAATTTGGTCTCTACTAAATCAGTAAATCTAATCTTTTTTCATAACGAAATATTTGACATAATACTCAACTCCTTGTATATTAAATTAAAAAAATTGGGGGCTAAATATGGCGAAATGGAAACATTAGTGATTTATTTATTGTTTTCTTTGGTTTAGTGGGCAAACATAAAACGTCAGATGCAAGTACAGCTACTGTGCCTTCGCCTCCTAGTCGTGATCCGTTGATCATGCAATACAGCCAGCCTTTTGCTTTCCTTTTCTTTTGAGGGATGGAAATGTGAGGTATTGAATTTTACAAATTATATTATGCACATATGTGCAATTACATATGAACGTTTTAAGTAAAAAATTATTTAACATATTTTCATCATCTCACACACCTCTTCCGTCTTTATTCGAAGCAATTGCAATTAACTATATGCATGTTTACTAAAAATGTGCTATGTATAATTATAAATATTTTCACAATCTACTATTTGGATGGATTTTGAACATTCCCGGAAGTCAAGTGGAACAAATACAGTTAACTTTTATTACTTATTGTTTAGAAAAATCTGTTATTGAAGCAAATATAACAACATTTAATTGGAGCTGTTCATGTTATAAATAGGCAACTGCTTCACTGTATAGAAATACCAAATGTAAATCTCACTTTTTTTTTTCTAAAGAAAATGTTTGTTTAGTTTTTAAAAATTATGATATTGATATTACATTTTTTATGTAGGTAATTTTTTCTATGATATGTTTACTTTAATTCTTACCATTTTTAATAGATAATTGTTATCTTAAAATGTTTAATTTTGCAAATTTTTTTGGATAAATTTTACTTGCAATTACTTTAAGAACCAACATATGTAAATGATGAAAAATTAAAAGAATCAAATGAAAGACACTTTATTTCTCAGTGTGAATCTATTTTACGTTACAGGTTTTTTATTGACTGTTATAAACTTTATTCAGTGTTGTCCAGTTATTGTTGTTCTAAGATGGAGAGTACTGATCGCCTACTAACTCGCTACCTTTATCGTTCATCTTTTAATTTCTTTGTATTCTCTTTTCTAAAAAAAAAAAAACCAAATAACGGCTAAGATGCATCAAACAAGTTTTACTTGTGTTTCAATTAACTCACTTGAATTTCACTTCTTTCAATTACATGACCGAATTTCGGCAGTCTACATCATCGTATCTTTGTCTGATGTCTCCTCGATGTTAAAACAAGCTGACAAGCCATTCGTAATGTCTTATTTGGCCCGTCTGCCCGCAATAAATGTCCAAGGTTCATGGATTCTTTCACTAAATCGTAAACCCAGGTTCTCAAATGAAAATTTTAGTATCTGGCATAACTAGCACAAAATTTTAGTCATATATATATATATTCGTTATAAGCAAAAAAAAAAAAAAGCTTTAATGTTTTAGTGGACTATATAGTGTTTTAAGATTTACTACTGCATGGAATTATTTGTTGCCACGTCGAGCTAACGTTTGTCGGGGTAAACCCTCATCTGTAATCTAGCGGTCGACTTTGGATGCTCTAGAAGTGGATTACACAGGAAACAATCATCTGCTTCAGGTTTGGTTAAAAATTAATTGAAATCCTCATAAGCTTTAATGAGGTGAGAAAACTTATTGCTTTTATCAAATTGAAATTTTAGGTGCCAGATTCCTCAAAATTTGAAGAAATGGAGTGCTTAAGCAAGTATAATTATTAAAGCGTACAGAAATAAACACTGTACGTGCGCTTCGTTCTGTTCTTTCGATCGGTTGCATGAGTTAAGTAGTAAAACTAACGAGTAAGAGAGATATGTGGGTGAAAATGTCTTATGTAGCTTTATACTCCCCCCCACTTGTAAAGGATCAAACATTTCTTTAGGTATAAAAATTATGATGTATGTAAGTTATAATTTTTTTTTTCAATTTTAGCTCTAAAATTAAATTAAAAATAAATTTCTGTTGAGTTTTGTGCAGTGAAAGTTTAAATAATAATTAAAAAAAATTATTTTTGATTCTTGTGTAGTGCAGTTTAAATGAAGATTAAAAAAGAGAAAATTCTTTATTAGGTTTTGTGTAATGAGACTTTAGATGAAAATAGAAAGATGAAATGCATGATAAAATTTTTTTTAAAAAAATGTTTCAATTTTTTTGGGGCAGAAACCATGTCTAATCATTTTCTGAACAAGAGAAAAATAAATTAAAAGGTTTATACCGAAATTGTCAAAATCTTACAGGACAAAATTTAATTGGATTGAAAAATTAGTAGAATTTTTTTTAATTTAATCAATTTATTGTCATACAAGATTGTATATTAAGTGTTTGTGTAATCTTTAGAACGTTTAGCAATGAGATTACTAAGGCAATATT
Organism: Aquilaria sinensis; assembly: GCA_005392925.1. Lineage (NCBI taxonomy): Eukaryota > Viridiplantae > Streptophyta > Magnoliopsida > Malvales > Thymelaeaceae > Aquilaria > Aquilaria sinensis. The sequence continues at coordinate 214,425 of SMDT01002155.1, forward strand.
ACTAAGGGAAACTTACAAAAACCATCTCGAGGTTTTCCTTAACCTGCATTTTACATGTTATTTTCCAAATCCTACACTTACCCTCTAATCATAAGCTCCATCACCATCTTTTATAAGCTACAAATGAGATAAAACCCAACTTTTGTAATAGCCTTCTTAACCTAAAAAGTCAAACACCTAAACTTTGGCATCTACTGATCATGGGTAAATAAGAGAATTTGAGTTGATCATCTTAACAAATAGAGAGATAGAACTTATCTTTAAGAGAGGTAAGTGTAGGTTTTTGAAACTAACGTGCAATAAGTTAAAAGTATAGGTTAGGCAAACCTTAATTAAAAGTGTTTTTCGTAAATTACCATATTACCAACACAATAGGCAGAACGGTTTATATCAAGTACTTTCATGTTAATATGAGTTATAGATTATTTGGGGTGGCGTAAATATAATTCTTGGGTCAATTGTATGTCGAGCTGACTCGCCATCTCAGGTTTGTTCACCTCAGATTTTGGTGTGTGTCTATATATGAGGTGGAGGTCAATAAAAGAGTACTGGGAGATTAAACGACAGACCTCTTATAAGAACAATCACAAACCCTAACTACAAGCCTGAAGTTTGTTGTTAGTAATTATGAGTTTTTTGTGCTAGTATTACTTGAAAAGGGGGACTTTTTTAGAATAACCAACTGAAAATAATACAAAGTTTCTAGTATTGCCAGAATTCAGATGGAACCATTTTGTAGCGCTTTCGGTTGGCAATCACTCGAAATAAAAGAAATCAAGAAGTTGGGGGACCACTGACACGAATTGCTCTTTGGGCATAGGACAAACAACTTTTGAGCCATTAACGAAGCGTCGGTCGAATTTTGAGATAAGCCCATGGCCATGATACCGATAGTAGCAAGTAGCAGCAGCGCATATTTAAAAGAAATGATTAATAATTATTAAACAGCAATAATTCTGTTTTCGGCTGGGAAAAAACAGCAGAAGAAGAAGAAGAAGAAAAATAATAGTAGTAGTACAAGTACGTAAGAGGGGAAAAAGAAACTGGTCAAAAGATGTTGACAGACAAAGATGGAGACAGTTTTCATTAACAATTTTATTCTAAAGTACCCAAAAAAATAAACAATTTTATATTAAAAACTTTATAATTGTTTAGTTTTAAAGAATACTTAGTTCCCATAAAAGCAATTCAGCTAGTTGATGCATTTTGTATATCTAATTATATATTATTAACATGTCAAATTTAATAAGATTATATACATTAATAATTCCAGTATGTTTATCATTTTTGTGCATTAGTAATCCCACACTCCTGCGGCCTACTGTCTTCTCTTTTGGTCCTTTCCATGAATCGCATAATAATTGCGATGCATCTCAATTTTTCTTGATTTCCGATTTTGTCCCTAGCAGTACTACTACTTTTCCCCAAGGACCAGAACTCCAACGTCACAAGTCACAAACTCACAATACAATGGAAGAAAGGAACAGAAGTACGAGGGGACATGCTGCTAACAATCTGAATATGACGAGAAAGCCCTTCCAAGGTCCCGGCTACTACCTATAGAGATTGCGGGTAAGTTGCACCAAAAGTCCCAAACCTTTAATTTCAATAGTAAATTGATCCTCAACCTTCATTTTATTACATATTGATCCCTGACCTTTGTAACTTCTTGCATATTAGTCTCTAGCTTTAGTCGATGCTGAATTGGCACAAAACTGATTTATACGGAAGAAAAATTGATGATTAAAAATGGTCATTTATCTATTTATAAAAATTATGGCACATATTCAATTTATGAAAGACAGTTACTAAACAATTTAAATTAAAATTTAGAAACTTGATGTCATATGGGAGAGTTATAATTCAACCTGTTTAGTAATTGTATTATCTTAAATTTAATTTGTACTATAGTTTTTTTGATAGCTAATGTAACTTTTAAATTATCAGTGTTTCCTCTCAACAAATCAAATTTCTCAGCCAATTCAGTTTTTTTTAGGCTAGGAACAAATATATAATGAATTATAGAGGTTTCAAATTATGAATGAGTTTTAGAATGAATTAAATAATTTGAAATTTATGTGAAAGTGAATTTTAAATTAATGAATTTAAAAATAAATGAATTTAATTTAAACACCGTTGGGCTAATTGGCCCAGTTCGGCCCAGTTGCAATAAGTAAATTCCTTTTATTTATTTGCATAATACATGTATGTACAAATATAAATTAAGCCATCTCTAACGCTGTGTGGGTTGAGTCTAGCTATCTCGATTACGTTTAACCTGCGTGTTTGGATTGGGTATTATCTGCTTCATGTAACCATTACGACTTGGAATCTGTTTGTTGTCTCAGCGACACTGCTCAGTCTTGCAGCAATTTTTAGGGTAATTTATTCTGGCCACTGTAACACAAGAGATCATCTGCTCTTGGGGTTTATTGCCTTATGGAGGGGAGAGCAAAACTTTCAGATATCTTTCTTTCAATTACTTTAAACTCAAGGAAGCAAAAACAGGAGTTGGTGGCAGCTAGTGCAAGTAGGGAGCTTTTGCGAAAAGGTAAATAGTTTCAAATTAATGTTTAAATAATTGCAAGTGTTGATGGGCGGAGAGATGGGCAAAGGGAGATTCGGTGCTTTGGTTTGATGTGCTTTTTCGTCAAATCCTGATTTCTTCACTTCGAACTAGGAAGCTTCGGGCTTAGCTTAGTCTAAAATTTTTAACTTTGCCCAATGCTTTTCCAACCCAGAAAACACGTTGTCGTAGGTGTCTTTTCTAATTAATGCCTTGATTTGTGTTCCTACACCTTCTTTAATCGCTCCCCTTGTCTCCCTCTCCCACTCCCAGGTTGAGAAACAGAAGAAGAACGTCTCTTAAAACAGCGTCCCCAGATACCCCCAGTATTATTTGAAAAGCCGAAATCTGAGTCGAGTGAAATCTTAATGGCTCGATCGATCTGAATACAAAAAGTTGGAGGATTTTATCTGGATTTGTAGAGTCTGAGCACACGTTAAAACAGAAAAATAGGTGAGGGCCGGGACGCTCAAAAGGAACTGAGACTGGAACTTTACGTGACTGACTGCGAAATCACTGTATTTGTTTGTTCTTTCCATGAGACCGACAGCTAGCAATAGCAATTGCGTTTTTGGGACAGACGAAATTTACCGATTATCTCTCTATCCTGATCCATGGTTGCAGGTATGAAAAATTTAGTAAAATAACTTTTTTATTTTGAGTTAAAATTTTAGTTAATTTATTTAACAATGATGATAAAATCGTTAAAGTTAAAAACTAAAAACTTTATATTTAATAACTTTATCAAAACTTTAACAATAATCGCTAACATCTGACATTAATACTAAACTTTAAACAGGTGTAATTTTTTTTATTTGGTAGGAAAGAGAAAAAAAAAACAGTAAATGAGAAGAACACAAGGCTGATGTGGCCAATAGGTGAGCTTGAGCTACCCCAGATTGATGAACTACCAACAGGGTGACCTTTTGAAACTAACTGATTAAACATCGAATCTTCTTGATATTTTCTTTGATCTCCAAGCACATTGGATTATAATTTACAATTTGAAGAAATTCTTGGAAGCAATTAGTGAGGATAGTAATATTAAGAATAACTGCTAGCCATGACTTTCCTGGATAGTGCATAATATAGCTCTCACTTCTACATATAAGGCTAAAGGACACTTTCCAATAGCAAAACCGTAACCTCTAGGGGAGGGAATATGAGGGCCCTTATATGCCCAACCAACAATTCCTCTTCTAGATCTTGGGTTTCAAGCTCCATCAACTTGGATAATCAATGAGAGAATATTAAGCATCCTATTAGTCCAGCTTCTAATCTGAAGCAAAGGATTTGGGAGGAGGGACTTGCATATGATTATCTTATGCAAACCAGCTAACTTAATGTCTTGGAGGAGAAGATCCTTATTATGCAGAATTTGATGATAATCCATGTCCTTATTTTGGAAGACCTTTGAGCTCCTATTGATTCAGATGCCATTTTTATCTTCCTCATTTTTTTAAGGAGCACAAGCCATCACTTGTTTAGCTCTAAAAAATTTTATAATAGGATTCTCAATATTAAGAAAAAAAAACTTACATCTAAAATAGCTTACTTAGGGTCTCTCACATGTAATAATGGAATAAAAATTACACTTATTCTCCTATTATTGAAGTCTATCTATCTTCTCTTTACCAGTCATCACCAAACCAAACGATAAAAAGGAAATCGGGAAAATATTATAGGTTTTGAAACCACGAGAAATCAGAAATGCAAAAATATATGTAATTTATCTCAGAAAAAATATGTATGCTTTTTGTTCAGTGCTGGTGCCTTTCTTCATCATGAGCGTGAGTGATGATTTCAACATTGTGTATGACCCACGAACTATGAGGACTTTCATTTCTGAATTTACAAGATGCCTTTGTGGTATGTTATGTTGATTTTGTTTTGATTATACGTTAAGTGATCAGCTGATCCATGTAAACCCAAATAATGAAAGATGATTTTGGTTCCATTCTCTCCCCGAATAAGGACGCAGTTTAATTACATGTACCAGATTTCCTAAGTTTCTTCACTTCTTAATACATATATGTATACCTTAATTAATAAGAACACGATTATCTAGCAGAAAGGTAAAGGATGACAGTGATATAATGTAGCTTTTTCTTTTATGTGAATGACTTATTATTTTTTTTTTCCCGAATGAACAGCAATATAGCATTAAACAGACTGAATCGCTGAAAATCACATTAATTATGATTCTGGGCACCAACAATTTTGTTTGGAATTGATCAAGTGATGTGATGCAATGAGAAGCAGAATTGTGGTCCATGAAGAGATGTGAGGGGACCAATAACCTTGTTTCTGGAAATCAAAATTTGAACAGTGATCCAGCTGGGCCTTATGGGCTGGAAACAAATTGGACTTTGTATCATCCTTTGGACCAGATTGAAACTGCCAAGAAATGCTTCAAGATAGTTTCAGACCCATCATAGGCCATTCATTTCAAAGTGAAATCAGTAATCAATTTAGGTTGATTGAGATTTACTTCTAATGAGTTCTTAACCCTAGTTTCTGCTGGCAACGTTTGTCAATTGACATAGAACAAGACAATTATCTTCAGTTGATTTGGTTTGGTGTTCTTTAAATCGACAGCTCAAGTCCCTTTCGGTTTTGTCTAGCTCAGTTAGTTACTCTCACATTCTCCGTTTACTACTTTTACTATTGGTTTCATAGCAGGATCTTGTGACACCAGAATGAGTGCTGGTCATGTGTTCGAGAAAATCCGAGCCGGTTGCACCTAGACTCCCACATTAGCAACAATCTCTCCTGCTCTTATATTGGTATTGGTTTATTGGTTGAAAGACGCGATGACGCTGTATGAGTTTGTTCTTTCTGGATACCTTAGCAGGTAAGGAAATGCTAGCATGGAGGGCTCGCTTTCTCCAAATTATAGAGCTGTTTCTTTGGCCATCTTAAGCAGAACTCTTCTCAGAGTTTCTTCCCAAACACTTTCCTGAGATTAGCTAGCTTGTCGGAGTTCTAAGAAGAAGAAGAAGAAGAAGACGAAACAAGATTTAGAAACAGAGGTGACAAAGAACCTATAACCTATATCATACCATAGCGTAAAATCCAAATATAGTCCTCTTACTTTAACGGTTGTCCTAAAGTGGTCCATTACCTCTAAAAGTGTCTCTTGAAGTCCCTTAACTCTCTCAGTGTGTTCTATTTTAGTCCATTTCATCAGTTGAGCCCTTATTTTGGATGAAACTTTCCTCATGACACTTATATTGCCATGTGGCTTCCTTTTTAGCTAAAATGGATGACCATATTGTACATAAATGAAAATGCAAACTCAAATTGACACAAACACATAATCTTGGGGACTTAAAATATAGTTAATCCGAACTCCATTTCATTCCCAATTCTTACCACAAAACCGAATCGCATCATGACTTTCCTTCTCCTTATCACCCCAAACCAAGACAAACACCACCTCCTTAGTCACTCCTCCAACATCAACAAGCTTGTCGACTTTCCCACCCCAAGTATCATGACTTTCCTTCTCCTTCTTGCCCTAAAAACTCTGTTTTATGCAACTACCAATTTTTATAGGATTTATTTTATTTTATTTTATTTTATTCATTTTGAACAAAGGTTGATTGAAACCTGCAAAAAAATAAGGCCTAAATAATGCAGCGTCCTTTTCATTTGTTCCAATAAGATAATACAAGTTAGAAGAATCCTAGCATCAAAAATTTCATTTTATTCCAATCAGATTTTTGAGATGAAGTAAGACAATTATAATGGACCATAAATATGGCAATCCTCTTGAATCGTATGGGTCTATACATGAAAACCTTGAAGGTGGAGTAGTGATTGTAGTGACACCCAGGAATCATTATCATTTCTCTCGGCTCACTGCTGCTGTTGGCGACCTTGACCAGGGAGAAGACAACTTCTGACAAAAGATAAGGTATGAGGTTTTGGAAGAAAAAGAAGTAGGACGACAATGGGTAGGGGGAATGGGCTTTTTGGTGGAATCGCCATTTTTTATGTAATTTCTTCTCCAAAAACAAGAAATAGATCTAAAAGTAAAAGCGTTTAGCGATGATTTGGGAAAGAATATGAAATCTGCATTTTAAGTCCATAAAATTATGCCTTTATGTCAATTTTAGTTTAAAATTTCTCATTTTTCCAATATAGTCACTAATTGTTATGCAAAGGGAAGCCGCATGGCAGTGTGGTTGCCAAATAGGCAAGTTTGATCCAAAATAATGGCTAAACTAATGAAATGGACTAAAATATAACATGCTAAGGGAGGTGAGGGACTTTAAGAGGTACTTTTAAAGGTAAATGATCACTTTAAGACAACCATTAAAGTAAGGAAACCAGATTTGGATTTTACCTTTATATCGTATATACATGCAAACATTTGTATGAGATAACACGTCATATAAACACCCAAATTGCATAACTTTGCCCACGTTTCGTTTCATCTGTTTTGCGCACCCTATTACCACTGCATACAAGACTGCTCATATAGTCTTCAGTTGGATAAGATTGTAATTTGTGTGAACTTAATTTGATGCATTCAATTGTACTTTAGGAAAGCGCGTTAATGACCAATAGTTACTATTTAACTTTTTGGCAACTGAAAAAATAGGTCACTAATTGGTCATCAAAACATTGGTTGCCAAGGTTGGGCGAATGGCTCTTATCCTTTATTGTGATCGGTTCTGGAGGTCACAAATTGATTGTCAGTTCTTTTCTTTGAAATTTTCAGATACTCAGATTTAAAATTTTTTAATTTATAATTTTATATATCTAGATTTAAAATTTTTATGCTTCACCAATTTTTAGTTATGATAATGTTTCACTTAGGCTCTTTGAGAACTCCTAACTCAATTTTGAGGAAGATGTTTTCTTGTTCCACTGTTTAAATCGCTTAATTTGTCTCTACAACTTGTGCAAGAGAAAGAGAAGCCTAAAGGAAGACCCATCTGCTTTTACCTTTAATTGAACATCATTTTCTCTGATCCATCATTGACCTCATCTTTCCATCCAAATCTAGCAATCTACTCGTCTTTAACTTTGCATTTCAGGCATTGATCTCTAGCCCAATGCCTTTGATCAATGACTTCCACTGGTTGCTTTTTGTTAATAGAACATAGAAATTAACCAGTGTGAAAAAGGAAGAGATAATTACTGAGAGAGGTGAGATTCATGAGAATGACGAGAAGAATTTGAATTTATGTGGTAAAGATATAGAAGTTGATTGGTCAGTCTTATTCTTGTGGATTGCCAATATAGACCAGCGAATTGACTAGCGACCAGCTGGTGACCAAAACTCAGGATCGGTTCTTGGTCATTAAGCAATTAGCCCTTCTCCTCGAAAACCTCCCTTTCCTTTATGACCACTGATTTGGTGACCAACAACCACGCCATTGCCTTTCCAATTGCTAAGGTTTGTTGCCAAAACCAACAGTTCTTGTAGTTGAAGATATTAGAGAATGAAGAAAAGGAACAAGAGGATCGATTTGGGTCCCTTAGAACCCTATCATGCCTACAAGCAAGTGGCATCATAAATCCAATCCTATCCCTAGTTACAAGAGGTTCCAGGGCATTTGGAACATGATCTAAAATAAAAAAAACCTTCATTCCACTCCATCCTTATTCTAATGAGAGGATATGCTAATTGATTAGCCTCTTAAAAGGTTTCTTTGAATGAAGTGATTTGCAAGTAAAGGTAGGATTCAAACTAAGTATCTTCATTCCATGATGAATGTCTTTATCAACTTCTTTTTAATTTTCAAAAATCACTCATTTTCTTTATTTTTGAAATCAGTTATTTGAAAGCTAATATTTAATTTATCTAATAATCACTAAACAATATTATTGCAAATGCTTGTCCTAATTTTGTTAGGAGATCAGATTTGTGAAGCGGACTCATTATCCTCATTTTCCCTAGCCTTTCTTCTCTAGCATGATTCATTGTTTAAGCTTCAATTATTTGGATCATGTAAATTGTGTGAATAGTTCTTAACCTACTAACTGTCCTATTTTGGTCATAAACCTATTAAAAATATTTTATTTTGGCCCTAAAACTATTAAAAATGATTCATTTTGGTTCCCAATTGAATGAAATTTGTTAACTTAAACCAATTTAAATCATTCAATGATTATCTTATAGTAAATTTAATTTGTATAATAATTTTTTTTATAATTAATAGGTAATTCAAACAATCAATTTTTTTCTATAAATAAAACTTATTTCATTCAGGGAGAGAAAATTATAAATTTAAATTTTATATTGATTGATAAAAAATTACAGGAGGAAAGTTATCGAATATTTAAATTAAAATATTAAAAGTTTGTATCAGGCAATCACTTTGACTTGGTGGATTTCATCTCATGAGGGATCAAGATGAAATAAATTTAATAGGTCTAAGACCAAAGCAGAATAGTTAATGAGTTTAGGATTAAAACCGAATGATAATTAAAGTTTATGAAGTATTGTGGGCTTTACCCCATGTGGATTGATAAAGTTCTCTTGGCCCAAAAAACACTTCTTCGGAGCATAACTTTTCATTTCACTTTCGGTTGGGCAACTCGCCCAGTTTTGGAATGTTTCAATGGGCTTTAGGCTCTGTCCAAGACCAACACGACATGGGTTTCAATATGACGGCTTGTAAGTTGAGGCTGTTTGTTTCATTTATGAGTAAATTCCAAGCGATTCAAAATTTCGTGAAAAGTAAATATTTTTATTGTTTCTTATGTTAATCAAGTTGGAAAACTAATAGAAATATTTATTTTATAAATTTAAAATTAATTTTTAGACTTCTTAAAATGTTAAATTTCAATAAATCTGATAATTTGACAAATGCTCACTTTATATAAAAGTAATATCAACACATTAAAATTAATTTAAAACGAACCTATCTTTATATCAAACAGTTGGAAAGCCACCAAAAAGAAAAGTTCTTAAATTCTTAATGAAAGCATTTCCTTCGTTCTCACCAACATTGTCTTCAAATTAGCGTAGGCTCCAGTAAACCTGTGAACATCAAAATGGTTATATAAGAGAAAGCAAGCACTTAAAACTGTCACCAATAATTTCACGTTTTGCCATGTTAATTATTTTTCTTTTAAACCTAATACTTAGTTCATCCGGAGTACTATCATTTTTTGGTTTATGAGGAAACACTTTGAAAGTGACACGAAGACTAGAATCCAGGGCATGATATTATTAATTAGGGACTTTAATAGAACAGATGCTAAGGTTAGGGATTCATTTAGGACAAGAAATAAAATTTAGGGGCAAATTTATATGATATCCTTTAACTGGAGGGAGAGAAATAAAGAAAAAAAGATCTTGAAAAATAAATAAATAAAGAAAGAAACTCGTTTCTAGAAAGGAATGGTATGTTTATATAGTCAAAAGTGTTTCTAGAACTCCTCAAAACCTCACAGAAACGTGTTATTATCTTGGAGCTGTAGAGCTGAAAAATCGTTCATTTGCTAGGGACAGGACACAGTGTTGACACAAAGTAGTAAAAGTTTCTCAAAGATTAATTTTATCAAGTAAACAACAGAAAGGACAAAAGATAAAAGCCTTCAAGTCGTCGAGGTACAGCTAAATAAGTAAACAAATGTTATAGTTTTATTGATTTTATACAGATTTATTTACGTCTTTTTTGGGAAGAAGAGACTTAGGGATCCTAATATAAAATCGAGTTAACAGCCGCAGCTGATCGATTTTCACACACAATCCGAGTCATACTGATCGATAATTAATGTTTAGTCGCAAGGAAATATATTGACCGCTTTAAAAATTGTGTTGATTAGGTAATTAATTAGATCTCAATATAAAAGAGCAGGTTGTTTGTCCATTTTACACATGTAATAGTTTATAACCTTTTTTCTCCTGTTATAACACAATATTTCTTTTTTGACAAGTTGGGATGTGAATATCATTTTTTTTCCCTCTTTCAATAACGTCAAGACTCCCCAGATGAAGAGAGAAATTATAAACAATAAGTTCACTTAAAATATGCCAACGTTTTAAATTGTTACTAATATATACAAGGTATCGAGGGGAGGTTGGATATAAATCTTTTGTTTTGTCGTGGTAACAATTAACAAGATGTCATTTCTTTATGGATGGCCATTATCATTAGAACATGGAGGATAACAGAGTCAGAGACAACTAAGCTTTGTGCAATTAAGTGTAGCGACGGCGGAACCGCTGGAACTAACCAATGGATCTTTATTTGGAGGAATAAAATCTCGGAAAAGAATCGTTTTGATTCAATTTTTAAGTCCACTGTTGTCATTTATTTTATTTTGAATACCAAAGACAGAAACAAGTTGTAAGGGACATGTGATAATAAGTAATAAATAAATAGAGTTGAAATCCCATAAATCTGGGAGTTTTTGTTTCTAGCTATTTGATTTCATTTTGTCAGTATATGAATCATTTGAAATGTAAAACATAATCTTTTAGATAGCTTTTCGAAGCATTATGTAGGAAAAGTAAATAATGGAAAATAAAATGTTCCACATTAGGTTGTGTATTATAACATATAGTTTAGTAAATGTTGCACTATTCTATTAAAAATTGGTAACACTTGTGTGCGTATTGTACAAGATCTTCTAATAATCATTATGATCCGCATGTGTGTACATGCAAAAGTGCTTTTATAATAGACTATAATTATATCTCAGACTATCATTGTTTTTTAAAATTACAAACAGATCTGGATCATTTATATAATCGAAGTCCACATATGAAATTTATGGGACATTTATTTAGAATTACAAATAGATCTGGATCATATACGTAATTGAAGTCCACATATGGAATTTATGGGGCATTTGGATAAATGGTATACGATGTTGTCTATTATGGTAAAAGACAATGACAGACTATCAAATAACTGTTATTATCCTTTATAATAATCATTCATCCTTAGTGTTGGCACCCAACCACTAAAAGCTGGTAAATAAAGTACATGTTTGGTTGACAAGTTAATTGCACAAGTTAGTATGTTACAAATGGCAATAATCAAGATTGGAGAAAAGAAACCACACTACAAGAAAAATGGGCTAATGCGACTGAAGAAATAATAGCATTTAGTCGCACCATTCAACTGATATGCTATAGAAAAATTCAGTAGCAAAAATGCCAATCGTATCAGCCGTCTCACTGTCGTGCGACTAAAACGTGCCATTATCATACGATTGAGTGTGTCAGTGAGATAAAGTGAGTCAGATGAATTCGTGCAGTTAAATCTATTAGTCGTATCGTGTGACTGAAGTTCAGTCTCATTGTGGGACTGACAGTTTCAATCGCATAAACTACCACGCGACTGACAGAAGGTAGTTGCACAAGCATATACATATTTTTTTAAAAAATTAATTAAAAATTTTATTAAAGTTGGATTACAATTATTATAATAATGGCAATATATAATTATTATATTAAAATTAGAATTATTAAAATTTTTATTTAGTAATATTAAAAACAATAAATTAAAAATATTATTAATATAAATTGGAAACCATGATCGTCATGCTCCATGACTAAAAAGTAACACAAAATATATTTTTATTAAATAAAATTATAAAAAATTATCTACTAAATTTTTGTACTAAAATTAACACTAAAATTAACACAAAAATTAACAATAAAATTAACACTAAAATTTAAGTACTAAAATTAACAATAAAATTAAGAATAGAGTTAACGCTAAAATTAAGTACTAAATTTAACAATAAAATTAACCCTTAAATTAAGTTATAAATTTAAGTACTAAAATTAAGAATAAAGTTATTACTAAATTAACCCTTAAATAACAGTAAAATTAATCCTTGGATATTAACCCATAAATTTACATTAAAATTTATCAATAATACTAAAACTAAATTTAATCCTACAATTTAATTTCAGCAACAAAATTTCACCATAAAATCAACACTAAAATTTCAACAACAATTTTCCAACACTAACATTCAATATAGGAAAAAAATTGAAAAAGTAAAAGAAATCAAAAAAAATTAAAGAGGCAGTACTAACAATCAAGTTAGAAAATGAACAACAAAAAACATTTAAAGATGCAGTAGTAATATTGAAAATAGAAAACAAATTGAAAACAAAAAAAGCGTTAATTTCCTTAGTAGAAGTGGGTAATGACGTGATAAATGTTAATAACTAGAGATTGAAATTGAAAAAGTAAAAGAAATTAAAAAAATTAAAGAGGCAATACTAACAAGCAAGTTAGAAAATGAACAGCAAAAAACATTTAAAGATGCAGTAGTAATATTGAAAATAGAAAAAAAATTGAAAACAAAAAAAAAAACTTAATTTCCTTAGTAGAAGCGGCAAATGACGTGGTAAATGTTGATAACTAGAAATTGAAATGATGCAGTTTGAAGGCAGCAAAGCTTTAGCCAAAGAGAATGAAGAACTAGAGAAGTAGAAGCAGAGATGGAGAGTAGACATTGAGCAAAGAAGGAGAAAACCAAAGAAGTTGGAGAAATGAGGGAGAGAAACGAGTGTGGGAGGAAAAGACATTTTGTGCGATTGAATTTGTCACAAATACTTTTTTTTTGCCACTTATGTGTGATTGAAGGAAAATATATTTAATTTATGCGACTGAAAAGTAAAATATATTTAATATGTCACATTGTCGTCAGACTGAAGGAGAAATTAATTTAAATGGTGCGATTACTATATTACTGATAGTTTAATATTTTTTAAACTGTGCGACTGATATAATGCTGACGTTTTTAAATTTTTTAAATCGTGCTACTGGCATGCGACTAACTTTTGTGCGATTGATCATTTCAATTACATAAATGACTGTAACTCACTTGATGTGTGACTGAAATTTAATATTTTTTAAATTGTGCTATTAACATGTGACTGATTTTTGTGTAATTGAACATTTTAATCTCATAGAAGATTATGGCCCATACATATGCTACTGACGTGCAATTGAAATGTCATGCTACTAACATCCAGTCGCATAAATTAGTTACATTTTACCATTTCTCTTGTAGTAACATGCATAACTTGAAATTCCTAAAGATTTGGTGTGAAAGGTTGCACGAGTGGGAATCAAAATCATTGTGCAGAGAAGTACAACAAACCGCACACTTGCGAATCTTGTGAGAAATTTCTGAGATATTGCTGGTGCACATAATATTGGAAACTAGCTAGTTAACAAGAAAAAGAAATAGAAAAAATAATATTGCAAGACCAACCACCAAAACTTCACCAAGCTTGTCTCCCAGAAATTGTAAGGAAAACCTTGGGGTTCTAATTAAGATTCATAGAGCTTCTAAAGTTTCATTACAGTTCAAACGTCAGTTTCATATAAATGTGTTAATCTTGGATCCAATGATTAGCATCCCAAATCAAGCGATAATATTTGTCTAGTTAATTGGCATTTTACAAGCAATTATATGTTGATCACTGAAGTTTGAGTCAGCTTTCAACCTTGGATCCAATGATTAGCATCCCAAATCAAGCAATAATATTTGTCTAGTTAATTGGCGAGTACAAGCAATTAAATGTTGATCACTGAAATTTGAGTCAGCTTTTAATCGGGTCACTGACATTTTACTTGTTAATTTTTTAATGACTCTAGTCTAGTGCGGGATTTAGCAAGAGAAATGAAAGAAATTTGAGGCACTTGTTGCTAGAGGAAGAGATTAGCCAGATGATTGCTTTTGTTATGTCAACATGTTTTCACTTGGGAGATGAAACGGAGTCGAAAGTGAACTTTTAAAGTCAGTTAATAAATGCAATAAGTGTGTGTGTAGGGTTGCTGGCTCCAATTTTTTTTTTCCTAGCCACCGCTTCATATTCTCATCCCATTCTCCTATTCTATTTTTCCCCTTGCTCAAAATCTCTTACATCTTCCTATCCTGAACAATTAAAGTGACTTTAAAATCATACAACAGAGCTGCTACACATACCCAAATGACAGACGAGCCGGATTATAGAGGATCGAGGCGGTGAACGGTGGTGGTTAAGATGTTGATTCCGATGAATAAACAAAAGGTGTGTATCATTTTTTGAGATATGTGAAAAAAAAATATCAATGATTTGGTTTTATATTGCCAAATAACATATATTTGTCTGTATGTACGTTTCTAGGTTTTATATATATGTTTTGGGTTTACAAAGAGTGCAAATATATATGTATTTTTTTGGGACTTATATGTATGTTTTGGGTTTGTAAAGAATTTTGGGACTTATATGTATGTTCTGGGTTTGTAAAGAATATAAATATATATGTGTATGCTTTTGATGTTTATATGTATGATTTTGGATTTGTAACAACCACAAATATATATGTATATTTCTAGGATTTATATGTATACTTTCAGGTCTGTAAAAACAAAAATATTGATGCAAATTGTATTAAACTAGAAGTGAAATGCATTAAATTGTATGAGGTATGTATTAAACTAGAAAATGAATTGTATTAATCTGTGAGAGATATATGTTAAATTGGAAGTAAAATGTATTAAACTATGCGAGATATGTATTAAATTGGAAGTGAATTGTATTAAATTGTGTGAGATATGTATTAGACTATGTTAAACTTATTAAACTGGAAATCAAATATATTAATCTGTATGGCAAAATCATCACACAAGAAAATGACATTGCCATGAAAAAATAAAACCACCAAACTCATCGTCACCACCAGTACCATAATCAACATTATCATCTCCATTGGCAACAACTGGATGCAAAAATATATTAAACTAGAAGTTAAATGTATTAAATTTTGTGATATGTGTTAAACTGAAAGTGAAGTGTATTAATCTATGTGGGATATGTGTTAAATTGAAAGTTAAATAGATTAAATTATATGAGATATGTATTAAACTGGAAGTGAATTATATTAAACAGTGTGGGCTATGTATTAGATTGTATTTAAACATAATAAACTGGAAGTTAAGTGTATTAAACTGTGTGAACTATATATTAAACTAGAAGTGAGTTGTATTAAACTGTGTGAACTATATATTAAAGTGAAAGTGAGTTGTATTAAACTATGTGGACTATGTACAGAACAACACAAAACTAAACGCAATTGTATCACAGATCAGTTGATGAACCTAGTCATTTTTTACCAAGATAAAAATTTTAAATTGTCCAATCTTGAAATCACAAATTCTGTCACCGTGAGTACCCACCTTCGAAGTAATACAACCGCCTTTCTTCCCTCCTATTGCAAGGCTAGTTGCGTTTATCGCGATGCCTTTTGTCTTCCGGACAAAAGTTCTAGCTGTGCAAATTGTGATCACCGTCCCACTACCGACAATCACAAGGAAGAAGAAAGGATGAGTGTCTTGTTTAGAGGTTTTGTACTTGCCGTAGCGGGTGGCGACAACAATGAAGGACGAGTAGATGAAAACAGTGATTTGCCAGGTTAAGGAGAAAAAATGGGTGGAGAATGAGATTTGATTATGGGAATTAAATAGATAAAGATAATTACCAAATTTAAAAATTTATAAATGGAAAATTAGGGATAATTATGATAAATAAAAAACTTATCCTAATTAACGCATATTCCTTCTAAAACAAAAATTCAGGAACAAACGCAGTCTCCCTTCCTTCTGACGTCATCTAGTATATGTATATATGCATGTGTACATTTCAAAATTTCGCTAAGTTGTTACTTGCTGGGGGACTTAAATCCGGATATAGTGATCAAACTTCTTTCTACACCGTTCCCATCTACCGTTTCAAATTTTAGTCTATCAAGCCACTAGATGGCATACTTGGCAAAATTATGAAATTTTGGGTAAAATTATTAATTTTAGATTGTGAAAACTCATAAAGGGGGCAGGACATAATTGCTATATTGACTACTTTTTAAGCCTTGGCAGATGCTCAAGACTTCAACTAGTATCAAAATTAGATCAGTTTACAATTCCTGCTAGGAAACAAAAAGAATAGAATTTTTTTTATAATTAGAAGTATCTTTATAAGATACAAAGTTATAAGGTACTATATATTTAAAAGAAAAGAGGAAATGTCTATTTTTTTAGGAACCTAAAAAGTACCCAAACTGATATTAAGTAACATTTTATGGGTAAATGGTGAAGACGGGAGTGGCTAGGACATAAGCACAGAAATTAAACTTGGAACTTGGTTCGTGGATCTTATTGAATTGGACAGATATTATTGGATTTTACTTTTCATTCTTTTAATACGGGTTGATAGGCAAATCTTTTATGTGACAGTGATTGAGAAGTCGTAAAGACTAAAAACAATTTAGTATATGAATAATATTGTACTGCTCCTTTTATGGCTTTTCAATTTTTTTCCGAAAATGTACTTCCAGTCGATTGTTTTTCTTTTTCAACACAAATTAATTCAAGTACTTGATAATAAGTTTGCGATTCTGAAAATTAGATAGGGGCTAAACACAAGGAAAGTTTGATGGCTATATGGGCAGATTCTTCAAAGTTGACAAACCACTTTCCGATTTATGCTGAAAATGTGTGTGTGTGTATTGTTTTTTTCTGGGAACGGCTGAAAGTGATTGATATGTAAGATTGGAAAATAATTGAATTATTAAGAAATACTGCATTAGGTGGTTAGCTCCAAAATTAAAGGATTTGGTGGGTGCGTCAAAGGTGGGAGGAAACCAATAAAATAACATTCACACTGTCGATCCATGGATCACTTTGGCCAACAGCTTTTGTTTCTTCAAGAAGAAGTTGGGAAGGATCGAAGCTTCGCTTACCGACCATCACTTGGGACAAAAATGGGTCAAAAAGATGGTTGAAATTAATGGGCACGTCCCCGGAGAATTAAACCCTCCATCATACGTACAATTAGTTGCCGCACTTTGACCATTCCTTGGATTTTGGTTCATCTAATTTTCTTGGTATAAATGTGGGAAAATTACATAGAGGCCAAATCTATACTTTACCCTTTCTATTCACCAAAAGCTGCACTTTATTCCTCACTTCCTTTATACCATTCAGAACAACTTCTTAAACTCTAGTTTAAATCATTTGATAATTATATTTCAATAATTTCAAAAGTTTTTAATATTTTTTTCATAATTAATTGACACTTGAAAAATACTAATTTACACTTAAAAAGGGGGAAATGCATTTATCGAGAAGAAAAATTGATAATTTAAATGTCTATTAACTGCAAAGTAAGAATTGGAGAGATTAAAATTACTGGAAGATGACTATGATATGACTTGAACTAAGGTTTTAGAAGTTGTTGTTACACAATATAAAAAAGGTAGAGGAAAAAATGTTGTTTTTAGGAAATAACAGGAGAAAAGTATAGTTTGGGTCAAAACAGATGAAGGTTATTGTAAGTTTCCCTAAGATTTCTGGTCTAAATACTCATGAACTAGCAATTGGATTAGTTTTGAAGAGAAGAATAGTTCCAATTGATTTAGTACAAATGCTATAGAAAAATAAATTTTTATTTTTACACAGAATTTAATATAATATATTATAAGAGTGGGGAAGAGTGTGAACGATCGTAAACCTAGGGGTGAAAAGGTTTGCCGCATGAATCACGGAGGACCTTAGTTGGAATTAGCTCATTTCTAAGTACCTATTTTTGTATGAAGTGCATTGCCACTTCTCAAACCCTGACTTTACCTGTGAATATTCCTTTGCATTGTCATTTTACTAACCAATGCGGGACAGAAAATATGCTATTGGAAAGTTTTCTGGCAATAGAGTGAGTTACACATGGCTTAAGGTATCAAATTAGTCAAGGTTTATGTGATTACTAGGGGTCTTACACCAAGATGTTTTTCCATGGAAATTTTGGTTATAATTCATATATAGTATGGAAAATAACATATGGACTTAATTGTCTGTTAAGGAGTGGAGTCCTACTACATGTTGTTTGCTTGTTAGATAATTTACTTGTTTGATAAGTAAACTAGAGGTAAGTAGCTTATCTTGTACAAATAGAACTTGGTTTTGTTTATGACTCTTGTAAACTTATGTACAAATACCCTACTATACATGTGTTTGCATATATTAAGTGAATTACAACTTCTCAAAGTACCATTCTTAACATAGTGTCAAAGCGGTACATTCTGTCTCTTTTAAAACCAAATATGTCAAAGAATGATGTACCAAATAAGACAACGAGAGGATCTTCATCAACACTCCCTGTGAACGATCCTTTGTTTATTTTCTTCCTTAATTCTTCAGACAGTCCCAGATCAATTATTGTCACTAACCCGTTGAATGGCGGAAACTATCATACATGGCCTAGGGCTATGCAGAATGCACTTTGCACTAAAAACAAGCTAGGGTTCATTGATGGAACCCTTGAAAAACCTAAGGATGGCTCAAAAAATCATAGGCGTGGAAGAAGTGCAATTCAATGGTGATATCTTGGATCTTCAATGCACTTGCGCCCGAGCTACACAACTGTGTAGCATTTGTGGATTCAGCCAGAGACATGGGGAATGATCTTCAGGAAAGATTTTCACAAGCCAACACTCCATGCGTCCATGAATTAAAACTGGACATAGCATTGTTGCAACAGTATGATTAGGCTGTGGCTATATAGCACAAAGTTGAAGGGCCTTTGGGATGAATTAGCCATTTATAGTGAGGTGACAAATTGCACTTATAGAGTAGCCAAGGCTATTTTTGCTGAAAGGGAATGTGAGAAACTAAATAATGTTCTTATGGGTTTGAATGGTAGTTTCAATGTGATTAGGTCATTGATTTTGAACATAGAGCCATTGCCCACAATAAATAAAACGTATGCCTTAGTTGTTAAAGAAGAAAAGCAACAAATAGTGGCGATTAGAAGGCAGCCCTTGTTGGAGGCTACTGCTTTTGTTGCTTAAAAAATGGGAAGAACAAAGATAAAGGAAGCGACCTTTTTGTAATCATTGTCATAAAATTGGACAAACGATGAGCACATATTTTGAAATTATCGGCTTTCCTAATTGGTGGGATAAAAATGCACAAAAAATGCTCGAACCAAAAGAATCAGAATTGTCTGAAGCAAAGAAAAAGAGTGGCAAACAATGCTACTATCGCCAATGCCCATAAAACCAAAGGTGAGAATGAAGTGAAAAGCCCAACATTTACTCAAGCCATGTATGATCAACTAATTTCTCTGTTGTCTAATCAAAATCAAAGAACTATAACAAGCTTTGAAAGTAAAAATCTCTCTTTTGGTCTTGATTGTATTTTCAATAATAAAGCCTCTAAGCATATGTCTTTACATAAGTTTACTCACTTGATTATTAGTGATCTTTCTTCCTCAGTATGCCTTCCAAATAAGGGTGAAATTAGGGTCAAATTTTTGGGTTTAGGTCAAAACCTAAACTGAAATATACATATTTTTTTTTCTCTCTCTGTTTTTTTTATATAACCAGGAAACTAACCTAAGTAAATGCAAAACCTAACGCAACCCGAATCCAATTTGGTAGGATTTAGGTTGCTATTAATTGGGGTCCTCCCAATTCTCACGATTTGTGTAATGGATTATGGGCAAGGTGACTAGGCAGTAGACGACAAGGACAATGGTGGATAAAGAGAAAGTGCGTTGGATGATGAAAAAGTGAGGAACGGTGTCGGATGATGACAAGAGTGGTGTCGGATGATAGGAAGGTGAAGAATAGAAATGACGATGGAAATGACAGGGATGGCTAAAATAAGAAAAATGAGGAAAAGAGGCGAGATTGAGAGAAATGATGACAGACGAGAGGGAGAGGCGAGATAGAGAAAGTGAAAGAAGATGAAAGGCGGCTTAAGTGTTGAATAGAACCTAAGGTTGGAGAAAAAATTAAAGAAAATGGCTAATTACACTCATAATCCCTTACTTATCCTCCACTTGCCGTTTAAGTCCCATATATTTATGATCTCATATTCTCAATATTGTTTATCTCAAATCTTCCACCTTGTACAATTTTGGGTTTGTCAAGTTTTGCCTAACGCTAACTTTACTGCAATCATAAAATATCGAGCCGAATCTGGTTAAAGTTCATTTTTTTCTATCTTAAAACTGACATGAGTCCATTTTTTTTTGTTTAGGTTTGGCTCAAAAATCAGGTTATGGGTTATATTTTCATCTATACTCCTAAATTGAATGAACCATAAGGCATATTTAATTGGTGAAGTATAGGTTTTGAACAATATCAAGTTGAATAATGTATTACATATTCCTGATTTCACTGCAATCTACTCTTTGTTAATGTGTGATATTGGACCTAGGCTCGAAGATGCTGATTGGCAAGGGTAAACTACATGATGGGCTATATTACTTCAAAAAGATCACAAATAAAATTGTTGTCGTTACCAAATTGGAGGCATCATTAACTTTCTGGCGCAATAGACTTGGGAATGTGCCTTCTGAGAAATTGGGCATATATTCTTAGCTAGTTGGTTTGTCTTTTAAAACCATGAATAAGTTGTATGATTCTTGCCACCGTGAAAAACAAACCAGGAAGCCTTTTTCTTTAAGTCAGAGTCAAACTAAAGCTCTTTTTGATCTTATTCATATCGATATTCGGGGTCTATACAAAACTTTTCCTTTTACTGGTGCTCATTATTTCTTACTATTGTCAATTACTATAGCAAATCCAGCTGGATTTTTTTCTTGAGACACAAATTTGAAGCTCATAAACATCTCTCAAGCTTTAACTCTGGTGAAAAATCAATTCAATGCAGCCATACTTCAAGTCAGGAGTGATAATGTCCTTGAGCTTGTTGATGGTGCCATGCAAAACTTTTACCATAAGAATGGGTTATTCTATAGACTACATATGTCGATCCCTGCTAACAAAATGGTATCGTTGAAAGAGAGCATCATTACATTTTGGAGGTAACCCGTGCTCTTATTTTTCAAGCACATTTGCCCACCAAATTTTGGGGTGAATGTGTTTTAACTATTATTTATTTAATTAATCACATGCCCTCATCGA
Source organism: Aquilaria sinensis (assembly GCA_005392925.1). Classification (NCBI taxonomy): domain Eukaryota; kingdom Viridiplantae; phylum Streptophyta; class Magnoliopsida; order Malvales; family Thymelaeaceae; genus Aquilaria; species Aquilaria sinensis. The sequence continues at coordinate 235,899 of SMDT01002155.1, forward strand.
AATTGTCTAAGAAAAGTTCCTATGAAATTTTATTTTCAAAAGCAGTCTCTCTTGACCATCTTAGAGTATTGGGTTACCTTTGTTATGTACACAACAAGTCTAGATCGAAAGATAAATGAGAAACTCAATCTAAATCCTGTGTCTTTATTGGCTATCCTAATAAACAAAAAGGATACGAGGTTTTTGATCTTGAGTCACACCAAGTTCTTGTGTCTAGAGATGTCATATTCAATGAACATATATTTCCTTCCAAAGAAGCTACAAGTGCTAAAAATCAACAAATTTCCTTGAACCAACAATAAGAAATATTTGGGTTTGATGACATCTTGCCTCCTGAACCCCAGTTATATGAACTACATGAACCTATGCACGATGACCTCTTTATTCAGCTTGAATTTCTTGCTGACTTTGACCAACCTATTACTCCACCCTACCAAATAGACATGAGACCTCAATGTACCAAACGGCTTTCCTAATACCTTAGCAATTACATTTGTGATCTTGTTGCAATAGGCAACTCATCAACAACTTCTACCATTCAAGTATCTTTAGGTAAGCCTCATCCTAGTACACATTATATTTTAGATATTTGTTTTAATCCTGCCTACAAAGTATTTTTAAGAGCTGTTTTGGAGGGAAAAGAGCTAAAACACTACACTGATGCTAGTAAAGATCCTAAATGGGTTGATGCAATGAGGAAAGAAGTTGTCACTTTTAAAAAGAATCACACTTGGACATTGGTGGATCTATCATTAAACAAACGCCCTATTGGGTCAAAGTGGGTGTATAAGATTAAATACAAGTCTGATGGGAGCATCAAGATGTACAAGGCAACACTTGTAGCCAAGAAGTACAACTGGGTTGAAAGTATAGATTACTCTGAAACTTTTGCTTTAGTAATAAAATTGACATCAATCAAGTGTCTTTTAGTAGTAGCAGCAGTAAAAAAGTGGGAACTACATTAGCTTGAAGTGCAAAATGCCTTTCTTTAGGGAGATCTGATAGAAGAAATTTATATGACACCTCGTCCAGATTTTCTAATGCCAGGTGACAAATGTATCTGCAAATTGAGAAAGTTTTTGTATGGGCTCAAGTAGGCACATTGACAATGGTTTTCTAAGTTTTCTGAAGCTTTGAAGAATTATGGTTTTAAACAATTAAAAATAGATTACTCTTTGTTGACTATAATATTTGAAGATACTTAAACTACACTTTTTGTTTATGTTGATGATATAGGCATTGCAAAAAACAATAACAAGAGGATTGAGGGGCTACAACAATACCTGCACAAGACCTTTTATATTAAAGATCTTGGAAAACTAAGGTACTTTCTTGGGTTGGAGGTTGCTCAATCAAATGAAGGGATTTTCTTGTCACAGCAGAAATACATTCTTGATGTCCTAAACAAGACTGGCTTGTTCAAGTGTAAACCCAAGAACTTTCTGTTGTAACAACAACATTATTTAGGCTCTATTCAAGCTCATTCTCTTAAATCCTAGCCTATATCATCGTCTAGTAGGGAAGTTAATATATGTGATGGTAACGAGACCGGATATTACCTTTGTGGTGAATCTTTAAGCCAATTCATGCAAGCTCCAAACGAGGCACATCTTGATGCATTTCATCATATGCTTCAATACTTGAAAGGCACTCCAGGACAAAACATTCTTTTTCCTTTCAAGGGAGATTTGACTTTTTCTAGTTATTGTGATGCAGATTGGGCTAGTTATCCTAACATTTGATGTTCCACTACCTGGTACATTTTGAAGCTTGGTGATGCTCCAGTATTTTGGAAATCAAAGAAACAATCCACTGTTGCACGTTTGTCTACTGAGGCTAAGTATCGAGCTATGGCTATGGCAACTAGAGAGCTACTATGGTTATGCTATATTTTTACCGATCTCACAGTCTTACTTGCTAGTCCTCTTTGGTTGTTTTGTGACAACAAATATGTACTTCACATTACAACAAATCCAATGTTTTATGAGAGAACTGACCATATTGAGATAGATTGTCACTTTGTGAGAGACAAAGTTTAATCTGCAGAAGTTTAAACTGCCTACATTGCTAGCATTACTCAATTTACTGATGTACTCATAAAGGTTTTAGGAAAAAAACAATTTGAGTTCTTGCCTGGCAAATTGGGCATACTCAATTTTCATGCTTCAAGTTGAGGCATTGTGTTAAGAAGTGGAGTCCAACTATATGTCATTTGGTTATTAGATAATTTACTTGGTAGATAAGTAAACTAGAGATAAGTAGCTTATCTTGTACAGATAGAACTTCATTTTGTTTATAATTACTGTAAACTCATGTACAAATACCCTACTATATGTGTTTTTTGTATGTAAAGTGAATTACAACTTCTCAAAGTACCATTCTTTATAGTGAATTATAACTTCTCAAAGTACCATGTTTTACATTATTCAAGGGTTACTGTTTTTCTTTTAGTACTATTGCTTATCATGTTTTCTTTTTGTACCATCAATTTAATGACCTTATTAATTACAACTTAATTAACTTATTAAATTTGCCCACTTCACACAAAAATCCTGGTGGAAAACGAAGAAAATTTTACAATTCAAAAGGGAATACATTATTAGAAGAAAAAAACATCAACAATTTGGTGTATCAAAAGTTTATAGATTTAGATAAAAGGAAAGACATATTTGCTTCCTTAGATTGTGATGGTTCTCAGATTTTAATCTCAGGCTTCCAAGCCAAGGAAGAATTGGTTCTATTTTTAGGGTTGGATGTAATCTTTGGCAAGGCACAAATTAAGATTGATTTAAAAAAGGTAAATCAAATGCCTTCTGTAGTTGAATTTTAATCTACTAGAAAGGATTTGGGTTTAGCTGTTGGTGACCAAGGGCCAAAAGATATTTGGTCGGATTTGGGTGGACAAGTTAGTTAGGTTTCAGAGAGAGGAAAAATGGTTTTTGATGGTGAATCTCAGCAGTATAGGGATAACCATGAAGAAGTGACTGGGTCGTAGGTTCTAGCCTTTTTTTCAGAGATTAATCCCTGTGATGATTTAATGGGTGGGAGTTTTACAAATAAGGTTATTTCCTTTCTAATTTTTCCGTGGGTCTTACCTAATTTGGATGCTTTGGAGAAGTCAAGGGGGCAAGGGTTGTGGAGCATTGAGCAGTCACCAAAAGGGTCTTGCACTTTGATGGTAGGTTCAGGCAGTGCTTTAGAGTTTTCGCGGGTAAAAAGAGGGGCCAATAAAGCCAGTAAATTATTAAGGATTTCTTTTAACAGATGTGAGGGGTTAGATCTGGAACTATATGATGAATTGATGTTCTTAAAGGTCGGGAAAAGGGTCATGAAAAATTTGGCTTTAAAAGAAAAAAAATCAGCTTTGAAGAATGAATTGAGAAGATTGGAATGAGGTATCAAGGTTTAGTGATGTTTTGTGGTTTTTTATGGGTTTAAAGGTGGGTTGTTAAAAAGTTTGGTAAATGGTTGTTTTTTCATTCAAGGGGTTGAATTAGGATTGTAAAAGGTAGGGGCAAAGGGCTTGAAGTTAGGAGGTTAGGGGTTTTTGGTCCGTTTCATCAATTTTGGGTTCATGTTGATCTAGTTCTTGCTTGAATCTTCTTATACTTTTTTTTTTCATTTAATAAATTACTTTGCCGTTAAAAAAAAAAATCGTGCTTAATGTGTAGGCACAATCTACTAGCAGTCGCCCATTCTTGTATTTCATTCCTTTGGTTGGGTTTGATCCTTCTCCTACGTATCTACCATTATTTACTCTTTCTTCTCCAAGTTTCTTTCATTGTTCCCTAAACCAATTCATTTTAATTAAGGTGAACTGACTTATTTTTATTTTTATATATTTTTTTTATCTGAAACCAATTTCATTTGAAAGCCAATATTATGTAGATACAATAATCCATTTGTAAATAAATTTTCATGATGCTGTTAAAATTATATGAATTTTTCTTTTTTTAATGCCTTAAATTAGAAAAATTCATAAACATTTAGTAATATTACAAATTATATTTTCAATAAATTATTGCAGCTAAATAATATTAACTTTTAATTAAAATTAATTTCAGGTAAAAAGATGTAAAAATAAAAATAAATAATTTTAAAGTAAATTAACTTAAATTAAAACAAACTGGCTGAGGTTAGTACTTGCGGGGATAGAATAAAAGGATCCAAAATTAGATCCCTCGACAAGACATGCAGCCGAGCAATAAAACAACCTCCGAAAAAGAACAATAGAAAATTTATTAATTTCGCCCAAAACAAAAAATAATTAAAAATATTCTGAAACAGTGCTACATGTTTATTAGTGATTGACACATAAAATAGAAGAAGTACAAGAATATATTATACATCAAATGTATATGCAGATCTACAGTTTTAGTATTATTTTATACATGTTAAAAAAGAGCTAAAGAAAGGAGAGATGGATATGTTAGAAGTTCGAATAATATTTAATAGTACATGTTAGAAATTAGAATAATAGTTTCGGTACATGTTAGAAATTATAATAATAGATGTGTTAATCATTAATCCACAACGCGTAATTAAAAAAAAAAATTTTGTGCCATGGGCATTGAACTTATCTCCTGTGTCACTCAAGCCATAATTTAATGCACTTGTAACCTTCTTCCGTCGAGCTGGCGTTTCAAGTTCTAAAATTGTAGTGAATACTATGCTAACAGCACTTCTAAAATTAGAACAACGAGGATTTTCTATACGCAACAAGAAAAAGAATTCTGGTAATAAATATTTGTAAAGTCCCATGTCCCATCTTTTTAATTGTCAGTTAACCTGCCATATAGAGAACTTTGCAAAAATGTTAGTACAAACTCGTTTATACATGTAGAAATACAGTTTCTGAGGGGAACAAGTTAAAAGAAATACAGTTTTATTTTTAAGGTTGATATATAAGAATTCAAATGCAATGCATCTCACATTTTTCCACCTTACGGAGGCAGCTATACGGTCCCTCATAATTTGGATTTAACAGTGTCTATTATCAATGACTATTAAATTAGCTAATAACTTGTTGTTCCACTCATGAATCCTTAATTTTGATGAATACAAAACATATTTGATTTATATGCATTTTTATCTGTAGGTTTTAAGTTATATTTTTTTGATTTAGGAAAAATAGTTTCTAATTATCCTTTAAGTAGTTTGCGTGTTTCAAGTCTTGCTTGTAAAAGAAAAAACCCATGGGGTGAAATATATGTTGAAATTTGAAAGTTAGGAGGTTGAATGCTCCTAGAGATGCAGATTTAATAGGTTGAACAACCTGTTGAAACTGGAGCAGTTTTTCGAAACCGATATGTTCTTGTGTCTGGACAAGAAAAAAAATTGAATAAATTTTTTTCAACATAGTGAAAATTCCAATAAGAGCTTGAGCACAAATCTCCGGTTGTAAAAATATTTAAAAATTCATTTTATATTCATGCTACCTTAGTTTGCCATATAGGTTAAGTGCTGACAGTTCATTAATGAACATTATTGTCTTTAGAGATCAAATATTAGGTCACAATATAAGACTGAAATTTTAACGGAGTAAAATTTTTCACCGAAGTGAAACTCGGTGCAGAGACAATTTTCTATCAAAATAGATAGCAACGTTTACCAGGATTTTAAGAGACTTTTCTGAACACTCCAATGATCTTCAACATCTTTTCTGCACCTAATGGAGTATAAAAACAACAAGGATTACATTGGGAAGAACTCTTGGCATATAGGAAAGAAAATTCATCATCAAAGAGCTCCAAAACTCGAGAATTGCCAAGAATTTGTGTTTTCACTTGCTCATCTAGCTTTGAGTGCTTCTATTGTTCCTACTACATTGTCAACACAAAATTTTTAAGTTTGCCTTAAGTGATTTAGTTATTTCTTTGTAAGGGAAAGAGAGAAAGGTTTCTAGTTAGCTTATAGGAAAACTAGTGAGTGTATTTTTTATTTGATAGCGGAGAAAAAAACTCTTAAATGGTGAACATGAGAAAAAGGTAGACTTTCAAAAAGAGAAACCGAACTTCTATAAAAATTCTTGTATACAACCTTCTTTTCCTTTATTTGTTTGATCATTGTCTGGTGGCATGTGTGGTCAAATTTAGGATCATTATGGCAGACTTTCTCTGGTTAGAATAGATTTACTTTTGCTTCTTAAATTGCATTTTATTTTAAGATAACAAAAAACTCATTTTTAGTTATTTTTGAAAATTAACCAATTTACCCCATCTTAGTTACACCTGGGCCAACAATAACTTTCAAATGATGTAAAAGATGTATAAAAATGCATATGTATGTGTAGGCGCATGAATGGATGAAAATAAACTTTTGAAGCATTTCTATTCAAGAATTTTATATGTATATTCTTTTTTTTTTTAGGATACACTTTTAATTATAGATGTTCCATAGGTAGGCTCTGAGCTTAATATTGTTTTCCCATGTTCTTATACTTATAATTGTATGATTAACTTATCATTATTGGACATTGAACACATATAGACTTGCCTTAATATGATAGTGTAGATCCATTCATCAAAGTATTTATGACTAGTTGAATAGCCATTATATAATATCTTCTATTTTTATGTAAGTTCTTTTTTTGTTAATTGTAGATCATATGTTATTTGCTAATAAGATACAAGCTGAACTTCACAAAGACAATAGATTCAGCTCATGTCATTTAGAGCATCCATACAATACTGTATTACACAGAAAAATATAGATAATATACCGGTATACCTGGAATTTTAACCTATAACTTGACAAAAAAAACTAAAAAATAATGGACACAATCCTAGTATAATGCTTGGACTAACAAATGCTAACTTTTGATCCACTATGAGAAAGCAGATTGGTCAACCCTATTAAGTTGAATTATCTACTACCACCTCTTCAATCTACAACTTTTTTTCCTTGTGCGTTAGAGAAAAGAAAATTAGATCTAATAAAAATAAAGAGGAAACTCCAATAATGAAGTCGATTATTTAAAGAAATAACATAAAAATTAAGAAGAAATGGCCAAATTTGATTGAAAAACCAATGGGATTCGGCCAATTAGGCCAAGGTTGGAGGGACTTTTTAAGGGAGAGGGAGAAGAGTGGCAGCTTATAGTATCTTTTCTTAAACTCAAGTCACACGCTGTAAACATTGAGATCCTTTAATATGAGTTCAATTTAAGGTGGTTATTTGTTTACTGGTATATTAATATCCATATCTTTCTCTAACATATGTCGATTAAACTGATAATACTCCTACTCTTTGAAGAACTAGTTATTATAAATCTATACATTCTAGGGTATTTATTTATATGTCCAACAAACTTAAAAATAACCTGACTATACCTTCACATTATTTTTTTTTCTGAACAACAAAGAAACTTACTAATTAAAAGAAGAATGCAAGAAGTTTCTGCCAAAAAGCTGGAACAAACATGAGACCCGATCAGAAAAGAAACGAAACCTCCCAACTCCCTCGCCCCTTACTTTTTGATGTCTTACTTCTTAACCATTGAAACCACGCTGAGCATCACTAGTCCTTGATAACTCATTCCAATCTTCTCAATTCATGTTGCAATGTTGAGTTTTTCTTACTAAGGCCAATCTTTATAATTTTTTTCTACATTAATGTGTCTCCAATACTTCATACAGTTCAAAAGCCAACCCTTCACACCTATTAAAGAAACCTTTAACAAATTGCTAACCTTATTGACCCATTTCTTTATCAGACAAATTAGCCCATTCAGGATAGTCTTTTTGACATGATCACATACTTTGAAATGTGTATGATAGAGATCCAAAACAATCTAATGCCCAAGGAAGGCCTTAATCTCTTGATTCAAATAAAATTTAGGAAATATATTTTTAAACCAACCATTTCCTTGTCTATTTTCCTTCCTTTTGTCATTTCCATCTTTTATATTCAATAGAGTATTGGTCACATTTCTTCACATTAATCGACTAATTTTTTAATTTGAATACATTGAATCCCAATTTTTGTTCGCGTAATAATTCTAATTGCGACAAAGTTAGTGTGGGAGCATTTTATTTTCTAGGGTCACAATAGACATTAGTTTAGTTTAGATACTAATTTAGAGACAATTATGATCACTTTATGGAAAAGGAGAAAGTTTGGGGTAAAATGGAGCTTTTTAAAAAATTCTAGAAAAAAAATGCAATTTTGGGGAAAATTTGTCAACATTTAAAAATTTTGAGGTTGTCTATTGATTTTGTCAAGTTTTGGGTCAATAAGACAAATCTTTCAAAGTTTTGGACTCAATTAAAAATTCATGATAGTTCTAGCTTCAATTGAAGACTCTAGCTTAGTTTGGATTAAGCTAAAACTTAGGAGAGACTTAAGGACTACATCAGTAGTTATGTGATTTTCTAAGATTCTTTCAAGATTTATAGACTAAATGCATTGATTTGTGTATTAAATATTTTCTTAATGCTCAAGGATGTTCTCTAGTAGGAAATAGCAAGAAATTAAAAAACCCTAGGCTTCAAAGCAAAAATTGCTAACATAACTTTAGTCCCTTGATTTTCACTAACCTCCCCCATAACCCTAAATTTTCCCAATGCCGGCACCATCCGTTAAGCCTAAACCGCCACTTTTAGCTACTGCTCCACCGACGTCGGCCATTTCCTCTTGCCGTTGCCACCTTGTCTCACCTCATACTGTCACTCCTAATCATTGCCAGCCATTGACAATGCCATAGCAATGCGGAGAAGGGTATCATGCAATGCACCTCACCATGTCCCCTCATTGATCCGTTGCCATTTGCCTCCATTCTTCTCCCTCTAGCCTTTTAGGTCACTACTACTATCCCAGCAAAGCCCAGGTCCCCATTCGTTCAATTGTTGCCAGTATAGGGAGAATCAAAATCCAACATCCAATAGACCCATGAACCTGACCTGTCAATTCACTATTCGACCAGTTGACCCAGTCCCACTACCTTCTTTCTCATAAAATTCACATTTAGCCCTTGAACTTTCTCTTTTATTTAATCGATTCCATAAACCCTTTGTATTTTATAGATTAGTCACATATATCACTTTCTTTCTATTCTTTTTCTATTTTTTCTTTATGATTTGTTTATTTGAGCCTGCATTAATTGAACTCCTAACATGACATAGGAATTTAGAAATTTTAGGGTTAGCGTGGTTATTTTTTATTTTAAAATAATTTTGTTTGTTCTTCATAATGAATCTAAAAATATCATCCTATAAAATTCAATTCCATGTGAGTTAAAAAAAAATCCAAAGATGAGGTTAGAAAACTAATTTAAATATTTATATCCAAGTGATCCAATAGAATCCATGATTTGAGCAATTATTTAAAATATTCAAGAGCAAGTAAAATTAATAAAGTAAAGTTAATTTTAAATATTCATATTCGGTGGGTTGGTAGGATCCAATGTTTGTAAAATATAATTAAGATTTATAAAATAATTTAAATAAATAAATTTAAAATATATTTTGATAACAATATTAAGGTGAAAACAAAAGTTAAAACCGAGCAGGGAGCAATTTGGGGGGGGGGGGGTGTTTGAACAGTACTGCTAAACCCTTCTAATACATCACTTTAAGATGTCTAATCAATCTAAATATGAAGGGATAACTACAATTTATCTCTAAGGTTTAGAAAAAATTACATTTTACCCCTCATATTTCATACATATACACTTTTACCCCTTATCTTTTTAATATAGTCTAATAGTAACTTTTGAAATCTTAATTTAGATATTACGATAGCTATCTTCTAGTAATTTCAATCTATATAGTATTTTTTTCATAATTTATGAACTATTTAAATTATTAGTTTTTTCTTTCTTTGTTATTTTTAGTTTTTAAAATAGTATTTTTTTAAATGTGAATTAATTATAAAAATATTATATAGATTGAAATTACTTGAATATGATAACTGTATAATCTAAATTAAGATTTCAGAAATTATTGTTGAACTGTATTAAAAAGATAAAGATAAAATATGTATTTTTTAAACAGATTGAGATAAAATATAGCTTCACTTAAACCTTAGGGTGCAAATTGTAATAACTCAAACAAGTTGGCTCGTATTAATTCGGAAAAGAAGATATGATTACGTGAGAGCAGGTCGCCACAATCTTTCGTGGGCCCCGGCTTCTGCGTTTGCAATAAATTTGAAACATTTAGAAAATAAATAACTAATGCCGGGTCTATAAAAATTAAATATTAAATATCTTCCGAGTCCATGAAAAAAACTACTTTTACCTTATTTTGATTTGACATAAAAATTAAAAAAAAAAGATAAAGTAATTATATCTTATTTTCCCTTTTCTTAAATAAATGAAAAAGATAAAATTATAAAAATGAGAGTTAAAATGATGGTTTAAAAAATAATATAATAAACTATTTACCAAATATAAATATGTTACAAAAGTTTGAAAAGAAAGGAAATATTAATTTTTATAAAGAATATTAGATGGATGGATTCAATTTTTATAGAGTGGATTCGGTAGTAGCCTAATTGGTATTAGTATCATTATTTCAGGTGACTATAACAAATTTATTTCTCTTACTAAGTGAGTTTATATTAATTAGTGTATAAATGTAAAATAGGTTAGTTATATAATATTATATATTGTACCATCATCTTATGAAGCATTTGAGTAAATATAAAAGATATTTATGTAGAAGCTTTACTAAAATTATTTAAGAAACTGTTTTGAGTAAAATTGTAGATAGAGTTCAATTAATTTTAAACTTGTTAATAAACATTTTACATGTAAGTTTGTACACTTCACTTTTACGATATCGTGTATGAGTAGATTACTGCTGTTTTAACAGATTCCCGCATGGTCCCTACTCTCTCGGATATTTGGTCATATAATAGAATCCAAAACTAATACCATCAAATTTCTCACTAATAAATTAAGAAGTCACTTTCTCCAATTCAACAAGGAATTATTCGAATAAAAAAATTACACTGGCCAAGATGTGTGGCGCTGCCAAGTGCCAACCTTTCTGCGGTTTAATTAATCAAGTCTGTGATACAATCATACAACTAGATGTGCCAGCAATAAAAAATAATTTTACAGAGACAACGTGGCCTAAAGGGAAAAAGACCATAAGGTCCCTAAAAAACACTTACACGACCAAACCCTTATAGAGAGAAGGGAACTGCCAGCTCGGCTTCAGCTAGAAGGACAAAAAAGTAAAACCAGCTCGGAGGAAATTCAACTGGGATAAAAAAGGTTCAGACCCAAAAATTATTTAGAAAAGAAAAGGGTTGAACCTCCAAGAACGCCAATTCCCTTTCCCTCCCGAGTCCTAGAAGAAGGGCGCGAGTGACTTCCAATTTCCGCACGTGGGTAAATTGAACGAGGTCGAACGGTCAACCTCGCAAAAAAGCGGAGAGCAAAAACCCTAGCACAGAACCGGATCGACCCTCGCAGAAAAACCGCTGTGTTTTGTCTGATGCTTCGTGAACTGGATACATTTTGCAGGCTGTACCAGCTTCCACCCTAAAGGGAATGGAAAAACAGGTGGCGACAGAAAAAAAAAAACCAAAAACAAATCGTCGGTGGAATTTATTCGAATCTTTTCTGAGCAGCTAAAAGTAACAGTCACTGTCATTCAGGGCAAAACAAAGCCTGTCGTAAGTTCTTCACAAGATCCTTCGCAGTCACTGTAAACTCTGCCTCCATCTGCAATCATGTTCAAGCAGATTAATTAACTATTAAGACCCATTTTCTTGTCGTATCAAAATGTTCACCTGAAAAAGTAATGTTTTCGTATAGATCCAATGTTCCTGTGCTTTCTTTTCAAGATCATGTTTAACTCTTAACAAGTAGGAAATAATAACATATATTCTCGCCTCTGTCCTAATTGACTGAACTTCATTTATTATGTCATAAAGGGTGTATAATTAATAGGTACCAAAACGCAAGTTTTGGCTTGTGGTTTGAATCATGAATTAGGCTATAATTTGATTGATTGATGTTTGGTACTAAATTAAACTTATGGGCTACTATAAGAACAACCATAGAAAAAGTGTTTATTTTGTCCTTGGTATGATCGAAAAATGGAATGTACTTGCAGCTGGGAGTAAGTTACCTTAGCAAGTACAGTAATGTCAAGAGTGGCAGCTCCAAAAGGCAAGACATTGCTGCTGAGCACAGAGAGATGAAGCCTCTCTATCTCGCTCATTATGCTTCCTATGCATCCTTTTGTTTTCTCGCAGTGGATTCTGATGAGTAAATCTCTGCCGGAGACCTTCGCCTCTATCTCCGGCAGCTGCTGCTTCGAGTTGGCATCGAAGTTCTCATCCGATGAAGATGTCCGATCATCGTCCGCATAAATCTGTGTCTTGTTCACCAGCACTACTGTTTCCACCGTCTTCCTTGCAACTTGTTCCTCCAGCGCTTGCACTCGCTCGTGCATTTGCTTCAAGTGCTTTATTGCATCTCCTAGGATTGAAGCTTTGTCTGTCTGCAGAATCATTAATCAAGAGAAGCTATCTCATCTAACGATCTAGTTAATATATAGACTTCCAAGTTCTAACAAGTAGAAGATCTAGTAAAACAGCCTCATGAGCAGACAGATAGCGTTTTGGGTGGAAAAGTAGGTGGCTGGATGGTACCTTCTTCAGGCCGGGAAGAAGGGTCGATAGCGCGATGAAGCGCTGGCTGAGCTTTTCGCGGCGTTTTCTCTCGGCGAGGACGTGATCTTGGGCGTGAAGAGGGCTCCTAGTGGTAGAAGAGTTGACCTTCCTGACGCTTTCGCCGTAGTTTCCCGGTAAGTACGACTTCTCCAGCTTCGGAGTTGATGTAGCCAGAGGAGAATTGCAGTTATCGAAGGAGATGATCTGGGAGAAGGAGGAGGAAGCTGGTTTGGGAGGATCTGAAACGGCGCTGGAGCTCCAGGTGTGGTTCAGTTGGTGGTGGGTCTTGAGCTGCTTGGCGGGCCGAATCTTGACGTCCTCCACCGGCTGTGGGAAGCCGATGTTAGGCGGCGTATAGCTCTCGGAGGAGAAAGATTGGAAGTTGAGATCGTCGAATGGATCAATAGGTGCCATTTGGTATTGGTGGAACAAATTAGGATCCTCAAATCCCTACAGACGCACAAAAGAAGAAAGGAAGAAGATGAAGAAGAAAAGTCAATCAAACCTAGTTTAAACAAACAAACCATGAATTACTAGTTGAGAAATCATACATACAACCTTACCGTTTCAGAAAACCATTTGGCTGTTGAAATTTCCATGGAAGAACCACGTACTTGTCGGATTCTGTTTTTAGCTGCTCCTTAAATTTTCCAATAAAACCCAGAAATTAAGTAATAGATCAAGTGTTAGAGATGAATCGCTGGATAAGTTAGACTCAAATCTAAAGTACACGAGTAGGAGAGGCAGGCTAGCTGGAGAGTGGAGATGAGCTAGCTGTAACTGTTTGTGTTTCCAGTTGAATTGGAGGAAGAAATGAATGGGAGTGAGTCGTCTTTATACAGACATATGTATAAGATAGAAATAATGTAATATGCCGCTTGGGTAAAGCACAACCTTGTTGAATTCACACATGTGAAAATGTTGACCAACTTCTCTCTCAACTTCTCCTCTTAAATTCACTGTTCAATTTGTGGTCGGCAGCTGCTGCCCGCGTAACAGTTGACATTTGGCTACTGCTCCCCTAATTTCCCTTAGCCTTTTCATTCTCCCTCCCCCCTTTATTCCCCACTCTCTCTCTTAAACAATGTAAGCTGAGATTTCTGGGAAATTAAGAGGTAATTCATTTCAATTTTGATTTAAAATGATCAAATGAGCAAATGAACAATAGTAAAATATTATGAATAAATGTATTATAAAAAATAAATAAATGTGCATATGAACAAATAAATAAATAAATATTACTCTAATTATTCATGAATATAAATAAATGAATAACATGTTTATTTGTGCTCGTTTATTTAGCTTAAACAAAAATAAACTTTTATTTGAGTTCATTTGTTTAACTAACGTGTAGTTCGATAAAAATTAACATGGTCATGTTAACTTGTTTTGTAGCCTTTTAATTACCATTTATTTATTTAACTAACTGCAGTTCGGTCAAAATTAACATGCTCATGTTAATTTGAATGTTTATCCTATTATTTTCTGCTCCTTATCAATAAAACTTTCAAGGTTGCTGTTAAAAAAAAAAATCAATTATTCTATGTGGGGTCTCTAGTTTTGTTTCATAATGACCATTAAAATTGGTTTTACACATGTCAGAATCTTGGACACCTGCATTCGACTCCGATCCATTGCTGAACCATACATTTTCCAGCATTTCCAGCTTCTTTTCTTCTCTCAGCTTCAAGATTGCCCTTGACATGCTGTCAACGAGCGGATATCCTTTACTGAAAACCTGCACAAGTAACCGCAAGCGAGCCGAAGTCAGAATCAGATGACAAGGAATACACTCTATGCTTCAATAAAACCTGCATCATATTTGGCTTGTGTGACATGTATGCACTTATTTCAGCCAGTTGAGGAGTTGACTAGTGCATGCACCAGTTCTGTAATAAGCCCAGGTAGGGAGTATTTCCTTTTGCCTTGGTTCCATTCATTTCCGAAAACACATTAACGAACTCCCACAAAACTATTCATAAATGATCCACTAAATGTTTTGTTTGTTTGTAGCCCTACATGGTTCTTATAGTTTGTCCTAATTATGATTCTTCTGCCAATTTTGGTGTTAATGTGGACGGAAGATACTGATGTGGTAATCTCTCACTTCTTGCTAGACCCCACACTTACCACCATGGAATGTTCTTGAGCAGGAACAAAGTCACTATGACGGGAAAACTAGGTGGGAAGAACTATAAAGATTAAAGAAGAAGAGGAAACAAACAGAAAAAGCCACCAACCTTGCACTCCTGTCGTCTATCTACTCCTACATTGTCCACCACAACATGGACAAAGCCAGTTGCACCCTTTCCCTCAACATCATTGTTGGCATAGACAGAGCCATCAGTATGGTCGCCTAGTCCATATTTGTGTTTGTCAGAGCTGGGTATTCGACCATGCTAACTATTGGCACCCTACTCGTAGTATGGCGTTGTCACTTTGCAGATAAGGTTTAGCTGTTGTTGCTGCGACTGAGGGCACTTAACCCAAAACACATCTCTCTCTTTAAGCTCCATGTCCATCGCCGGAGTTCCGAGAGTAGCACTTGTGTCTTGTATCCTTCCTTTTTCCGCTAAGAACGACTCCAAACTACTTCACCCTCAGTTCAATTGACCCTTGAAAAATTAAAACGTTTTCCAACTCAGTCCGCACATTTTGTTATATCACCCACAATATGCCTGATGAATTACCACATTGAGATTACTTGGTATATGCCAATGTCGTAGTGCTTTAGAGGGGTACCATCTGAGCCATCCAGAATTGATTGCCATGTATGCTGCTCCAATGCACTCGACCCGAAAAACGATTTGTGTCATTCTGAGGAAATGTAATGCTTCTCGACGTTCACTTGGACCATGCTCTGTTTCAGCTTTCACGTCGAGGCTATCAAATCTCTCCGATGTTGATATTTACCAACTTGAGTTTGTGTACCTGAATTCCATGACTCTAGGCACCAATTATGGCTAGGCGGTCATGTCCTTTGTTCGCTCGTCAACTGGTCCGAGTCCGAGAAAGTCTAAGACAACAGAACTCTGGTTTTGCCTATGTTCATCTCTCTTATTTCTTTGGTGTTGGTGAGAGATAGCGAGGATGAAAGAAAAGTTACACCTTTCTTTCTTCTATGTTCATATTGTTTTTTATTATTTAATGCCATTAGTTTGTAAGGTACCATTTGTCATTGATAATTAAAATAATAAAATATTCATTTGCTAAGAAAAAGAAATGTTACGAGACATATAAGTAGGGGCAGAATTAAAGGTGAGTTAGCAAGGGACCAACCCCTCCTAAAATGGTAAAACAAATGTACTTCTTCTTAAAGTTTAAAGTTAATGCATTTTAGTACATCCTTAAAAATTATTCAAATTCTCTTATGAGGATTGTAGTGTAGTTTAGAAAAAATATTTGTCTTGACCCATCTTTTATAAAAATCCCTAAATTCCCATCCAAATTCTTTAAAATTAAATTAATACCGTTACTAGTCATCATAGAACTAGGAATTGGAGGGACAAATAAATTTGGATTTATGAAAATTAACGTAGGCAGGAATTTTGCACTTTATTATTTTACTGTGATTTTCATATTTATTTTTAGGGGTATGTTATTCGTTAGTTTAAGATTATTTTTTGGTTTTATTATATTAATTAGAGTCCTTATCAGTTATGGTGTTAAATAGGGTTTTCCTAGAGATCTTTTCTTGGAAAAACATATCAATTAAGATTAGCTTTCCTAACTAGATTTTTCCTATTCTAGTTGGTTTAAGACTTTAATAGTGGTCTAATTTTTGCCTAAATATATATAAATGTTTGTGCATGTGTATAAGAGATATAACTTTTGGTTAATAAAAAATTGTTAGGATTTCTCAATAAATTTTGGGCTTTTCGATTAAAACTCCTTATTTTATTTTGAGGCTATAACTGTTCTATTCTTCTTCATATAACTCGCAGCATTAGAAATGGAGCTCAATGAGTTGTAAATTGGCTGACTAAGCAGATGTGGCGTAGGAAGGAGTCGAGGACCTCACTGAAAGCATGGGTAACTACTAAATTAGTAAGCCTTCTTTGGTCTCTCTTCTTCCAGTCCTTTATGCTCTTTTTTTCCCTCTTCCTTTTATAAATATGAGTTAATTACAATTTAACTTCTTAGGTTTAGGTGAAATTACACTTTACCCCCTCTTATTTAAAAAAATATACACTTTCCTAGCTCTTTTTTATACAGTCCAACAACAACTTCTGAAATATTAAGTTAGACTATATAGTAATCATCTTCAAGTAATTTTAATTTGTACAGTAATTTTTTTTACAATTAATTGATATTTAAAAAAAACACTATTTTATACAAAATAAAAGAAATATAAAAGGAAAAAACTGATAATTTAAAATATCCATTAGCTTTAAAAAAGGGCCATACAGATTAAAATTATTATAATATGACTATCGTAATATCTAAATTAAAATTTCAGAAGTTGCTGTTGGATCATATAAAAAAGGTAAGGGTAAAGTGTATATTTCTTAAAAATGATGGGCAAAGTATTCTTTTATCTAAACCTAAGGAGGTAAATTTTAATTATCCCTATAAATATTCCACCCAAATTTCCCTGCCGAGTAACACTTCTGCTCCTGCCCCATTGCAAGAGACTCCACCCTGGAAGCTCCCCACACTTAAATGAAGTCATGCTGGCAGTGTGAGACCAAACAAAGTAATTAACGACGCCATGTGGGCAACTTATGTCAAAGATAATGAAAAAAATGGTGGAAGAGACTCTGATAAAACATAGTATATGAGTTATAAGGCTTTATGTATGACACTAATTAAGATAAGAAATCATATTAGAACAACTGTTAAAGTTAGAAGACCAAATATGAATTCTACCCCTTAATTCTTAATAGTGAAAAACTAATCTAAGTTCTAAATACATATGGTTGGCACTAGATGTGCAACACAGAAGGTAAAATTCCCTTTAGATAAAAGGAATAAAATCCGAACTTTCACTATTATTCTCAAAAAAACAAAAAAGAAAACCCGAACTTGCGTATAAATATGGCGTCCAAATCACATTAGTATAAAATCCCTACAAGAGACAAGGATGTAGTTGTGCCGCTCAGACAAAGTCCTCCCTTCATGTCAAAAGATTTCCAAGTTACTCCCGCGACTTTCGGGAAAGCCAGGAAAACCTAACAAGCCAAACTCACAGAAACGTGTTCTTTTCTAATTTAAAGGCTCATTAAAATATTAATTATTTTCAATTTTATTAATCTTTTTCTCTAGCATCAATGTCATTTGCAAGCTAATGTTTTATCTATCTATTAATCACTTGAACAATATTCTTTAAAAATTTAATTAGGTTTTTTATGATTTTTCCCAAACCCAACTTAAAAAATAGTAAAAGATAGTCAATTTTTTTAAAAAATATATATTTTTCTAAATTAAGTTGTAGGTTTATGATATACAAATTAATTGAAAAATTTATAAAATTGAAAATAATACATAAAATAACTCATCTTAATTTATCTCAAACACAGGCGTAACACCTATACTAGATAGTACATATGAAAATCAGATGGGCTAGGGCGGCACAACTAAGACTAACAACTTAAACCGAGTTCAGTGACATAACCCTCAAACGGGAAAAGGGGTGGATAAAACCAACTCGCATTCAACAATCAAAGGTAGGATGACCTAGTGTGCCTTACAAAATAACTAGCGCCAAAATGCCCACTAATAAAAATGAGGGATTTAGAGATGACAAAATTAGCGATGGTACAGATTCGTTGCTAAACAATGACGAATTGAAGTTTGGCAAAAAATTAGTGACCACTAATTGTCATTAAACATCACTATATATATTTGACACAACTATCCATCATACAAGACCATGTAGATGTTGACGACTTGCTTGTTACTAATTGGCCAAACCCTAGTGATGGCTGGTTGTGACTAGGCTTTTCTTCCAAATAGTTAGATGCCTTTGTACACATTTGCGGTGACTAGCCATCACCAAAGAGCATGTATGTAGCGATAAATGGCCATCGCTAGGGTTTGGGTAGACCTAGTAATAACTTGGCAATTGCTAAATAGCTAAAGCATCAAAATAATTTCTTTCTTTCTAGATATATGCCATCATTGGGGCAGCTAGTCGTCATTATTTGGAAACAAAAAGCTGCTATATTATAGTCATGGGCCAGGAGAGTAAGCACCTAGATTTAAGCCCCCTTCCTTACCCAATCGCATCTTACCTAGTTTCACAACTGTCATTGAGTTTTCTTTCACTATTTCAGCCCCAAAGCTAAAGACCTCCAATTCCAATTGTTCCAAAGCAAAATAAACCATCAAATATGGTCTTTCATTGTGAAATCATGGTCCAAATCAACAATTTTTTCTATAATGTTCTCTATTCCTCAAATTTTCACATAATAGTTAACGTTTTCATTCTCCTTCTTTTCTCCTGGTTTGAGCTAAAATAAGTGGGGTTTTTTTGTTCCATTGAAGGTTTATATACTATTTTTGGTGATTGGAAAGGTTGTGGAGCATTATTGAGGTGAGTCTTGGTATTCTTTCCATGCTTTAATTTCAGAATTTTCCTCCACGAAAATAAGGAAAATTATGGGTATTTTGGATTGATTTGTGCTTGTTTGGGTATTGGCATGATCTTCATATAAACGAGAAGCATTTGAATGCATTTTTTATGGTTGGACATGTCAATTTCCATGCTTTAATTTCAGAATTTTCCTCCACGAAAATAAGGAAAATTATGGGTATTTTGGATTGATTTGTGCTTGTTTGGGTATTGGTATGATCTTCATATAAACGAGAAGCATTTGAATGCATTTTTTATGGTTGGACATGTCAATTTGGTGCATTTATTTATTTATTTTAAATTTTCAAATTTTCTTTTTTTTTTCGTGGAAGATGTAAAAAGTAAAAACAAATAGCCAATAAGCATAGTTACTATCCTTTTGGCGATTAGTATAATCTCAATAATTATGGAAAGGGTTGGATGCTTTAATTTGGAATGAACATATGGAATTGCTATTGTTTTTTTATTCATAATAATTTCTAAATTTTTTATTTTTTAAGTAAAATTTGTAGAAGACGACTTCAAACAGCTCAAATAGTAATTTTTTGGCTATTAGTATTATTATAGTAAGGATTTGGATGCTTTAATTTTGAATATGTATGTTAGTCTTTTATGTTTTTCTTTGCATAACCAGCAACATGTAACCCTAGTATATAATGTTTATACATTGTAAATGGCCGAAAAAGAAGATGATGGGGATAGGCCCATCAGCCAATATAGAAGACTTGTGACATTGTGGACAAATTCAGAGCTAAGTTGACTAGCTGGAAATTGAGGGCCATCTTGATAGGTGGAAGATTAACCTTGTTGAAATTGATTCTTGGGAGTTTGCACCTGTTCTACTTTTATTTATTTTTGTACCCTAGTGAGTGTCTTAAAACACCTTGAGAGAATTCAATATATATATATATATATAGTTATAGGGGGTGTAAGAATATAGTGTGGGTTGAATGTAGAACGGTGGTAGCAAAAAAAGAATATAGGGGCTTGAGTATAGGTAGCTTATGGAAAAAAATCTTGCACTCTTATGAATGTGGTGGTGGAAACAAAAAAATTAAAAAGGAGTCATTGTAGGCAAGAGTTTTTAAAGAAGTTTATGGCAAGAATGGTGATAGGTATAACAATTAGTTAGGAATTGGTGGTGGAGGGGTGTGGGGAAGGATTTTAAAAGCTAAGAATATTATAGATAATTTTGGTTTAAATTTCACAAACTATTTTACAAGAAAGTTGGGTCGTGGGCGTGAGGTAAAGTTTTGGGAAGATTGGTGAGTAGGAGAGATGAGTTTAAGGAGAGACTTTCCATGGTTAACTAGATTGGATAAGTCAAGTGGCTGCTTGGTGATTGAAATAGGAAAAAGGGAAATGGTGATTGGGTTTGGAATTGGGATTGGCAAAGAGAACCGAATGGTTAGTAGTATCGGGAACTAGAAAGACTAACTTGTTTGTTGCTGGAAACAAAAATTGAAGCAATTATTCGTGACTCTTGGTGCTGGTGTTTGGCTTCAGATAGAGTGTTTTGTGTCAAAGCACTCTCTTCCTTAATTGATCTCTCCGTTGGATACATTATTGAGGTGAATGAAATCTAACAAACAAGATAGAACTCTTTTGTCCCACCAAAAGGTGAACATTTTCTTGTGGAAAGCGCTTAAAGGTTGATTCTTGCAGATAGTATAATATGCTCTTTCTATAATAATGATGTGGAGACCTTGGATAGTGTTCTTATCTATTGTAGTATGTTGTGCAGGTTTGGAGACTAGTTTGTTTTTAGTGGCAATCCAATCTTTTGACACGTCTTACTACGGAAGAAATTCTACAAGAAATGCCATATTGAGGAATGTCTTCAGAACATTGAAAGGTTTGAAAAGCCATTGCTATTCATAACATCTAGGGCTTTGTGGAAAAAGAGAAATGCTTTGATTTTTAAGGTTGCCAAACAATCAGGTTCCAAGTTATTAAATGGTATTCAAGTCCTCTTATATTTGTGGATTGTTAATATATGTAAAAAACTAAATTGTTTATGCGTAGAATGGATATTGAATCCTAAATTGGCAGTTAAAATTTGGGTGTAGCAGGGGCCTGATTTCTTTCTTTTCTTGTAAAAAGGCTGTTAAATATGGCTTACTAGCTCCTAGCGAGCTATGCTCATATACATTGTTAAACTTTAGTGACATTGGTTACAATAATTACATTTGATTTGTTGTTAAAAAAATTCTACTTTAATTGTTATGTTTTAGGCTATATGCTATTCAATAACCATTTGGAACCATATTACATATCGTACTTATTATATGTTTGTAGTAATTGAATGTTTAATGACATTATTGATGTAGTACGTATTTGTAGACATATAAAAATTGTTGTTGTTACAAGAGTTTAGGAAGCATAGGGATTAGAAAATATGGTAGTATATAGAGGATTAATATGAGGATGGTGGAAAAATAAAAAAGTGACAGTATACCCTCAATAAAAGGTTCATAATCTAGTAATGACTTATAAGAACTAAGATAATAATGGCTTGTTGTCACTAATATATTGACGATGGCTTGTCATCTAACATTGTGACATCTTGCCAATACTAACACTCATGTTGATAAACCATTGCTAATCCACTGGCAACTTATTGGTGCTAGAAAAATTCCAATAGTCAGTGCTACGATGGTTGGTTGTCACTAGTGAAAATGACAATTGTAGCTAAAAAAATTAGTGGTGGGTAAATTGCCATATATATTTTTTTGGTACTGAAAATCGAGAAAGCTCACTCCTGAATGCCAATCGTGGTACCAATCTTTACTCTTATACTAACATTGAGTCACCAATGTCATGCAGGCCGAATGCAATATTACATCGAGCTTTGACGTTATGCAGCAACCAATATGAAATTACAATCAAACAATAAATGATTCTATATAGGCTACACCATATAATGAGCAAACAAAACTCCGCAATATCGTAAATCTACAAACCACTCCACCTAGGACGTGTCGCCATGCCATGATCAATCATCAATTACACGCAAAAATACACTGATCAACTATGACTCACTAGGATCTAATCATACGTTTTGATATTACTTGGTGGGAGCTCAAATACAAGCTTTTTGGTAAGATATTCTTCCAATCTTACACATCACACATGCGCACGTGGATTGGCAAAATATAATTAAAACATTCATGCACAATATTTAACATAGTTAAATTCTTCAATTAGTCTGTAATCATATATAACAGAAAATCAATCAACAAGCTTTTGAGATTACAATAGGAGCATATCTATACAGTTTCCACGGGCTCGTCAATTCTCTATTATCATCAATAACCCCTATTTTTTCAACTTTACGTAATTGGCATTCTTTTATTCCTAAAACCATAATAGGATTTGCCCATTTGTAGGATATATCAAAAACTAAAAGAAACTTGGGAAACCAAATCTAAACTCCAATGCTACATCCTCAAGAAAAAACAAGAACAAAACAAACTACTCAAGTTGGGCCTCTCCATTTTGCACTCAACGATCGGGCAAGTCACAAGCAAGTGAGGTACTCGCTAAGCCCTCAAAATTTCTTATTTTGGACAAAAAAAACTTTTAAAACCTTATCTTAGGAACACCACAGAAAACGCCAAAGGCGAGTTTCACATGAGTATTTCAAAAGTCTCGTAGAAATAGCAGTTTCAAAATGCATTACAAGTCGGATGAGGACGATTTTATGAGGCTGACGCCAATAAGAAAAGAGCTCACATTTAATATTCACTTTGTCCAAGGTTAAAATATTTGGACTTAACACAAATGTTAAGAAATGAGGAAAAATTTTATGCATTGCTGTAAATTTTATTCTAGATATTTTACACTTAAATAAAAAAAGAATAAAGAGTAAATACAAGAACAATAACTTAAAGAATAACATGAAAAAATAATTTATTAAATATGAAAATATGATAAAGATTAAACGATGTAAAATAAAATATGTTGCAAAATTTGGCAAAGGGCAAGTATAAGACTATAAATGCAATAGTTGGGCTTAGTGGTTAGATACAACACCTTTGTTTCTTAGGTCTAGGATTTGAGTCTCTACTCCATTAAATTTACCCTACATATTAAGTAATTTATACCCACTATGAATCCTCAGTGAAATATGTAATCTTTGGGTAAAATTTTCCAGAGGTCCTTTAGCTTATTTTTGTGTCTCAAACGAGTACCCTTCCAGCGAACTACCCTACTTTACCATGCACGTCTCAATTGAGTATTTTTCATTCATTTCACCATCAAAGTGGATTGATTTTGCTGATGTGGCATTAATTAACATTAAAAAAAATACAGAACAACAATTTTGGTCCTTTAAACTTTTTCATTCAATAATTTTAACCCTTCCAAACATCCTACATATCAAGAACGACCCCAAATTTTTTATTTTCTCCTTTCAGATACAAGAACATCAAGAACATTAATCCAACCCAATAAAATGCAAAAACCTGAAATCCTTTCCTTGCATTCTTAGCATATCTTCCCTCAATCTCTTACCTTTCATTGTCTTCACCTTCATTGGTAAAACCAGCTTTCTTGTCCCCTTTATTCCATTTGACCCATTATTAGAAACGGAAACTCCACAAAACCCTACCACACAATTCAATAGCCATAGCTTCACCGACGATTTCCATTCATCTACTTTGCTGATGATCCGAAGCTTCATTTATACCACGCACGCCTCTACTTCACCACATACCCGACGATCTCCGATCACAGATCTGCCTCTACTTCACCACATACCCGACGATCTCCGATCACAGATCTGATGATCTCATTTCGGCTAGGACGATCCCAAGTTCACTCGAACCTCAACCAAAGAGTTTAGTGAAGATAAACCTCAATGCGTGAATCGAGGAGGGGCAGAGGGATGGAAAGGTTTAAGGCAGATGAACCTCGATGCACTGAATGATGGAAGGGCAAAGGGGTTTAGGGAAAATGAACCTTGATGTACCGCTGCCAAAAGGGCGGAAGGTGACTAAGAGTAGTCGAGAAAGAACAAATTTGTTATGGGTAGGAAGATTTTGATGAGAGCGGACGAAAGGAAGGCGGAAGGTGATGAAGAACAGTCGAACAGATAATTTCTTAATGTTCAAGAAGAAAATTTTGTTCCGCTAGACATTTTTGGTTTCTTGGTATGAATTCATTCATGGAACATGTTTAGGAAGTCCATCAGACGAATGGACCCAATTTGGTTTGTTGATGTTTTTGTGTCTATAAGGATAAAATCAAAAGTTTGAACTCATTCTTGATATTTAAGAAGTTTGGAATGGTTATAATTATTGATTGGAAAATTCTAAGGACCAAAATTATTATTTTAATCTTATTTTAATATTAATTAATGTTATGTCAGCAAATTTCGTCCGATTTAACGATCTAATTAATGGAAAGTACCTAATTAAACGTGAAATATGAGATAAGGTGTTTTGATATGACAACCTTAAAGTAGGGTACTTATTTGGGATATAAAAATAAGCTAAGAGCCCCCTGATAAAATTTATCTGTAATCTTTTCTAAACTTGGATTATAGGTACGCCCTCAACCAAAACTTTTATGTACTGAAAACAATAATATATAACTACATGAAGATGATAATATCTAACTTTTAAATGCACCATAGCTGTTTTTTTCTTCCTTTCTTAAACACATGAATTGAATTTTAGACCTCATGCTAACAATCATAAATTTCAATTACAAGTCAAGACTTTGGTTGTAATGCATCATAACAATTGTACATCCGTACCTATTGTTCCTTAAAGTATATTATCATCAATATTAGGCAAATTATGAAAATCAACTGAGTAACTAACGAACTACTAATGCAACTATATACAATATTAAAAAGCTAATTTGAAGATAAAGAAACTCATTTGCACAATAGCAGGTATATAAAAATGAGTTGAACACGATAAGATTCAAGAGATTCACCAAAAGATTTTATGGGTTTTGTTTTATCACATAATGTCATTAGTTATTTCATAGCCAACAACTTTCCCTTCATTATGTCATGTATAACCCGGCTCAAACATTTGTTTCTACGTGTGTTTTTTTCTCCACTTTTTTTTTTCCTTAAAAAACGATACCTTATCATGCTGTGGCAACGTCGGGTTTTCTGGAGTCGCCACCAATCAGTTTTCTTAGGTCGATTGGTCACCTTAAAATTGGTCTGCGAGAGTTCGGGGATCGGGAGTACGGTTACGCTAAAACAATATTGTTATAGCGCCCAAAATTGGCACCTTAGTTGATTTTAATTTTGTTTTACTTTGCTTTTAAATAATTTTCAGTTAATTTTTAAAAATAGAAATTTTAACTGAATTAGTCGAAACGTGGATTTTTGGTAATTTATTTGGATAAAATTTGATACTTCCGAACCATTGACTCTGCCGAGTCACCCGGACACGGAAGATTTAATTCCGAACCATGGACTCTGCCGAGTCACCCGGACACGGAATTTGACGAAATTTTAATCCATATTGTGAAAATATGGATTTGTTATCTTTTGTATTTAATTTATTTAATTAAATTAAAATTTTGATACTTTCCAAACCGTGGATCCTGCCGGATCATCCGGATATGGAGTTTAATTTTTTATTAATTGTTCGTTTAATTAATTATTAATTTTAATCATAATTTCTAATATTTTTAATATTTTATTATTAATTTTCTATTTTTCTTAAATTTTTAAAGATATACTTTAAAGATATATTTAAAAAATGATTTATATTTTTTGAATTATTTAATTATGCTTGCTTAATAATTTTAATGAAAAGGGAATAAAAGGTTAACTTTTTTTGTTCTCTTTAAAGAAATAATAAAATATATGTTCCAAAAAAAAAGGTTGGCTTTTGTTAAAAATTTTTTTGATTAGTCCTAAAAATAAAGTTAATTGTTCACTTAAAAAAATCTTCTTTTGATTTGTTATTATTTACTTATTTATTTATTTATTTTTTATGGCTAAAGGTGAAATAAGTGAAATAGGTTTAACCATCTACATGATTAAAATTTGCATAAATTAAGTAAAGGAAAATTAAAGGAAAATAAAGTGGAGATTTTTGACCATCCACTTAAAAATTGTAAAAATAAAAAATAACATATGCAAATAAATAAACAAATAAAAAGCACATTTAAATAAAGAAAGTTAAAGATCAATAAATAGTAAACAAATAAATAAAGTGGGGCTTTTTGGCCATCCACTTTAATAACGCAATAATAATAACAACAATAATAAAAATTAGCAAAGTTAATAAAGTTAGTTGTTAGTAACAATAAAAATAAAAGTTAGTAATGTTAGTTGAGTTAATTGTTAACAATAATAACAAAAATAATAATAAAAGTTAGCAACAACAATAATAATAAAGGTTAGTAATAATAACAACAATAAATAATGGATATATAAACAAAAAGTTAGTAAAGCTTTCTGCAAAGAAAAATGAAAAGGTTAGTAACCAAAGTGAAAGAAAATAAAAAGATGAAGGACGAAAACAGAGTTTTACCCTACAATTAGAATTTTGAATTTTCTGAAACGGGGACGACGAGGACCCGGGGGGGGGGGGAAACGGCGATGCGACGGTGGACGGGGCTGGGCACGGCGGCGTGCAGGGGAGCAGGGGTGAGGCGCGACGGCGTGGGGGCCTTCCGGCGTGACGGCGAGGGAGCGGCGGGAAGCGAGAAGATGGCTGTCAGGGGAAGACAGGTAGAGGGAGAGCGTGATTTTTGAGTTGTGAGAGTGAGAGGTCTCAGCAAGGGAGAGAGAAAGAGCTCGGAGAAATACAGAGAGAGAGAGAGACGAGCGATTGGTAAGAGTGAGAGAGTTCTGTCTCACAGAGCAGATCGAGAGCAGATAAGAAGGGGAGAAAAGAAGATTCTGGAGAGGGCGAGAAGAGAGAGCCGTGTGGGAGTGAAATATGTAAATAATTAATTTTTAATTTTAATTTTAATTAATAATTTTTTTTTAATAATGGGAGAAGAAGATGCTAGAACCCCGTTTTTTTTTATTTTATTATTTTATTTTTATTATTTATTATTTATTTATCTATTATTATTATCATTATTTTATTTTATTTTATTATTATTTTTTTATTTATATATTTTTTAAAACAAAAAAATGCCACCCTCCTAAGCTAATTATTATTAATATATATATAATATATCTTTTAGTTTTTTTTAATTTAATAAATTTTTAATTAATTTATTATTATTATGAAAGTCGGAAGAAATTGGGTGTCAACAATTATTATGAAAGTCGGACGAAATTGGGTGTCAACACATGCCTAACTCGGCCAAGGCTTAAATCTCACCCTAAAAAGTCCAGAATAGCGGCCCAACAATCCAATATCCTTATACAAGATACAGTTTTATGAGGGAAACAAGATCTAAAGTATTGTCACTTCTAGTTATAAAGGATTAAATATCAAATTTACTACTCAAAATTTACTTTCAAGACTAAATTAACAACCGACGTCACAAAAGGTAGTATATTTGCCACTCTTCCATTCAATGACCATCAAATTAAAGGTGAAAAATAATAGTTTGACCCTTGGTTTTTCACGTTTCTTCTACTAGCACCATAGCTCTTCCCATTTAATAATCATACCATATTCTTCAAGAGAAGAAAGACTACTCTCTAGCTAGCTATGTCATCCAACTACCACTTTGCAATTGTACAATCCTAAACTCATGAACCCTCATCTCTGGTCTCCCACACCCGCCATGCAAGCATAAATGAACAAAGTTATTAAAGTCATGTTTCTATCTAGATTTATTTTTGTTTTTCTATAATTATAAAGTCATAAAAAATCCTAGAGTTATAAGATTCTATAAAAAGCTCTTAAAAATATAAAAAAAGAAAATTATAACCCTCTAACTTGTCATTAAAAGTTCGTACTTCACAACATTTTCACTCACTTAAGTGTTTAATACCACAAAGTATAAGTCATATCATTAACATAAAATATAGGAATTAGGATTTAAATGTGTGGTTGTAAATTTAATTGAAAATGAAAATATTTTTGTGATTATTTGGGGTGATCATTTTTGGAACATGTGAAACAATGGGGCTTAAGTAATAATGAATTGCAAGTGGATCACTTTTAAGAGGTTTACCAATTAGAAGTTAAACTCAGTCTCAATAGAATCGAAGCAAGGGTGGACAAGAAGGTGGTCATGGTGGGTAATGACGTAGTGCACTGAGGGAGAGTACTGCAGCAGCTTGGCAATGAGGTTGCAATTGTGGTCTTGCTGCTGACGCTAAAGGAGATCGAAGGTGGCAACTGGCAACTATGGTGGAGGAAAAGAATCCGGGCCAAGGCTGATGGAGGGAGGAAAATAGTGATATTCTTCTGTTTGTTTATCCCACACGGACAAGCAATGAGATAGAGAACAACGAGGAGAGGTCGTCAGAGATGTAGGCCTCGCCTCGCCAATTACGCGCTTCTTTTAATTCCTCTAGGTTAGGCCTTAAGGTCAATTCCAATAGTTTAGAATTTTGCCTTCACTTAACAGTTTATACGACTTTTGTAACTCTATAAGGAGAGGCCTTTTTATGCGATTTTACTATGTAGTACATTTATATTATGATTTGAAATGATTTTTGTTTCTAAAATCATAAAATCGTACATTTATGATTGAAAATGTATGTAATTATCACAAGCTAAAGTGGCAAACTTTTCCTAAAAAGAAACCTTTTGATGAGAGGCCAGTTATATTCATTTATTTAGTTAAATAAACGAACATAAATATAGCCTTGTTTGTTCATTTACATTCACAAATAGTTCGCTTATTATTTGCTCATATTTGTTTGTTTATATATGTGTGTGTGTGTGTGTGTGTGTGTGTGTGTTAGTTGTACATTTGTTATTATCCATATTTTATATATCATATATTTTTATTAGTGTCCACCCACTTCACACAGATATAATTATGCTCCAATCTCTTACAATTTAATCTATTATATTTGTTTCTCTATGCCTAATTGATCATTTCATTCACAACATGATCCTACTATTGTACCAGACCAAGCGCCATAGTCCTAATCCATAATCTTTCGCACCATCGTCTATTGCCCCAATAACCATTACTAGATACACTCTAATTCAGATTGGTGATAGTTATAAGTTTTAATTGTTTGTGTTCATATTTATTTAGTAATAAATGAAAGCACAAATAAAGAAGTTGAGTTCATTTGTTATTTGTATTCACGTTTATTAAATGTTAAATGAACAAATATGAACATGATTTATTCATTTTTGTTCAGTTGATTTACAACCCTAACTATTCTTATTTTGTCTACAATTCCTGCAATAAGAAACTGAAATATTGTCAAACTTTCTATATATACCTCCTTAATTTCTTCTTAATGAACATTTATAGCCAAAAAAGAAAAAATAAAAATAAAAAGAAAGAAAAAAGGAAAAGCAATCGAACCAACCTTGGAGTAAGTATTTGGAAAAGCTAATTTTCAAGATAACTTAAATCTGCTTCAATCACGTGAGGAAGACGTTGATGAGTTGGAAAAGGTTAATTGAAGGATGGTGTTGGATTTGTTCCACTCATGACTTATATTTATTTAATTTTGATGATAACAAAACATATTTGTTTTATGTGTTTCAAGGCTTTATTTAAATATTTATACTTTGGTCGCCCATTCATAAAGTCTTGATCTTTGATCGAAAAATTGTTTTCTCAAGTATGTATCAAGTATTTTTTGTGATTCAAGCATTACTTATAAATAAAGAAATCTCATTGGCAAAAAATTTGTTGAAGTTTTGAAGTCTAGAAGCAAGAAAATTCTAGAGCTACAATTTCAACAGGGTGAAAATGTTTCAACGTGCTGAAACTGGAATCAGTTTTCGAACCCGAGAGCATTTTACTTCGGGATAAAAAAATAATTGGAGTGAAAAACTTTCAACGTGTTGAAACTAAAGCAATTTTTTGAATCCGAAAACATTTTCGTTCTGGGCAAAAATTTCATTCGAATGACAAATCTTCAACCGGGTGAAACGTGGACTCCAGTCCTACGCGCAAGTTCCTGGTTTGAAAAATCTTTGTAAATTTATTATAAATTCATGCCACATTAAATTTCCACGTGTGTTAAGCACTGACAACTCATTAATTACCAATATTGCCGTTGGATGTCAAAACTTGGATTTCGTTATCAGACTGAATTTTCAATCGAGTGAAAGTATTTCACCTAGGTGAAACTGGGCGACAGAAGCAATTCGCTGTCAAAATTGACAGCAACATTCACCAGATTTCAAATGGACTTTTCTGATCATTCCAACGGTCCTCAACGTCTTTTTTGCATCCATTGGAGTATAAAAACATCAAAAATCACCAATGAAAAATCTTTTGGCAACTAAGAAAGAGAATCCATCATCAAGAGCTCAAACTTGATATTTGCCAAGAACTTGTGCTTTCATTTGCTTATTTAGCCCTGAGAGGTCTCATTGTTCTTACCACCTTATAACCATGAAATTACTGAGTTTATCTAAAGTAATTAAGTGATTTCCTTGTAAGGGAAAGGGAGTGAGAAAGGTTTCTAGTTAGCCTTTGGCAAAACTAGTGAGAGGTTGAGGTAGAAGGAACTACTAAAAGGTTGTGTGCCCTTATATGCAATTGTGCATTCTTGTGTTTCATAGTGGAAAAGAAAACTCTCAAGTGGTGAACTTGAGGAGAGCAGTAGGCTCTCAAGAGGAGAGACCGAACCTCTATAAAAATTCTCTTGTGCAAGCTTCTCTCTCTCCATACTTGATCTTTGGTTGGTTTTTTATGCTACCTATCTTGGTTAAACTTATTTGTTTTCAAAACTATTTCATAGGTAGTTTTCAAAGCAAAGTTTAGATGGATTGTAGTAGTCATTTTCTGGTTAGATTGGGGTGAATTATTGTTCCTTGAATTACATTTGAGTTTGAGGGTTTAAGAACCCATTTTTTGTTTATTTTGGAATTCAACAAATTCACCCCCTTCTTGATTGCACTTGGGACAACAGATGGAGAAGAAGTGATCGTTGGGCAATTGGTTTAAAAGGATCGTATGACAATCAGATAGGTAAAGTTAAAACAATAGTAGAAGAAACGTGAATTGTGAAGGACAAAAACTATTACTTTTCCCCTTCGTTTGAAGGTCAACTAATGACAATGGTAAATTTGGTCTAAAAAATAAAGTTTAGTACTAAATTTAGTACTTTTAAAAGTTTGATGGTAAAGTTGATCCTTTCAATATTTTTGAATGATAAATTTGATAATTTATCCTAAATTGGGGGCTGGTCCTAAAGTGTGGCAAGTAGAGTTCCGCATCATTGTATTACACGGGCCGACAAGCTTCTTTATAAAGAAGGGCCAAAAAAATCTTTTCCCTAAAACTTCAGTCCTCAAGAAGATAGTTTTAGCCTTTGTTTTGAGGATGACGAGAATGTATTTTATGTATTTTATCCTAAATTTTAAATATTTTTACCATTTTAGGTGCCCAAAGCCTCCATCAAGCAACCCCTTAGATCTGTCTCTGTTTTATTATAAAAAAAAAAAGCCTAATATAAGGTGCCATGTGACCATATCTTTTATAAAAATATTTATTTATTTACTGTGTAAATTTGATTTTTTTTTAACTTTTGTACATGGAGTAAATCAAAGAAAGAGAATAACCAATTTATTTTAATTTAAATTAACTTAAACTAAAATATTTATTTTTATTTTTACATATTTTTTATCTGGAACCAATTTTCATTTGAAAATCAATATTATATAAATATAATAATCCACTTGCAAGTAAATGTTCATGATATTATTAAATCCTTTTATGAATTTTTCTATTTATAGGAATTAAGAAATAAAAATTTATAAAAATTTAATAATATCATAAAGATTTTATTTCTAATTGATTATTACACCTACATACTATTGGCTTTTAATTAAAATTATTCAAAGATGTCAAAATAAAAATAAATTATTTTAAATTAAGTTGATTTAAGTTAAACTAAATTAATTTTGAAAACAGAGGATCACATGATAGCGATTGTCTGCCTCTTAAACTGGTAATATTTTTTGTATTCAGCCTACAAAGAAAAAGAAAAGGTATCAGCTATCCAGGAACAGCCTAAAGCTCTTGGAGGAAAGCGAGAAAAGGCCGGAAGTCTCCATCTGGACTAACCCAGGTTTGCTGGAAAATCTACGCATAGATTGCCTTCACGTAACGTGCGTTGAACGCTGATAATCTCACACCTCCACGCACAAAGTCATTAAATGGATGCATTCCCAGATGATGACAACCCCACAGGGATGATCAATACATTTTTGCTATACATTTGATTTCATATGAAATTTAATACTCTACAGGGATGATCAATACATTTGATTTCATATTTATAAATAAATTGTTTTCACAATTTTTAGTGTATAAAATTAAAAAAAAATTAAAACCTGCGGTTTTATTTAAAAAATAATATTAAAAGTACATTCTATTGCTCCTGCACTGTAAAAAAATTAGAAAATTGACAAATATGAAAACATGAAATTTGAACCAAATACTTATCTCACCAGCGGTACGAAAATAGATGATTTTTCACTATAAAATTAGTAAATATTAGAGAGTAAGATAGGTAAAAATAGAAAAAAATATATATATTACTTATATATGAAAAATAAGTTGAGATAAGTCATGAGTCTACTAAGTCTCTTTTGGACGTTTCTTGTCAGATAGATACAAGGGTGTCAGTTATGCCACCTTCAAGATAAAACAACCTAATCATTATGTTGTAACTCCATATACATACATATACTGTTATAGAATAAAGCTCCACCTATATCTTTCTTTATCTAATACTTAAGATAAAATATTTTTCAACCAGTAAAGAACACCAAAAGTATGAAGAGAGTGAGGAAGGGCGATAGTACACACACAGTACCAAGGTGAACGAATTGTATATATAGGAATTTTAGAACAAAATCGTTGGAGGTGGAAATAAAAACAAAATTAAGAGTGCCGTTTGGACCATTTATGAGAAGGAAAACGTTAATCTTATTGAAAGAGGAGTAATAATCCAACGGCTAGATCATAACAAAATTAGAGAAAATTTTTGTTAAATCGATTTTTTATTGAAATAATATATTGTTCAACAATTTCCTCTCCATTTCAATAAAAGACCAAAATAATATATATTTGAGTAAAGATAGTTTATTATGTATAATAAAGGTGATATACCTTGAACATTAATTTAATGAGTCAGTTTCCTTTGTTTCTACAACCAATAGTGGTACAACCTTAAATTATCTGGCTGTTTGCAGGGTACAATTAATTCACCAAGCAAATATAATAAACTAGATGTCCATTGAACTTATAAGACCACAATATTAATGGTCATGTGCATATCTTGACTTTTTCATGAGCGATTTTAAAAATAGCTTAAGGAGTGGCCTTACTCCAGCATTCATATAGGTGAAAATCTATCAAAGGTGCTCATGTAACTCTGACACCCCACCCAATAAAGAGCTACAGATCCTTATTAAGACCAAACGCTTAACCCTCACTTATTACATGATAAACGCATCTACACCATAGGGATGGGGTCGAGAAATATATCTCTTAAATGATGCATCTCTAAATAGCTTTTCTATGATTCGTTCTTCCCATTCAAAACCTAGGCCTCAGGATCTCTAACTTTCAGATTTGGCATCCTCATAAGAAACTCAAATCATTTTGGGCTTAATCCATCTCCTTCGTTGTAAACCTTTTAACCTTTGACTTTGATCGAAGATTTTATAAAATGGCAAAATTTAGGGTGTATTGACTATACGCTACAAGTTGCTAGCAATAATATCCAAATTTGTAAGTGGTGGTGAGCATTCAGCTTAAATTTCAATTCCCACAATTCTTATTTTCAGCCAACCTACACCATGTGGCCAATAATTTTATGATATATTCAAATTTATGTTTCTCATATCATGGGATTTAAAATATGCTTTAATGATATTGCACACATTTATGATCTCCCATCTTATGGGATACATGTGTATGCTTTAATGAGTATGCACACATATGAATCGGGATCCATTTTATTTTGCATATTTATTTGGGTCAATATGCATTTCTCAAATAGCATAACTGGAGGGTCCATATTTTTCTTTTTGTGTTTCCTTCATATCGTGTGCATTTCTTAATTGAGCATACATGAGGTTCATCTCATTTTCATGTTTCTTGGGACATGAGTATATCATATAAGACAACTTTTTTAGGGGTCTTTGTACCTCATGAAAAAACTATGCTACAAATACAACTTATACATGCCCCCGTATCTCATAACAGTATTTCATAATTGCCACTTTATTCCATGCTTGCAACTCATATTAAAGTTTAAATCTTTAACCGATTTTTCCCAGAATTTTTTCTATGGCACCAAATTTTAAGTTCCTCATAACTTGAATACAAGATAACAAATTTTAATTCTTGCAGTTAAAATCTAGGGTAGTAAGTATTTATCTCTTACAGAGACTTTTCATTTATGAAGTACAAGATAACACAGTATTCTCTTCTTAAAGAGATCTTTCTGGCTATTGTAGGGACCAAAATAAAGATTAAAATGAGGAAATTTTGAAAATTTTTAAAGAAGTCTTTTCCAAGTGATATCACCAATAACACTTCATTTTTAATTTCACTTTTCCACCCTTAAGAGAAAAGAAATTCTCCTCTTTAAAAAAGTTATTGGTACTATCAAGAATGTTTCTCGCAATTTTTTTTTTCAAAAAACTTAGTATTCAAACTTTTTAATTTCATCAATTACAACTTTTTTCAAAAATAGATAACCTAAAAAAAGTAATTTTGAGAAGCTTTTCCATCAATCAAGTATGTCATTTTTTTCAATCTTCTTCTGCCAAAAACACAATTTATCCCATTTGTTTCACCAAAACCTGGTAAAATAGAATTTGCAACATTTTCCTCTACCAACTAAAGGTTACAAAAATCTTGGTGATAAACCATAAAAAGCACTTTGGCAAATATTTTCCATCCTGCCCAAACATGACTTTAAAAATTCAAATGAGACAATTTATAGTTGATAAATCTAGAAAAAAGTGTTGTTTCAACCTATAATTGAGCTTGATTTATGAATTATTTGTGGCTTTCTAGCATTGTTTTGGTGTCTTGGTGTAGGTTGGAGGGACAATTGCAATTGGTAGCATTTTTTGAGCTCAAGGTATGACAAAAGCTTGTACTAAAGGAACTAGACATTGCTGGAATTTGGTGTGGCAACACAAGGTGCCAACCATGAAGATTGTTTCAACCTAATAGTGGTGTAGCAGCACTAAATTCCTATTGCTATAACATCAATTGGAGGCTAAAATAGGGCAATGTGCAAGCCATACAAGAGAAAGATGTGAAACATTGATGTAGGGGAAAAAATGACATCCTATATTATAAAGAAAGAGGCAGTGTACAAGAGACAGAAAAGGAAAAGAAAGAAAACTCCAAGGAAGGAAAAATGGGGCTGATCTTGGAAGGAAAAGAAGAGCAAGAAGCAATTGATTTTTCTCTAATTCTTTTTCTTCCTTTCTATGTTTGGATTGAACATGGATTTTAGTTTATTTGTTGGATTTGTTTCAATGATGTTTCGAGGCTAGATTTCTTGATCTTCTAGAGTGATTATGAATCTTGAATGATACTTTAACGATTGTTTGCTTTAACCATAGACTATTTATTGATTTTATTGTTTTGTTTGCTCCTATGCTTTATTATTGAGACTCTTGGTCATGAGTTTATTTTTTTTATGCAAATTGATCTTTAGAAGAAAATATTTGTATTAGAAAAAATAGGCAAACTATATTAGAATCGTTTGCGGAGTGAGAGCCCCAAGTTTCTAAGAGATGAATAGACCATAGGAATATTAAAATCATTTAATTTTGTCTGGCAAGAAATTTTCATTTAATAATAGAGGGGTTAAATGAATTCATCTTGAGAGAGAGAATTTGTTATCGGATAATTTACTCTACATTGAATTAGCAAACGGTCTAGGTGAAGAGTGAACAAACTTAAAGTGGATTCCAAGATGATCAATTGCTCTAGGAGAATTCATTTTTCTTAGTTATTTGATTAAGCTTACAAGAAGTAGTTAATGTTAGTTTTTCCTAGAATTTAATTGATAATTGTTAATAGTTGCAATTAGTTATTTGTGTTGATCACCTATCACTTCTTATTTAATTTAAGCATTTAATTTTCTTTAGCCTTATTTTCACAATTCTCAACTAGCTAAGTTTTTTTTGTACTTGATTCCTGTGGACACGGCCTAGTCTCACCGGTTTTATTATTAGTTCGAAAACCATATATTTGCGGTTTGCACAATAAGTTTTTGGTGTCATTGCCGAGGATTAGTTGGTGATATTTTTCTATAGCTAGTTTAGAATTGGTTTATTTATTTATTTAATCATTTTATTTATAGAATTTCTTATTTATGGCTCTATTTTATTTTATTTATCTCTCTATTTTTCTTGTGCAATTTTTTCTGTGTTGTTGGTGTATGCCCTGAACAACTAGAGGGGAATATATAATCATGAGTTGGAATGAACAGTCAAAGCACTTAGAAAGCAAAAGAAGATGGATGGCTAAGCAAAAGCAGCAAGAAAAGCAGAGTTAGAAAGATAAGAGCGGGAAAGGTTGGAACAAGAAATGTTAACCTGAGAACAACTAAAAAGGATAGATTTAAGCATGAAAGAACTAAAGGAGAAATAGTGACTTAAAGGCAAACAAATCCAAATTTTGGTGTGCAAATTATTATGAATGGACAAGCTAGTCAATACGTGAGTTTTTAGCCGCAAAGGCCTATCAGAGCTTGTTGACAGCCGGTGGTAGCATACAATTGTCACGGGATTCAAAGGCAGATGGTGAATGCAAGAAACTTTCATAGTCGTCTTGGCTTAATCAATTTAGTGCAAATAAGTCAATTTGGGGAGCTCCACTTGTGGATCCAATTAATCACTTAGCGAATTCCTAGGAGCTATGTGAATTGAAGGAACCACTTCTAATGACATTTGTCTCACTTTGTTTCTACTTTTTCTCCAAGACAAAGCAAGGAGTTAACTACACACTACACCAATTGGAAGCATGACCACTTGGCAAAAAGTTACACAAAAATTTCTTGCAAAATTCTTCCCTCCAGCCAAGGCTACCAAGTTGAGATTAAAGAATAGCACATTTAGGCAGCATGAGTTGAAATCACTCTATGAAGCATGAGAAGGATTTAAAGACTTGCTCAGGAAGTGCCTGAACCATGGTTATCCAGAATAGGTGCAGTTTAAAATGTTTTACAATGGAATGAATGGTTAGACAGGGACCATTGTGGATGTAGCAGCTAGAGAAACTTTAATGTCTAAGACTTCATAAGAGGCTTTCATACTTCTGGAGGACATAGCTTCCAACAGTTATCAAGGCCTTCTGACTCTGAGAGACTGAGTGTAAGAAAAAGTGGTGAAATCCATAAAGTTGATTAGATTTCCTAACTTTTAGCACATATAGCAACTTTAACCAACCGGTTGTCCATGTTCACAAGTATGGAGAGACTGGTGGTGTAAGTGGCAGCTGGAAGTTATTCTCATTACCCAATGGAGTATGAACAAGAAAAAATATTTGTTTATGAATTAAATAGATTATGATCGTAGAGGCAATCAGATGCACGGGCAATTCAATCAAAGGTTCAAAAATCAGAATGCGTACAACTATAGCAGCAATATAAATATGCCTAATCCGCTAGGCTTTACTCAACTTCTCAAGGAAAAAAGTCATTACTAAAAAATTTGCTTGGAATATTCATCATTGAAACAAGGAATAGATTTGTGCAAAATGAGAGCTAGATTGATTAAATAGGGATGTGAATAATGAGTATAAAATCTTTGGTAAAAAATTTGGAAACACAATGGGACAATTGGCTAAAGTTGTAGGGCCACTTTAATAACGAAACTTCCCTAACAACATTGAAGTGAAACTAATGGAGTAATGCAAGGTAATTACCTTGAGAAGTCGCAAGCAATTGGAAGATGTTAAATTGAATAGTAAGGTTAAAAGCTCTCTTTTATTCAAAACCCATTAGTGTGCCAAAAAGATAAGGAATAAGAATGATATATTCAAGAAAATGAAGAAAATAAAACCGATGAAAGTGCTTCTAAAAAAAAAGTGAAGGTACCTTACTTTCCCCACCTTTGCCTCCCCGAGCATCATCTATTCCATATCCTCAAAGGTTTAAGAAGAAGTTAGATGAGTAATTTTTTAAGTTTTCGGATATCTTTATAAAGGTGGAAATCAATATTCCCTTGTTAAAGGAAATTCAACAAATGTTTAACTATGCTAAGTTCCTTAAGGACATTATGTTTAATAAGAAGAAATTTGAGGAATTTGAGACGATAATGATGACTGAGGAATGTAGTGTCGTGTTGTAAAAGAAGCCGCCACAGAAATTACAAGATCTCAAAAGCTTCACCATTCCATGTGACAGTGGCACTCATGACTTCACCAAGGTGTTATATGACTTGGGTGCTAGCACCAACCTTATGCTGTACTCAATATATCAAAAGTTCCACCATTTGCCTACAACTTACTGATAGATCACTTATTTATCCAAGAAGGATAACAGAAGATGTGCTAGTAAAGGTTGATGGGTTGGTATTTCTAGTGGATTTTATTGTGCTTGACATGAAAGAAGATGAAGATATTTTGATCATCCTAGGTAAACCATTTTTACCCATCGGAAAAACTTTAATTGATGTAGTAGGTGGAGAGCTTATCGTAAAAGTGGAGAAAGAGCAACTGGCCTTCAATGTTTACATGGATCTTCAAAATCTAAATGATGTGCAAACTTACAAATGGATTGATGTGATTTCATCTTATGTGAAAAAAATTTTCCTCACTATTATTTTTAAAAATCCATTGATAAATTGTCTAAAAGGTAATGTTGATGAGTGTGATTTTTTTGGAGTGTTTTGTATGGTAAGTGCTCTAAATTTTGTAACACCTTTAAAGTTGGGTTCTCCGCCTCCCAGGTATAATCCCCTATTTTTTCTTTCTGCGACATTAAAGATAATGTTAAATTTGACATTGAAGGGGAGCATTAAGGTTACTAGAGTTATTTTGTTCAAGTTGTTAAGCTAGTAACTTAAAACTTAGCACTCATTGAGAACCACCCTGATATATTTTTCTTCTTCTTTTGTTCTCATTTTCTTTTTTTTTTTCTTTACTTCAAATTTCTTGTGTTTATTCTTACTTTTTTTATAGTATATATAGTTTGTTAAGAGTTTGCTTTTTGATATTGTAGGTGTTACCATGAAGAACAACTTGAGCAAAGGTCATAAATCCATAGCATTATGAATGGCTCAAAAGAAAATAACAAAGGAAATTAGAGATAAGGCACTACAACTTGGTATAGCCATACCAAAAATTAGTGTGACCAGACCACTGAAATCAAGAAGACAATGAGTAGCCTCGGCTTATTGGTGTGATATTGGTGCGATCGCACCAGGTTTATGTGCCAGCATCATTCACTTAAGGCCATTGCATTGATCCCACGAACAAGTTCCCTATCCTTTACAATTGATCAATTCACCAAATTTCTTCAAAATGTTTTCTCCAACTAATAAAGTTTGCAAGTTTTATTATTAATTTAAAGTACATTGCTTGAATTTCAAATGTGAAGTTTTGATAGTTTTTGCATAAAGAGTCTCACTCCAAGCAGCAGATCCGACCCCCGATAAGATACCTTGTCTTCCTAAGTCCACTCCAACAGACTTATCTTTTTTCATTTCACATGGAGGACAATGTTCATTATAAATGTGGTGAAAGATAATGTTTGTTATTGTGTGCCTATGCTATGATTTCGTGGCTCATGCAATTTTTTTTAGTTTTTATTTATTTTTTATTTTTCTTAGCATATTTTGCATCTAGTGGTAATGACAATATTAGGTGCATTTAGTAGCATTTACGTTATTGGTAATTAATGTTTTGCAAAGATAAGATTCTAATTGCTTGCTTAATGTTGTTATATTCTTGTAAGTGCTTAAAGTATGTCTTTGTTGTTTTTTGTAAAAATTAGCATGGTGAGCATTTTGAGCCTCAATGGTCAATTTATGATGATATGTGATTCTTTCTGTTGTTGAGTGAACTTTACGTGATGATGGATCTAGAATTCTCTTGAAGATCTTTGTGAACATCCATTGTTGCACATAAGTCTTAAAGTTGATAATGGCAATTGATGGCACACTTCTTATTCCCAAATATTCATCCCTATGTTATTTATCCCTTAATGAACCCCTTTGACCCTATGGCCTATTTCTTTCATGAACCCAACATTAGAACCTCCATTTTTTTCATTTATATCCTTTCTTTAACCGACATGCTAGCAAAGTGTAAAGAGAGTTGTGGGGTAAAAAGGGAGATTAGTCAAGTTTGAAGTTAGGAGAGTAAGCAAATATGTAAGTAAGGGGTTTTGGGAGCATACTTTCAATGCATAGGGTAGATTCATTTATGAATGAGTAGTCATATTGTAATGATGGTAAGAACCTGGCTCTTAGGAGAAAATTTTGTTGTGTTCCCTGCTAAAAAAATGGAAAGAAAACATTAAAAAAAATATAGGACTAAAGATGTTTGATTTGCCTTAAAGGCCAAGAAGGATTGAAGTAAATTGCCCATGCTTTTGTGCGATGGGCAGGTAGTGTGTTGAATTTAAGAATTGTGTTATAAAACTTTTTGTGCATTATGTTTTGCTAGCAAATTGAACTCCATTGAAAAAGCCTTCTATCGATGCTCTTCTTTACCAAACCTGACCCTGTTACAACTAAAGAGAAGCCCATTAAACTCTTGGTTATGTGTGACCCATAAGTAAGGGAGTTTAGGTCTTCTTGCAAACCAATGGCTAAAATCACTAGGTGAGGGGCAAACAATATTAGTGCTTTTAGGTATCCATATTGAAAATAGTGAAACACTCATGGAGTGGTCTTTTACCTTTACCAACTAATTCACCACTTTTTGTACTTACTTGAGACAATAATTCTATTTGGTTAGCTCATTTGTTTTGGATGTTTTTTTTTTCTGTTTAGGGTTGACATTTGCTAAGGACTAGCAAATATGTAAGTGTGAGGGTGTGATAATTATAGAAAAAAGGGATGTTTTAACTTTACAGTTGTCACGCGCCCAAAACCCACCCAAGAATTTCAGGACGATAACACGCCGTACACTCGAGAAATTAATATTTCCTCAAACATGCGGGACTACAAATATTTCAAATAAATCCAAATAACCATAACTTATAATCCAAATTTATTACTTGACATTTGGTATTGATTGGTTGAGGAACTACAACTTAAAATCTCATACATAATATCTCTACCCTAAGAGTGTCTATTACATCTCACTTTAATGCTATCTTAAACCTTGAGCTCTTATAGTCACTTCCTAATTAGCTAACTTTGTATCTCTTACTTTCTGCGTGAGTGGGAAAAGAATGGGTCAGCGCGAATGCCTAATAAGCAGTAAGATGTCCACCATCTATAAACACATGAAAACAATTTATACAACATTTATAACATAGAGATCAAGTAGAAAACAATCTTACTGAAAATATTATAAATCTAATATTAATTAGAAAATATAATAAACATATAAATATGTCATAATATTCATTTGTAAGAAAGTCATGCTCATAAAAATTAAAAATTCATTTAAGTGCCTGAAACAAATACAATTAATTTTATCGTAAAACATAACAAAACAAATATGAAATTCATACTTGAAATCATTAGTGAAAATCTAGCAGTTTAAAATGGAATTATCACTCAATATTAGATAGGTTAAATAAATTTATCTCAGAATAAGAAATTTGTTATCAGTTAATTTCATATACAATGAATTGATAAACGGTCTTAGTGGATAGTGAATAAACTCAAAGTGGATTCCAAAATGATCAATTGTTCTATAAGAATTTATTTCCCACAAAAAGTATCCAGTGTTAGTTCTTTTCTAGAATTTAATTGGTAATTTTTAATAGTTGCAATTAGTTGTTTGTGTTGATCACTTATCAATTCTTATTTTGTTCAAGCATTTAATTTTCTTTAGTCTTTTTTT
Source organism: Aquilaria sinensis (assembly GCA_005392925.1). Taxonomy (NCBI): domain Eukaryota; kingdom Viridiplantae; phylum Streptophyta; class Magnoliopsida; order Malvales; family Thymelaeaceae; genus Aquilaria; species Aquilaria sinensis. Next base: position 278,203 of record SMDT01002155.1, read on the forward strand.
TATAATTCTCAACTAGCTAAGTTATCTCCATGCATTCGACTCGGTCTCACCGGTTTATTATTAGTTTGACAACTGTATACTTACGATTCGCACAATAATAGTAAAAACAAATTTCCCTCAACCATATATAATAATACTCATATAACACTTTCTACAACTTCCATCATTCAAAAGCATAAGAAACTAGAAGCCCCTTTTTTTTTTTTTAAGAAAACAAAACAAGTTGATAAAAATTTAAAATTCCTCTAATTTATGCAACATTTGTGGTTGAAGGCGGCAAAATCTGGCCTGACCAAAAATTTGGACTGACCTACTTGAATCCAAACTCGACTTGGTCTGATTTGACAAAAAAAAAAATCAACGGCCCGAACCTGGTTGTACCCAACCTGACTTGAACTCGAATCCGATTAAAGTGAAACCCGAACCCAAATTAAAATAAACACGAATTGGCCCGAACTTGAAATAAACCGAACGCAAAATGACCTAAACCCGAGACTGACCTGACCCAAATCCGAAAAGACCCGATTCTAAACCTGACAAGACACGAATTTAACCCAAATCAACATAAAATATTTGGTCGACAAACATTTAAAAATTCATAATTTTTTTTATATTGATTATTTATCTAAAATGTACATTGATTATGACCATGTAAACTAAGAAATTCAAAAAATACTTCACAAATATTTTTTGTTTAGGTTTCTTATGGAATTTAAATTGCAAATTAATAAAATAATTTGTCTTGGTTTGTTTAGAGATTTTCCAGGATTTATTAGTTGAGAGGATTTAATAATTTTCAGTATTCTTGAATTTTAGTATAATTCTATAAAGTTACTAAATCAAATTTTGATTCTTTATAATATGAAGGACTTATTTCAACACATATTATCTTCACCTTCTACATTTGATAGCAAGACTAAACTATATAAAATTTTAATTCAAAGTACTAGTAAAGCACGTATTGGTTTGAGATCATTTGATTTCACATAGTTTGCATAGACTCGAGCTCAAATTACTTAAAGCATTCTTTCCTATTCAAAACCACAAAAACCTAAAATCATGAACGATAATCTAAATCCTGAAGCAACATAACAAATGATTCCAATATCAAGTTTTGCAACTAAATAAAAACATCAAAATGAAAAAGAGTATGACGACAATATGTCATGTCAAAAGTCTCAAGCAACAAAACTAATGATAAGTCTGAACTGCTTGCTATCAAATATTTGCATTTGCCAGACCTATAAATTGCCAAAATAATGGTAGTTAGTGAAATACCAAACCAACAACTTTCTTAGGCTACTGATCAAGTCCCCATTTTTATGCCAAATTAAAATTTAGCCCAACTTTTGCCTAATTTGTTAAACTAGACTCAAGCTTTATAAAAATAACCAAAATTTTTCAGAATTCAGTGATTTTGCCCTAAACTTTTCAATTTTGATAGATTTACCTAAAACTCTCGAGAGTTGACAAATTTGCCTCTAAATTTTCAATTTTACCTAGAACTTTATAAAAGCCTCTAATTCACACCTAAACACTTCCATTTCGCCTACACTGGCCGCAAATGACCTCTAAGGCTCAAAGTTAGTACCGAAACAAAATTAATTCATTTTTTGACCCTAAATAATGACTCTAAATTCCTAAAAAATTACAAGTCGAATTGACATCATAATTTAAATGCATCTAATCCTACCAACTGCTTAAGTTCCAAAATGACCGAGTTTTTAGTTTCATGAATTGAATTTGCAAAGTTCAAAATTAGGTATTTCTATTAAAATAATTGTATATTATATTATTTTTTATGCCTAATAATTTTTTAGTTATGAGGTACCTAAATTTTGAAATTTTTATTTTAGTCATCTATAGAAATTGCAACATGGGTCTTCAAACTTTTCAAATATTTACATAAAAAATCAAATTGTTTAATTTAATTTTTAGGAAAACCTAAATAAAAATTAAATCAATTCAATTATTCTAGCATATGCACCAATAACTCGATTAAACCAAAATATCAACCCGAATTTGACCCGAAACCCAAATAACCAGACATAAAATTACCCGAGACTAGAATTAACCCAACCCGAGTTAAGCCTGAAACCAAATTAGCCAAACCTGAACCCAATCCAAACCCAAATAAATCGACCTGAACCCAAATTGATGCTAACTTAATTCAACCTAAACCTGAATAACCTGACTCACCAAATTGCCATATCGACTTGTGGTTAACCCCAAAAGCCAAAGCCATAGATATACTACTACCATAAATAATTTGCTCGACCATATTGCAAGTGTGATCATGGGCAAAATCTAAAATTTAATGTAAAAAGGTTCTGATCTTTTACAAATATACGAAACTTTAAACCACTTTCACGAATGGAGGTTATCAAATAAGTTAGAGGAAATTAATTCCAGAAAGCATGAATCGGCTTCTGACAAAGTCACAAAAAAATCCAAGCACATGATCACTGAATTTTCGAATAAAACAAGGAATTCTTCCCATGGCAAATGTGCCAAAAGATAATTTAATTTTTCAAATAATAAATAAAAAAACATATTTTTCATCAAAGACATTGTCCATGAAATTAATAACTTTCTTTTTTTTTTTTTGGGTGAACCGTGGTTGGGCTGAAACAATATGCAAATTTTCAAGTCAAATTTAAGTAATCCATAAAATATTTTTTTTAACTCGAAACAACTCCTCTTCGACAACCATTGAAAACAACTAATTGAAATCAACACTGTATTTCACCAATAATAAAAATTTTATTATATCAAAAAGTCCAAAAATTGTTATCCCTTTAGCATAAATATAAAAGAAAATTCACAAATTTGAAAACATAAAATTTGAAACAAATATTTATCTTAACCTTCACACGAAAATAGATAGTTTTTACTATAACATTAGTAAATATTAGATAGTAAAATGGCTAACAATAGGAAAAACATCATCTATTGATCAAGAATAAGTTGGGATGAGTTCACTAATAAAACTTTTTCAATTCTTGACAGCCACTTTTCTTATGACTTATTGCTGTCGGAAATTTTTAATGGATAGCCAGTAGAAAATATCTTCCTAAACTTTCTGACGGCTAGCTGTTGGATATTTTTTGGTGAAATTCTCCTCGACAAAAATTGTTTGTAGAAATGAAAATTTTCAAATTTAATTTTTTCGAGGACATTTTCTAACAACTGAAAATTTTCATCTTTCAATTTTTGATGGTTGTTTTTTGGAAACTGAAAAAATTCCCTATGAATTATCCCACTAAAAATTCCAATTTTCCTTTTAAATGTAATTTTTCCCTCATCTTCCACCAAAAACTCATTTTTTTCCTCTCTCATCTTCCATCTCATCTCACAAATTTTTCTCCTTCTCCTCCTCCTCTCTTCATCTCTTCCATATCATTACCTTCTTCTATTTATTCCTTTTATTTCTTCCTTATCATTACCTTCTCCTCCTCCTCCTCCTCCTCCTGTTTCTTCTTCTCCTCACCATTTTCTACCTCCTTGAATTTCTTTTTCTTTTTCTTTCTTCCTATCTTTCTCCCCAATTGTATGCCCCAAGGATGGATTAAGTGTAACTTGTATAGACTTTGGACCAAATTACACATTTCTAGGAGATGGAGGCTATGTGTGTAATTAGTTTATGAAGAAAAAAGAACTAAAAAATAATTGCTTGAGTACAAAACTTCTAGTACCTTGCAAAATGGGGACAAAACTTTGAATCTAGCCATTTAAGGGACTATCATTTGCAACCTTGGAAAAATGTGCGTTTTTTGGGGGGAAAAATTTCGATGGCTATCTGTCTGATTTTCTAACTAACGGTGACCATTAAATTTTTCAATGGCTATTTGTCAGATTTTCTGACGGTCACTTTTTGTCGAATTTTCTAACGGTTGCCATTGAGAATCTTTTTCTGATGTATTAAAACCTGACAGATGTGTTTTTGACAATTATCTACTAAAAACAGCATTTTCTAATGACTAATTGTCAGATGTCACCCTTTTCTAGTAGTGGTCGTGGGTCAACCCATTTTCTTTTAGACATTTCATGCCACACCGGTGAATCAGCTTCGGTCTGCTCTCAAAATATAACAGCCTAACCATCTTGTTATAACTCAACACACACATGCACTATTATAGCTCTAAGCTGCACTCACACTTTTGTTTACCTAATACTTAAGATAAATATTTTTCAAATAGTAAGGAACACAAAAAGCACATGGGGACAGTGAGAAAGGGACGAGAGAGCACACACGCAAAAAACCAAGGTGAACCAATTGTATACATGGGAATTTTGGAACAAAATCGTTGGAGGCGGAAATAAAAACAAAACTGAGAGTGCCGTTTGGACCATTTATGAGAACGAAAATGTTAACCTTATTGAAAGAGTAATAATCCAACGGCTAGATCATAACAATTATTTGGGAAAATTTTTGTTAAATTGATTTCTTATTGAAAAAATATATGTCTCTAACACATTCTGAACATTTTAATTATATATATATAGTGTGTGTGTGTATTATTGTGCATTATTTTTATATAAAATAATTATTTTTCTTAATTATCAATTTATTGAAATTTTACATTTTAAGAAATTTAAAAATTAATTTAAAAAAATTTTATAAAAAAATTTATGTGTGTGTGATGTATCTTTTTTGCATAATTTTTCAGCAGATTTTTTAAGATTGTCCCTTTGGTACTTAGAAATAATGTAGGAGAATAGATAAATAAGAAGTTTATTGTAAAGACTGCATGGAAAGGTTGTCATTGGCTGAATCAATTGTTGAGTCCTCTGAAATAGATAAGGTCTGTTGCTTCCATTATCTTGTTTGAGATGATCTACTCGTATTGAAGTCAACACCCATGGTCAAAGCATTCAATGTGCAAATCTATTGACGCTTTGGCAGAAGCCAGTTAGATTGAGATTGTCGACATTTGCACCCTACGCCTTCAACTTCCAAATGTTTAACGGAATGGTTGCTAACTGTGAAACCGATAGTTTCCAAATACCTTCTTTCAGAGCAAAACAAAGAAGAATTGGTGCAAGAAGATTGCAACCTTGAAAATGAGATGCTTGATTAGAAGAAGTAGCAATTTCAACCTTGCTGTTGGCCTTCTTCTTTGCATGCAGATAGTCATATTGTGTTTTTAGTTTTGGCTTCTTTATCTTTTCTCGACAACCTTATGGTTGAGCATTAAATGGAAAATATAACTGAAGGGAAGAGAGACCCGACCTATTTGTTTCACCAGAACAATAGCTAAGTGACATTAGAGTAGGAGAAAAGAAGGCCTGATGGGTAATATAGTGCGAGGGTTTACTAGAGTATTGTTTTGTAGAACCTTTGTGGAGAGCTTCTTGAATATACCAAGTCACTCTATTCGATATAATAGGATGAGTAAAGGGCTTATGACAAGGAGATCCTTTATGAGTGGATGAACCATGCCTCAAACAAATGCAAGTTTTCCTCTCTGTTATGAAGCAAACCAACGTCCCTTTATTGACTAAATGTAAGAATGACCATTGCTAGCTTGTTAGCTGACAAAATTTGGGAAATATCTAGATAGGCCAATGAATCCACTTACATGTTAATACCAACAAAGGAAACCTTGCGTTGTTGCATCTAATCCTCAGCCACATTCAACTTTTGCAGGAGAGTCCTATTTTCTTTCTCCAACTTGTCCACAAGAGTTTGAAAATTCTAGCATTGTGAATTACACTCCCCATGTTGATGAAACACATCTTGCAATTGTTCTAGAAATTTTGCATTCCAATCTTCAAGTTTGTTAATTTATTCTTTAGCTTCAGTTACTCTAAATTCAAATCTTAATTGGTGCTGCTCGATCCAACTGATCTTTGAGATTGGAAATCTGTTTTTCCAATGTTGATATTTGAGAAGAGATATAGGACTGTGTTGGAGTCTGAAAGATATGAGGAAAATACTTATTCACCACAACTTGAAAGATTCTAGAAATTTAGGTATGGGACTACTTGTTCCTATTGATAGCTTTCGATGAGCCAAAACATCAAGGGCAGCATCCTCAATTTTAAAAAGTCAAACATAAATTTTCCCCATTCATGTGCAACTACATTTGAAGGAGATGACTACCTCAGATAACTTGTCACGGCTTCATGATCAAATATATCTTTTGTGTCAAAGGAATTTTAGTAATCCACATCAAAGGAACTGTAAAGATAGTTACTAGGTAGCTGTGGTTATTTGCTCTTGCCGCGGTATGGATTAGGTTTAGCCGTTTAGGAGAAGAAGAAGCTCCCTTTAAGACTTTGACCCCTTCTTTAGGCCAGACATTACAACTTACCAATAAACACCTACAAGAACAGCCTCCAACAAATATGTATATATATATATATATAGAGCACAGGCTAACAAAGGATGATAGTAGAATAAACTAGACCGCAGTAGAGTAGTAGTCCTAAATGGAAGCAAAAGACCAACTCAAGGTGAAAATAAAGAGGAATCAATACTAAACACAAACAAAAACTAAAACACAAGAAAACAGGATATGGCGAAAAGACAGGATATGCTCGAATATGGAATAATAAGAATCAAGGGCAATCTACTACTTGTCCTGAAGATTTGACGTTTTATTCTAAAACGATGCAAGCAATCTACACATCATTAAAAAAATTATTTTTTTCTGCAATCTACTCCACTCCCCATCACAGGGCACCGAAAGAAAGTGTTATAAAAGATTCCTAAAGTTTACATATATATATTTCTTTCTTTCTTTTATGGTCAAGGCAAAAGGAATGGCTCTATTCTAGTTGCGGCAGGTAGTGATGGGAGCATGGAGCATTGTTGCTGGCGTTTTTTTCATTTGTTCTTTCTCCAGGTCTTGTCTTTGTTGGTCCAGCAAATCCGTTTGGATAGGTTAGCACTGGTAATTAATGCTTTCTTTGTCTTTCTTATACATTTGATATTAGGCACTTATTTGCCCGATGTTTGTACATATTGCGTAAATTCTGCGATTGGAATAATATGTAAGTCTTCTATTGAGAAGAAAAGGAAAGTTTTCTTTTATCTTTTCCTTGGTATTTTGTTTCGGAAAAGTATGCTTTATTACATGTCAAGTTATATTTCTTTTATGGATTAACCGTATATGTGGTAAGTTAAATTGCTCATGAGTGGATTAACCGTAGAGGTGCTAAGTTAAATCCAACTTTAGCGGTAAAAAAACTGGTTGTAATAGTTGGCAGAGTGGAAATTCTGGTTCAGACACGGGGGACTGTTTGTCCTGTCATATCTAGTACGAAAATGTCTATTGGCTGTTCATAAAAAATGATTTATTGAATGTCATTTTCGTGAGTGTGGAAAAGCTGTTGTTTCGGACATTTAAAATTTTGTTTTTTCATATTGCATTTGAAGTATTTTATTTGATAAAACAAAAGAGCACTTCTAGTGATTCTTTATTATTTTTATAAAATTAGAAAAAGATAAACAAATACAAAATTTTAAGATATTATGTCCTCCTGCATTTTTGTTGTTCAGTTTATGAATTTTTTCTTGGCAAGGAGTACAGTTGTACAGCTATACATGCATACAAGGCGTGACCCAGTATGGGCCAATGGAGCAGCTACAGTTATTTAGCGGCGGAAGTAAGATTTTAAGCCCTAAGGGTGGGTGGTGATTGAGGAGGTGAGGCTGAGGATAAGTGGTGTGGTGGAGCCATGGAGTGGAGGACGCAAATGGTCCTGATTGAGAGGCGTTTAGAGATTTGGGGTTCTACGAGAAATTGAGAAGGGTTAAGAGATTGTGAGGGACGACGCTATTTAGGGAGGGAAAGGATGAGGCCAAAACATAACTTCGTTCAACTCAAAGTAGAGGTGCACAATTCAATTGCCCGTAGGAGAATTATACATGCAGCTCCCAAATTTTTATGCACATGCCACACTGTCTCCATAATAATATTCTTCAACCATATCACCCATTCCCTAATTCCTTCCAAAATACCCATGTTCGTATCTATATTTTACATTTTCTCAAAATTCTCGGGACACACCCTGTTCCTCAATCCTATAGTAGGTGCCCCATTGCACTGTATAAAGTTTTAAAATGCCAAGAGGTATAGTGTAGACATACAATGTTATATGCTATTTTTAAGTGATTTATTTATACAAGACTTATAGTTTTTAAATATAATTTTGCTAAATTTTTTTTATTAAACTAATAATATAAATAAATTCAAGTTAAATTTAAATAAAAAATTGAAATTACCTAGAGAATATCTGGCAAAGCGAATAATATTTACAAAAGCAATAAAAAATGACAAACAATTGAGTAAATTATTTCAATCATAGTAATGGTTACTCGTTTACAGTTTCTCTCCGCAAACACAAATGAAAAAGATGACCACGACGACAACAACAATAGATTAATAATAATAATAATTTATCTAATCAACCTGTATCATTTACCCACGTTTCTTAACAGTATATAAGTTTCCTTATATGTCTTGTTGTTTTGATAGCTATCGTTTTATCTTCTTCAAACCGTTCAAGTCCTGAAAATTTCAGCTTGAAGAGCCTCTGCGTCTGTTTTGTTCACATGCAACAGGTCTCAAGAGTTCCTATCAATAGAGGTTGTTGGGCCACTGTTTAGAGAGCCTTTCCAATGGCACTAAAAATTTGGACGAAACTGCCCCTCCGTTCAAAGTCATCACAATTTTCCAATAACAAAGGGCGAATGCTTCGTTTATTATAGTGAATTCATTTAAGCTTAATCTAAAATTATTTATTTTTATTTTTATATTTTTTATCTAAACTTAATTTTATTTAAGAGCTAATATTATGTAGGTGTAATAATCCATTGAAAATGTAATTATATAGTTTTAATAAATTTTTATGAAACTTTCTAGCTTTAGGCATTAAACAAAATTTATAAAAATTTAGTAATATCATAAAAATTTGCTTTCAAATGGATTACTGCATTTACATAATATTGGCTTTCAAATGAAATTGGTTTTGAGACAAAAAAAATATAAAAATAAAAATGGCTCAATCTTTGAGGTTAAAATTATTACAAATAATTATGATAGATTTTATAATTTTTTTAATACCAAATGTTACCGTTAAATAGTCCCCCAACATCTAATGCTAAATATTGACAATTTTTCCAAATAAAGCGAATGCTATTGCCGGGTTCAAAATTTTTCAAAGGGAGTTCTGCATACATACATGAGTATTATTGTTTTGAGTTACATAAAAAATACTCAATATTAAAATAATAAAAAGTATAATTTACGTATATGATAAAAGTATAAAAAAAACACTTCTTTTAAAATAACCCCATTAGCCCATGAGTTTGTATGTTTATACTTAATTCCTTAACTTTATCTTGTGCTTAACTTTCCAGCAAAAAGAGCAAATTTACCACTAAGCTATAAGAGATATAGTAATATTGCCACTAAAATTTTTTTGTAGACAAATTTGTCATTAGTATTTTCATTATAGACAATTTTGCTACTAGCCGTTAAGTAATAGGAATATTGTTTTTATTTAGAAAATAGTTCATGACACAGTACTTAAACTAGTTTCCTTAAGTTTTAGCTACCCAAATCTTTTATAACACTTAAATGAGTCAAAACCCTGATGATTGTGCTTATACATTTGATGATTGCGTTTTTTTGTCTTTCTTGTGGATCGATTTTGTGGCAAGATTGTTTTGCAAAATATTTCAAAAAATTTTTGTTAAAATTTCTATGAACTAATAAAATCTTAGTTATATAATTTTATTAAATATACTTTTTCGTTAATATAATGTATAATTTAATATTAATTATTTTATTTTTTTTCTTTTCTTTTTTTCTTAAAAAAATAGCAATTTCCAGTGGTTCCTCATTGGAAACTGCTTTAATTTTTTTAAAACTTCAACATAATTACCAACGCACGTGCACATTGGTAATTACCAATGTGAACGTGTTGGAAAATGTCTTTGATCGTTGGAAATAAAATCTAGTACACTACCATTGGTAATTACCAACAGGCATATTACCAACGTGTTCACATTGAAAATTACCAATGGCTTAAATTTTGCATGTTAGTAACTAATTTCGAAAGAGCGATTTACCAACATGTATTTACCAACAGCTATCCATTAAAAATTCAAATTTACCAACACGTAGTTGTTGGAAATGTCCGTTGGTAAACGCCAGAAGTTTAGTAGTGAATCCCTAAATGATCATATGTTATACTTCTACCATCTTGTGTAACTTTTCATCTTTAGGCTTAGCATCTTAAAGATGTGTCTTTTGTTTTTTTTTTTCTCACTAGACATGTGAAAATGATGCTCAAATGATGTGGATCAGACAGTTTAAGTGTAGATCATCAATTTATTTTTCTTTCTTTGTTGTGTTTCAGAATTGCAACAATGTTGTTTCACACCTAGCTCAAACTTAGTTTTTTATATTCTAATGTTTTCACTTTTACTTAAAAAACTTCCTAGAATTATTTGGATATCATATTTATTTGTGTTGTTTATTTTAATTTTCAACATGATTAACGTTGTTTGTGGTAAATTATAGTAGTCTAATATTTTTGAATTATTTTCTATTATGTGAATTATTTGAGGGTATAATACTTGACTCTACCCACCCAAGCACAAGGAAGGTTTAGGCGAAAACCTTACACGATGCAAGTTGCAAGAAGGGCTTGGGTAAGACTTAAGACTCCTGTAGTGTAGGGAGAATTCAGAAATGCCTTTACCTGCCCCAACTTAGTCCATTGATATTCCTACTCATGTTAAATCTACCTGATTTGGATTGAAATGTTATGAACACCTCTATTATCCATTTTTGCTTGACAAAATAACCCTTAATTAAAAAATCAAATATACTATCTCCCTTTATTCTGCTGTAACTCTTTCACTGATTTCCTTTGTGACATATCTAAGAGCAAGAATAGTTATCTTCTATTTTCTCTTTAATCTCTTATGCTCTTTTTGAACCATAACAATTGTAACTTCTCACTCTCAATTAGAAATAAAAATATTGTCTATTATGTGCCTTAAGAGCACATGTTAACAATTACCCCCTCATCCTATTTTAGATTAAACGTTTTGATTTGACACAAAAATTGATAAAGACAAAAAGATTTATATGTTATTTTCATTTCTATCATTCATTTTTTACACATAAATCAAGAAACTTGAAAAAAGTGGATATTGAAGTGGTAAATTGTAGCACAATATGATACAATAATTTACTAAATATGAAATTGTTGCAAAATTCACTTAATTCTTATTGAAAACGTAAATTCAATTCATTTTCTCTAACTAAATTACACTTCCCAAATATATTACACTCCCATTCGAGAACGCTTGGCTCTTTGGTTTTTTCAAGAAGTTTTAGAAGGTTATATCTTCTAATTTCTTTGTAGAAACGATAAATGGTGAACAGTGATTAATATTATTGTTCTCTATACAAATTACACTTCCCATATTACTCCCTCCATTCTAAAATACTTGGCTATTTGGCTTTTCATGTAGTTTTAGAATGTCATATTTTTAATTCATTCATAAAAATGACACATTCTAATAGTAGTAAATAATAGTGTTGTAGCATGGCATACATTTTAATTAATCCATTTATAGAAATGTATAGGTCGTATGATATTTATACAAGCAAATATATTACCGATGTATGAGGGACTGTATACTTAACTGAAATCTTACGTATATCAAACCTTTTAAGATACCAAACAGTGAAAAAAAGTTCCATAAATAATCCACAGTCATCATATTCATGCCTACAAATAGGTGGGGATAAACGAAAAAAAAAGATAACAAAATAACAAAAACATCAACGCACAATTGGACTAAAACATAAACATATGATTGGACTAATAAAATAACATAGTACATGCAAATTTCTTTCAACGCATATGTTGATTTGGAAACAAAAATAACATACAACAGTGTGCACAAGCACATATAGAAACATTAAAAGAAAAAACATCAATAAAAAAAGAACATGCAGTAAAGCAAAAAAGAACATATAGGAGTAAAAGTCACAGAAAACACGAAAGGGAAGCCAAAGAAGACAATCAAAGCAGAAATTGATAAAATCATGAAAAAAAATGTGGAATGGAGGTTGAAAAAGACTATAAAAGCAAAACCATAGAAAATCGAAGAAACTATGACTGCAAAAAGTTGCAGGAAAATACAATTGGAGAACAAATCAGAGAAATCGTGATTAAGATGAAGATCGGAACAAAAATTGCAATAATTGCAATCAAATGTGAAGATCGGAGCAAAAATCATAAAATTTGCGAACGAAGATGAAGATTCAACAAGAGATCGGAGAAATTGTGTCAGCCAAATTGAAGAAACTATGACTGCAAAAAGTTGTGGGAAAATATGATTGGAACAACAAGTTAGGAAAATCATGATTAGAGATGAAGATCGGAACAAAGATCGTAACAATTGCAATCAAATGTAAATATCGGAGCAAAAATTGTAAAAATCACGAATGAAGATGAAGATTTGACCAGATATCGGAGAAATTACGTCAATCAAATTAGCCTAATTTGTAGAACATCTACTAAAATGGTATGATTGTCAGTTTCAATAGTTGAGAATGTTTAGAATCTATATATGAGTAAGCAAAAGGATTGTATTGAACTATATTCATGTTTACATAATAATTAAGAAATAAACGTTCCTGATAATGATGACCAATTTTATCTTTTTCATGTATGGATGAAGATTGAACGGAAATTAATATATATATATGTGTGTGTGTGTGTGTGTAGATATGTATGTGTCTTGGAATGGTATCCACTATGAGTTGCTATTTTTTTGTTCCCAAATTCTTCCACTCCATATGAATGAGAGTTTGCATTCTGTATATTAAAAGAAGAGATGACCACTTTTTTTAGTGGGAGAAAAGATGACCATTAATTATGTCGTCTTTGTATTTTAGGGGAAAAAAAACAAAGAAAACATAGATGAAAATTAATATGGGCACAAAACTACTATATATTTCATCTTCCTCTCTCATTGTTTTTGATAGAATCCTTTGCCAATTTTTTTATTCTGATGCTTCGTTTTTGTACTCTTGAATTAACCTAAAAGACTTCGGTTTCGGTGGGTGTAAAATTGTAAATAAGGATTAAAGTTATTGTTCCTATGATACCAAATGAAAAAACAGAGAATCGGGTCAAGTCGAATCTTTCAGGTAAACCAAAATAATTCTAGATACATAACTCACAAATAACTCGAACAAACCCAACATAGAACGCCAACAACTAAGTAACACTGGAATTAACTAGCTAGACATTAGAGACCTAAATGAGACTATCTAAGAAAATAAAAGGACAATCAATAAAAATTAAAAAAATAATGACTGTCATTATTCTATACAATTGCCTTTATATTTATTGCTAAATGTCGTGACACTTCAATTGGGCTGATATTCCAGTGAATTCAGAAGAAAATTTAAATCCATCAGTGTCTACCTTCAATTGAAGATCTATTCCGTGATATTCGCTAATCACTTTGAAACACCAACATTTAAACAAAATTATATCCACTATAAAATAAAATAAATAACATCGGATAGTAACAGTCAGATAATGAAAAAAATGAAAGGACACTAGCCAAATTCGGATTAAATTTGACGGTAAACGGCGGATGGTAGTGAGGGAGGCGACAAAGCATTAGCTTTGGGGGGAGAGTTTAGTTTGCCGATAGGTTTTTATTATGCGAACATTTTGAAAAAAAAAACCTGAATCACATTTAGAAGTGCTGAGAGAAAAAGAGTTGGGACTTTTTTTCTATTAGTAATGTAAAAGCGCTAGTTTGCTACTTCTAGCAGCTTGAAAACTGCCCTCTTCATTCACATGGGGCACAAATCGATAACTGGAAAACATATTAATGCCTTCATATACATTATCCCAATAAAAATGTCTTAAAGAGCACATCCATAATCCATATACACTAAATCAAACAAACGCATAGAATGGCAGAAACCCAACAACGAACATTACATCCAACCATACAATATTAGGCCAATACCACATCTATGAGGATGAAAACGGCTACAACAATTCCGACAGCAGATAAGTTTTAGGAGGACTATTATTACAATATTTACAAGAAAAATAACTGAACTGTAAATGAAAGGGAAAGATAGGGATTAAAGTTGAATAACCTCACCACCATACTTACACTTGTCAACAGCACCTTCTCCGCCACAGTTACCAAAAACTGGGGACTAAAACTTACATGAGCTCCCCAACAAAATGACAGGTGGCGCCACCTCCCTTGGCCCTCCTCATTTTTAGAACTAATTTTTTTTAAAAAAATTTAATATTAAAACTCTAAGCGTTAATTCTATAAGTTTTACATTTTATTAAATAAATCCTACAACTTTTTATTTTTGCTAAAACGAGTTAACGGTGTTATTTTCAAGAGAAATTACAATTACCCTCATGAGGTTTACTCTAATCTACAGTTTGCCCCTTAATTTTTAAAACATACACTTTGCCCCCTAGTTCTCTTATCTTATCTGATAACAATTTCTGAAACTATAACTTAAACTGTACGATAGTCATATTTCAATAATGTCGGTCTCTCTAATATTTTTTATAGTAAATTGATATTTTAAATTATCAATTTTTTCCTTCTGTAAATGTATTTTTCTTCTTGTAAACGCATATCAATATTTTTTAAAGGTCGGTTAGCTATGAAAAAAATATCAAAAATCTTAAAAATTACCGGAACATGATTATCAGACAGTTTTATCTAGGGTTTCAGAAGTTGTTGTCGGATACTATAAAGAAAATAGGGGTAAAGTGTAGGTTTTTAAAAATAGAAAGGGCAAAATGTATGTTAGATAAAACCATAGGGGGGCTTTTGGAATTTGCCCTATTTTCAATTATCAAACTAACAGTTTTACACTTTTAAAATTTTAATGTTTTACATGAAATTTTATCAAATTTTAGGATCACTTTGCAATTTTTCAAAAAAAAAATGGGAAGTAAACTAAATATTTCCAAAAAGGAAATATAGGGTCCAAATTGTAGCTCCAAAAAACGTAAGGAATCTAATGTTTTTTTAAAAAAATTTTAGAATGCAATAATTTAAGGTTCAAGATAGTAAAATCATTTTCGACATTCTGTAGATCATCGATGGTGGATTAACAATAAAACCCTAGTCAAGTGTACCTAATTTGGTGTCACGGTCGTGGAAGACCCTTATACAATGCCTCCTAATTAGGAATTTTTTGTATATTCAGAATTTCTACGCTATAAATTAAGAGATTTTTAAAGGATTAAAAAGGGGCGCAAAAAAAGGCTTGAATTTGAGATTAGAGGGTGGATGGTCCCTATCCCCTGTACTTACCAGCTGGCTTGGCGGGGTGAGTGAAATCTATGATGTCTGTTGAGCCTAAGATGCCTGGAGCCGTCCGATCGTCTGCAAGCAACCATTGGGACCAGTTGAAGAAATCAAAAGGGCAAGAAGCAGGTCGCAAATCGGGTCGAGCTCTCGCGAACTGACCCGGGTCACAATCCTAGTTCTGCTCCTTGATTCTCAGAGCAGCGGTGAAATTGGAGCAGCTGGACGGCGTTGGTCCATTGGCACGGCGGTACCGACTTCGGAGATGGGGATATCGAACCCCGGTGACGATGAATAGCGGCGACCAGTGGCGAGTGACGGTGAAGTTTCTCGCACTTCAATTTGCCCTTTTTGGTGGTCGGCAAGGCTCGGGACAGGTGCTGGGAGTTCGAACGGCGCAGAAAGGTCATGTTCTTCTTGAAGGGTTAACCACGGCTGTGTGACGATAGTGACATAAAGGCAAATATGGTGTCTTGAGGTAGACACTGAAAAACTTAAGGGACTAAAAACATCTTTTCCCTTTTCGCGTAGCTGAAATTTAGATCGAAGTCTAGCTATTTTTAGGATTTGTCACATTGCACATAACTTTATGAAAATGTTAAATTTAACCCAAAATTCTCCAGGATGTCAGATTTGCCCAAGACTTTAAGGCACCCGATTTTGTAACTCATCACATACCTAAAAACATGACTGCGACCAGTTATCCTTTAAAGCACCTAACGTCTCTTGGCACCTTTTTGTAACCGATCACGATTTTATGTACTTAAAAATGTGAATGGTCACTTGTTAGGTACCTAATTTGGAAGACGGTCCAATTTTTGGTACCTCACAACATAACTAGTCATGTTTTTATGCATCAAAAAATGTGACTGGTCATGTTTTAGGTATCTAACTTGGCAACATGCAGCTGCAGTATCTTTTATTGTTCATGTGAACTTTTTCGAATAGAACAAATAATCTGATTTTTAAGGATAGTTAAAAATCAGATATGCTGGTGGTGATTGAAAATTCAAAATTTGTCTTTCTTATAGATAAATAACAATGTATGTCAGCCCGAATGATGTAGCGGGTATTTTTTACAATAAATTTAGTAAGAAAAATTATAATAATACATAATTAAAAAAGTATGACGAACTAACTTGAACAATAATCAAAAGCAAGTAAATAAAAACATAGCATCATATGTACTTCGAAATAATGTAAAATTTTGTTATTAAAAATAAATCCCTAAAAAAATTTCTTTTATCAACTTAAATTTTAATCTTTAATATCAATGAGAAATTTATTTTTAAAAAAATTACTTTCAATTTTAGCAATTATAGACCAAATTATTTTATTAAAATATAGAGAACAATTCATACAATAAAATGTAATCATGAATAACAAAATAATATGATTAAAACACAAGATTGTGTTCAATTTATGTTAATAAATTTACAATTTAACCATTAACTTAATAAAGGTAAAAAGAAAAAAAATTGACTAAAGCTGAATCAACCAAAACCATAGCCAGAATTAAGCAAAGTATAATAATTAAATTTTTATTTTTAAAAACAAAATTAAAAAAATAAATAAAAAAAGTTTGAATCAAGACAGAAAATGAAAAAATATTATGTATTAAAGGTTTAACAATTGATCTAATGAATGTAAAAAAAAATGACTTAGCAAAAAAATAAATAAATTGTGATAGCCAATGTCTTACTTTAGAATATAGTTCCTAAAAACAATAAAAAAGTTTGGGGACCAACTATCAAGGGAACAAATAGAAATAATTTAGTCAAATATTTACTAAATTTGGGGACCAAAATAAAACATTGATGGAACATAGGGACTAACATGGAAAAGAGTAGAAGCTTAGGGACTAAATTGAGATCTAACCAAAACAAAGCTTGAGACCACCTAAAACTGAAAAATTTCAAAAAACAACCCTAAAAAATGCCATCATCTTCTGGAAAGGGGATCAAACTTAAGAAAGGGTCCATTGCGTTTGAAAAAAAGAAAAATAAAGATGCAAAAGCAAAAAAATAAAACAAAAAGAAAAAAAACTATTCATTTTCAATTATAAATATTGAAAACCCACAACTTTTAGACGTCAACGAGGTATGTGGGTACATTCTATAACAACATTAGTTGTAAAATAATCAGTATAAGTCATTGATGGAACAATGTAAAAGAATAAGACATACCCAGACATTAAGTAAAATCTTAGTATAGATAATTGCAAGCACACAGAGTAGTAAACTAAAGATATATTTATATAGTATCAAAAGAGTATTAAAGATAATAAATGAAAAATGATTAAAGCAATTCTATTAATCAATTCAAATAAAACCATCAAGAAAAAGAAAATTTATGATGTTTAGAGTGTAGAATAACATTACATACTATACGGGTAAATTACATGCGCTACCCCCAACATTTAATTGTTGTTGCACTTCTAACCCTAACCTTCACTTTGCACGTTGCGTGTCCTTAACCCGATTAAAACGTTTCACTTCAACCCCTGAGCGGACGGAAGTCATTAAAATTGACGGGAAATGCCACAGAACGCTTAGTTGGCACTAGATTGTCCACGTAGGCCCAAAAAATTGAATTTTTAAAATAAAAAAAAACCTCCCTGTCATCTCAGCTCTCTCTCAGTCCCAGCCCATCCCTCTCGCCGCCACCGTCTCTCCACCTCCCACGCCCCGCCGCCGTGTCTCCCCCCCTTTCTCGCCCTTCCTTTCGGCTCTCCCTCTCGGCCTTCTCGCGGTCTCGCGTCCCCTCCCTACCGCCTTCTCTCTTGACCTCCCTCTCGTTCGACGGAGATCGTTCGATCTTGTGAATCGGAGCCCAAGTCAGAGTGCCTCCCGAATTGGCTGCGGCAAGAATTGCGACGGAGATCGCGATGAGAATCGCGAACGGAGATCGGGATGAGAATCGCGAACGGAGATCACGATGAGAATCGCGAACGGAGATCGCGGCGAGAATCGCGACAGAGATCGCAATGATGAGGGACGGGATGCAACAGAGATCACGATGATGAGGGAGTTCCACCAATCGGGTGAGCCTGTCACGATCTTTGTGGCAAATCGATGGTGGGTTCGGGTGAGCGACGGCCGGAAGCGTGGCCGATCGCGATTGTGGTGAGAGTGGTAGAGAGGGAAGGAAAGAAGGGACGCAAGGAGGGGTGGCGAGAGGGTGGCAGGGAGAGAAGGTGAGAGGGCCGAGAGGGAGCTGAGAGGAAAGGCGAGAGAGAGGGGGAGACACAGCGGCGGGGCGTGGGAGGTGGAGAAACGACGGCGGCGAGAGGGATGGGCTGAGACTGGGAGAGAGCTGAGATGGCAAAGAGGTTTTTTTTTATTTTAAAAATTCAATTTTTTGGGCCTACGTGGACAATTTGGTGCCAGCTAAGCGTTCCGTGGCATTTCCCGTCAATTTTAACGAGTTCCGTCTGCTCAGGGGTTGAAGTGAAACGTTTTAATCGGGTTAAGGACACGCAACGTGCAAAGTGAAGGTTAGGGTTAGAAGTGAAACAACAATTAAAGGTTGGGGGTAGCGCATGCAATTTACCCCATATTATACATACATAAGTTTTCTAGATTTTTACTCACTAATGAATTAGTGATAAAATAAAACCTTTTAAGAATCATGCATTCATGCATAATACAAATTGTCCACTCATTTCAACTAATCAAAATTCGAAATCGTATCTATGTAAAATGCTCATGCATTATCAAAAGTGTGCATTTGTTTCAATTAATCAAAACTTTGAATCAAACCTATATAATTAAAACTCTGAGTCAAATCATACAAAAAAAATGTATTTGGTATTTAATATGATTAATAAAAGCATGTCCCTCATTCTTATTTAAGGTTTTATCATCTTAAATTTAAATAGGTTGTCAAAATTTTTATTTTCCTAAAAGTTCATGAAATGTATCTGAAAGCTTGCCACACCCGTGACCAGGGATTGAGACACCATTCTTTCCTTTTCCTTAAAAACTTTTGACTTTTTTCTGATTAGCAAAAGAAAAAAAAAGTGTTTATGACAGAAAATGCTAGATTTGGGGACTAAAGAGTGATTTTGACCATTCTGCAGGAGGGGGGAAAAAATTGAACGGTGGGTGGATGTGTAAAAAAAGAACAAAATACTCTTAGGTTCCTGTAATATTTATTTTTTCTAGTGATAGCTCCCAAACTTTATGATGTTCCAATCATGCCAATGTAAGTATATGACCTACCCTCTAGCAGACGACAGCAGGTGAAACTCAGAAAGCATTATGGGAGGGGTGAAATATTCAATGACCAAAAAAAGAATTTGACTCTAAATCAGTAGAAGTGAGGAAAAAGAAAAAATAGCCTGGTGTGAGGTTACTGTTAATAAACAGTAAAAATTGTTCTCTTTTAAAATGTAATATAATACTCCCTCCGTCCCAGTTTACTTGAAACATTTTTTTTTTTTTGGAAGTCCCAAAAGGTTGAAACATTTTTTTTTTTGGAAAAGTTTAAACAATTAAATAATCTTTTTACACAAAAACCTAATAAAGATTTTTTTTTAATATCCACTCAATCTCTTACTGCACAAAAACTAAAAAAAAAATATTTTTAATCATTATTTAAATTTTTACTACATAAAAAATTAACATAAATTACATACACTTTAATCTTTGTACTCAGTTAAATATTTTAACTTATTTGAGACCGTCGTTGGATAATAATTGCTCGAAGTTAAATGCTGTCCAGATCCAGAAGCCCGTAAAGGAAATGGTTCGTACAAGCGTTGTTTGCCAAGAGTTGATGCTTCGGCTCAGGGGTTGTATTGTCTTCAGTGTGGGGTTAGCTGCCTGCACCTGCAGTCCTTAGCCCTTACAGTCCTGTACTGAACCCTGCAGTCCTTAGTCCTTACGGTCCTGTGCCTGTTCATTATGTTTTAATATATATTCTTTCATTACGGTCCTGTACCTTTTTAACTTAAAATCAACATTTCTTTTAAACATCAACGGCAGAAGATTTTTTCTTTTCAAAGAGAGTTTTAAATAATTTATGCAAGAAAAATAAATTTTTTAATTCTAAAATTTGCCCTATTTTTTAGCCTGAAAATTTTTACTTTTCTAAATAAGTTTTAAAGTTTTGTTAAGGTGTTAAAAGTTAATTCTAAATTCACCTGAACACATTTATTGAACGGCAACATGATTTACAGATAGGAAAACTAACAATTTAAATATTTCATTAATTCCTAAAAAATTATTACAAGGATTGAGTAGAATTTAAAAAGTTGGTGTATGAAAATTGAAGGGTTTTAGGGCTAATTGTATACATAGTTGCAAAGTTTTATGACTTACAAAAATCAAAAGTTTTATAATACTTACAAAGTTTTAAGACTTATATAAAAAAATGAAAAGTTCCAAGACTCAGGAAAATGATTTGAACTAAAATTATCCTTTTTATTTATAAATGGTAGGGATTAAGTTGCTAAAATTTAAAAATTATTCCTAGATGGTTGTTCTCCAAACTAGTGAGAATCATTAATTACCAAGGCCCATGAGTGGAGCAAACAAAAAAAATACTAGTGAGAATAAATTAAGGATCTGAACTTAATTTCATTAATTTTTTAGATTATTTCCAGGATTAATCTGTTAAAATTGAGGGATGAAATTCACTATCTTCGTAAAATATATTATTCCCTAGGATTATTTTACATATATGAACGATTAGCCACTTGACGTTAGTTGTTAATGAATATAATTGAAGTTTGTCGCGCTCAAGCTTAAAATTTATGGAAATTAATCATCCAAGAAGCTGGTCAGCAGCGCTCAACATAAAATTTATTGTCAATGTGAGAATGGTAAGTCTAATCTAAGGTGCACTTTATTCTTTATATTTATATATATTTTGTTGGATTTGTTCCTCTTATGACTCATGTTTATTTAATTTTGATGATAATAAAATATAATTATTTTTCAAGGCTTTATTTAAAGATTTATACTTTGGTTAGTCATTCATAAAGTCTTGATCCTTGTTAGAAAAATTGTTTTCTCAAGTATATATCAAGTATTTTTAGTGATTCAAGCATTACTTGTGAATGAAGAAATCTCCTTGGCAAAAACCTTTTTGAAATTTGGAAGTCTGGAAGCAAGAAAATCCTGGAACTACAGTTTCAACAGGGTGAAATATTTTCAACGTGTTGAAACTAGAGTCAGTTTTCGAACCCGAGAGGATTTTACTTCTGGACAAAAAAATCATTCGAGTGAAAATCTTTCAACGTGTTGAAACTGGAGTCAGTTTTCGAACCCGAGAGGATTTTATTTCTGGATAAGAAAATCATTCGAGTGAAAATCGTTCAACATGTTGAAACTGGAGCCAGTTTTTGAACTCGATAGAATGTTCATTCTGGACAAAAATTTTATTCGAATGAAAATTTTTTAACCTGATGAAACATGGAATCCAGACCTGCACGCGAGTTCCCGGTTCAAAAAATCTTTGAAAATTAATTATAAATTCATGCTACGTCAGATTTTCACGTGTATAAAGTGCTGACAGCTCATTAATTACAAATATAGCCGTTGGAGGTCAAACCTTGAATTTCGTTATCAGACAGAATTTTCAACCGAGTGAAAATATTTCACCCGGGTGAAACTGGGCGACAGACGCGATTTTCTGTCAAATTGACAGCAACGTTCACCAGATTTCAAGGGGCTTTTTTCTGATCATTCCAACGGTCTTCAACGTCTCTTGTGCATCCATTGGAGTATAAAAACATCAAGAATCATCAAGGAAAACTCTCTTGGCAACTAGAAGAGAGAATCCTTCATCAAAGAGCTTGAACTAGAAAAATTGCCAAGAACTTGTGCTTGTGCTTTCATTGGCTTATTTAGTATTGAGTGTTTCCTAAATTCTTACCACCTTGTAACTACGAAATTATTGAGCTTGCCTTGAGTGGTTGAGTGATTTCCTTGTAAGGGAAAGGGAGTTAGATAGGTTTCTAGTTAGCCTTTGGCAAAACTAGTGAGAGGTGAAGGTAGAAGGAACTACCAAAGGGTTGTGTGCCCTTGTAGGCTATTGTGTATCTTTGTGTTTCATAGTGGAGAAGAAAACTCTCAAGTGGTGAACTTGAGGAGAGGAGTAGGCTCTCAAGTGGAGAGTTCGAACCTTTATAAAAATTCTCTTGTGCAAGCTTCTCCTTCTCTCTACATACTTGAGCTTTAGTTGGTGTTTTATGCAACCTATCTTAATTAAACTTGCTTGTTTTCAAAACTACTTCAAAGGTAGCTTTCAAAGCAAATTTTAGGTAGATTGTGATAGTCATTTTTTGGTTAAAATAGAGTTAATCATTGTTCCTTAAATTCAATTTGAGTTTGAGGGTTCAAGAACTCATTTGTGGATTATTTTGGAACACAACCAATTCACCCCCCCTCTTGGTTACACTTGGCCCAACATATTTGTTTTGACTAAAGTCTACAGGGATATCCTAACCAAGGTTGTTAAAATCAAGATCATGATTATAATATTGTACGATCCTATGATCTTAATATAGAAAATATTGTCAAAATATTGTAAGAATGAAGACATGATAGGATTGTGATAGAATCGAGACTAGGATCAAAAGATCCTACCAATCCTATCCGAGTATTAATATTTGTTGGGAGTAAATTACATGGATAATCCCTAAAATTTAATTTTCATTATGTTTTCATCTCTAATCTATTAAATGTTCTGTTTAAATCCTAAACCTATTAAAAATATCTTATTTTGGTTCTAAATTCATTAAAAACATATCATTTTGGTCCTCAATTGGATGAAATTTGTTAACTTAAGGTAACTATCTAATAACAACTTTTTAAAGCATAATTTAAATTATTCAATAGCATCCTTACTGTAAATTAAATATATATCATAATATTTTTTATAGTTAATGGACATTTAAATTACCAGTTTTTCCTCTCTGTAAGTTGAACGTATTTCATTCAGGGAAAAAAAAATTTCTAATTTTAAATTATTTACTTACTATAAAAAAATTATTATAAATTTCAAATTTATTGAAAGTCAATTACTAAATATTTAAATTATGAACATTGTACTCCTTTTTATTTGTTAATAATGTGATTGTTAATGAATTTCTTTCGGACTTGTGTTGATTGTTGATGTATACTCTATTAAAATTTGAATTTTACTTGTATTGTTTTAATAATTATGTTGTACCATTGCTATGACACTTAATTTTACTTGAATTTCTAATATAATTAATATAATTAGTCATTTACATAAATTATATTATCTAAACAAGAAATTTTAAGCTTTTAATAGGATTTTACGCTCTACGATCTGATCTTGGGTGGCAAAAATGATATTGGGTAGGATCCCAATCATGACAACCTTGATCCTAACTTATTTTTGTGTCCTAAATGGTAAACTAATCTTTATATTTGTTTTATCAAACTACATAAACTCATATAGTGCATCTCAGTGGGATATGTTTTATCAATTTGATTGTTAAATTGAATGAAAAATGTTTGCATGACATTAAATAACACTAAAATAAATTTAAAATAACAACTTTAGTCCTCTAACTTTTTCAATCATTAATTATAAACTTTAAACTTTCACTAAAATCAATTTTGCTCTCCCTGTCACCAAATTTCTAATTTGATTGCGCTGCTTTCAATCTATAATTTGGAACTCAATCTTTGAAATAAAAATTTTTGGAGTTGAGTGTTTTCATAACCCAACTGAAAATAGACTAGTCAATTTTCACAAATCAATTTTCATGAATCTTTGAAATGAAAACTTTGGAACCTAATCAAAATAAAAACTCCATCGCTCCCTAACATCATCGACCTGCCTTTCCAATAAAAAACCATCGCTAATGAGTGGAAGGAGTTGACTTTGAATATTGACACCTTTTTCAAATATATGCTAGTCTATTCTTTTACTGTCTGAACAATTCCTGAAATCTAATGAGGATGTGGCTGGTTTGTTCTCTAGTGTGGAGATGGCAGCGCAAATTGTGCTTCCAGTGAGGGGGCGTGTGGTGTTGAGCTTAAGGTGGGGCATTAAGGTTCCTGTGAAGATGAAGATAGGGTTGGATCAACAGGTTGGGATTTCGCTGTGGAAGATCCTGTTTTTTTGCGATGGATTTGGAAAGACCAAGTCTTAAAAGCTTGGAACATTCTTGCATGCCACCAAATTAGCAGCCACTTGATCGAATTTGAGTCTGGGCCACACGTCATTAGATTCGGCGTGAACTAAACTAGATCAATGGTAGAGTAGGGACACCACTGGAAATCAGGGCGATCAGGTGGATTGAGCTAATCACCTGATCAGGCAAGTTCGCCTACTATATATTGATGACAATGGCACCCTATTAACCTTCGGGGCGATGGAAGAGGCAGTGAGCAGTGAATCAACGGATGGGAATTGGTGGGGCAACCAGAGAATAGCAAATCAACGGATTGGAATTGGCACATGCTGCTTGTGCACGGTCGAGGAGCAAGGGGCAGCAGTTGTGGCTAGGTGGGGTGGATGGCAATGGCGACTGGATGGTAGTGGTGTCTGGGCTGTTAGGCAACAGTGCTGATAACGGATAAATGAGAGAGATTGGTATTGGGTGAGAGAGAGATAGGAAATTAGATGAACAAAGAGAGAGACTGGAATTAGGAAAGATGAATTGATTTTTGTTGAAGTTTAAGGCTTAAAGTTTAAAATTAGTGATTAGAAAAGTTTAAGGTTTAAAGTTATTACTTTAAAATTATTATAATGATATTTAATGTCATGTTAGCATTGTTCATCTGATTTAATAGTGAAATCAAAGGAAAGTACCTACTTGGGATGTACTATATAAGTTTATGTAGTTTGATAGAACAAACTTAGAGGTCAAGTACCTATTTTAGACATGAAAATAAACAAGAGTACTCTTAGTGGATTTTACTCTATTTTGTATTTCAATATTACCCATCATATCATATAACAAGTGTGCACCCATTAAATCTCATATCCCAAAAAATTAGAAACATATTCAAATCAGATACAACAAATGTACAAACTCGATATACAAAGAAAGCGAAAGATTTATACAAAATAATGTGTAACATAAGTACAAATGAGATCGTAAATATATTTTCTGTAGTATGTATGAGTTCAACCTCCACACAAAAAATAAGTTTGAATGCATCAAATTTTGCTTCCCTCCAAAATTAGAGATTTATACAAATTGGATAACACCTATGTAAGACACTTGATATATAAAGCAAGTTATAGATAGGTACAAAAAATGTGACACATATGTATAAGTGAAATCAAAGATATGTCACAAATACATATGTGAATAAACTTTTATTTATGAATAATAATATATTTAACATTATTTGTATAAATAAATTTATTTTTTTGTACATATGTAATTACATGTTAGTACGATTCTATTTATTTATTTATATATATTATAATAGGACATTAAAATTGTTCCTATATTAGTCTTATATATCATTTTTTTGCATTTAAGAATGTCTGAGAAATGTAAGGTACTAATTTGGAAAAAAGTAAAAAAGATCAGGGAATAAATTCTAATTCTTCCTAAAACCCTACCCAGCAACAACCCTCCCAAATCGTTCTAAGCCACTGCTGCATAACCTCACACACCCCATCCACACTTGCCTTCCTAATCTCTCCTTCCCCACTTGCCGCCTAGCTTCCTCTAGAATGTTTCCTCCTCTCATCTCTTTATCCGATGAAACAGTCTCCTCATCTCCAATTATAAAAAGAAGCTTGAGTGGCATTGTATGGCGGTGCTGGGACACTGCGGCTGTGATCTGCCATATAGGAATGTTTGCGGGCTTGAACCTGAGTCTTTGGATGGGCTACGGGATGAGAAGACCGGTGAGAAAGTGGGTTGGTGGGTGAGGTGGCAAGAGAGGGGATAAGACAAGATGGAAATTATAAAATTGGACTGAAGGTAAAAATGTTTTTATAGGGTAAGGTGCACATGAGGTAAGGATCATATCAGACCAGTCCATGTGAGAAGCAATATTTAAAAGGGAAAAACAAGATGAAGGGAACAATAATGGACCATAGTGTGGCTCAAACTCCCTATATTTATTTTAATTTTTTTGGGTACTTCTAATAAAATATCAGGCATTATAAAGTTTTACAGAACTGATGGATAATGTAATAAGAAGTGAGTTCTTTTACCTAAAGAGAGACTTGAATCCTGGTGCACTTTAAAATGGTCATTGAGTCAAACGACTCAATCCTTCGGTTGCATAGCCTTATATTATATATGGAGGGAAAGAAACACTTGATATTATAAGGAAAAAGGAGTCTTGCTGCCAACTCATGCCCTAGATAAAGTTTGATGTTTAAGTACGAGTTAGTTGAGTAGTGCAAATTTCCTCATGGTTGGAAAGGATTACGTTGTCATAGGCCTCATTCACAAGATAACCAGGTTTTACAAGCTAGCAGACAACTAAGAGTTTAGTAAATCCAAACCAGGACTAGAGTCTAAATGGTGCATAGACCAAAAGAGTCCATATTATGGCCATTCCAGGTTTCCTCAGTCAAGTCAGTACCACCGCAAAGAGCTCCATCAAATGCTCTAAAAATCAGAACCATTAATTCCCATAATGCATGAGCATGCTATAATCATCTCAGTAAACACATTAACCATGAATTTATTCAGAGCTAACCTACAAAACTGATAGGATAAACAGTACAACACCAGCTGCTATTTATTACCTGTAATTGACCTGCAAAGCAGTAAGGAGTGAGTTTTGTGGAAACCCGGTAAGAAACAATTCGACTCTATAGCACCTGAAATATGCAACAGAACCTAAACAGAAACAAACACACATCATCTGATACGAGGCTCAGGGGCACCTCACCCAGCTCATTTGCTCCAGTGGTGGTTTGCCTCTCTACTTCCAAATCCTCTCCTCGGAACGAAAATCTTCTGTCCCTAATACTCCCTGTCCCCTTCATGTCCCATCCTCGTAATACTGCCAAGTGTTTATTTAACTAGCAGTAAATAATAAATTTATGGAAAGTTGACGGCATATAGATAACAACTACATTATTTATAAAAAAAAAATTGACTTAGTTTTTGAAAACCAAAAATTTTTAGTTTAGTTAGTAAATGTTATTCATTTTCTTTTTTTTTTATTTGTTTTAATAATCAAAATCATAACTTTTGTCTGAACACTGCAAAATAAATTGATTAATCAAATGATTTTAAGGCTAATAATTTAAAATTTCCATCGTTGTAGATAATCTTTACACCATTTAATGAAGGAAATTTTAATAATTTAAATTTTCCATTAACTATAAAAAAAATTACTATACATTTTAAATTTACTAGTGAATAGTGATCAAATAATTTAAATAGAATTTTAAAGTTAAGTGATTAATCTAGTAAGATATCCAATTGAAATGTTTTCAAGAAAGAGATGTTTCTTTCAAAAATAGCCTTTTATATGCTAGTTTATCAAACAACTATATGGCATGAATTTTAAAATTCAACATAAATTATTCTATAACTATTCCATAGTAAATTTAAGATGTTTGCTAATTTTTTTTATAGTTAATGGAGAATTTAAATAATTAGTTTTTCCTCTTGAATGATATAAAGATGATTTACAAAAATGAAAGTTGATAATTTAGAATTAAAATTATTATTAGTCTTAAAATCATTTTGAATAATTACTCTGTTTTGAAGTGTTCAGGAAAAAGTTAGGATTTTGATCATTAAAAAATAAAACATTTACTAATTAAACTAAATACATTTTATTTAGAGAAACCAAGTTTAAAATTTTTGTTCTAAATAATGTAGTTAATGTCTTTATTTTTCGCCGAACTGCCCGATTTAACTTTCGACAACTTTGTTATTTATTGCTAGTTAAATAAACACTTGGCAATACTCCGAGGATGGGACATTAAGGGGACAGAGTATTAGGGACAGAAGATTTTCATTGACCTGAAAGTAGCATATAAAAACAAAAAGAACCTAATTTGTGTACCATGGATAGAGAAAGAAGAATTCGTTTTGAGTTAAGTTAATTTAATTTAAAATAATTTATTTTTATTTAAATTCAAAATTATGCTGGTATAATAATTCATTCAAAATAAATTTTTTACCATTTTATTTAATTTTTATGAATTTTATTTTTAATACCTAAAACAAGAAAAATTCATAAAAATTTATGAATATCATAAAAAATTTACAATTAGTGGATTATCACACTTAAATAGCATTGGGTTTTGAATGAAATTGGTTTCAAGTAAAAAAAAATATAAAAATAAAAATAAGTCACTTTAGATTAAATTGACTTAAATTAAAATGAATTAACTCAAAATCGAGAATTTTCAGGCCAATTCGTTTTAACTTAAGCCAACTTAATTCAAAATAACTTATTTTTATGTTTACATCTTTTTTACTTGAAACCAATTTTATTTAAAATTCAGTATTATTTAGGTGAAATAATCCATTGATTGTAAATTTTTTATAATACTATTAATTTTTTATGAATTTTTCTTTTTTAAACATTAAAAAAGAAAATTTCATAGAAATTTAATAACATGATAAAAATTTTGTTTCAAATGGATTATTACACCTATATAATATTGGCTTTCAAATGAAATTGGTTCTAGATGAAAAATATTTAAAACCATTTTAGATTAAGTTAACTTAAGTTAAAACGAATTGAGTGTTCATCTATAGTTGTGGTTAGCTTTTGTTTCTTTTTCCTTAAAAAACTACTGATTTTTCACTGATCTAAAAGATGAAGTTGAGAGCCTAACTTTAACTGATTTTTTATCTAGAGCTAATATCATTGAAACGTAATATTGTGTCCATCTAACAATCAATTAAATAATTTTCAGAAATTCTTTCCCACACCCAGCTTAATAAAAAAATCAATAAAAAAACTTACTCTCTAAAAAATATTTTGAAAATATTCTTTTAGTTTTCAAAGCGTAGAGATTAATTGATACGAGTATCAAATTGAGTCATTATTTAATCACAAGTAAAAACGAGCATAGTCGTAATTTTCCCATGATTTAGATTTATAGTAAATTTTTACTATTGGCGTCTGAACTATGTCAATAGTTTCACTTTAATCCTGAGTTAAGTAAGTTACTTGACTGTCTCTGAGCTAAATTATTGGCCTATGGACAAGTGGGGCGGGAGCCAATGCAGTAGTTTGAATTAAGTCGTGCAGTTTTGCTCAATTATTGTTCAAGCTCCAACGTGAACAATTTGATTGGTAAATTATTGACGAAATTGGAAAAAGGCATCGAAGTCTGTGTAAGTAATGCTTTAATTAGTGTCAAAATTGGCCAAAATCTCAAATATATCACTACAATTTTAAGTCGGGCCCAAATCTACAACTAAAATTTTTTTGTCCAAATGGTTTCGAATATTTGAAAATTGGTTCCAATTGGCCATAGTGTGTCAAACTGCTAACGGAAAAGGGAGAAGCATAGTGGCTTTTGAAATTTCAGAGTGATTATGTAATTTTTAACAAATTTTCAGAACTTTAGATAATTTATGCATTTTTTTCTTATATGCCATTTGAAGAAAATAAAATATTAAATTTTAATAAAATGTTTGAAAAAGAAAAAGATAAATGACAAAACATAAAATAATTATTTTTAGTGATGGATTCAGTATAACCCAAAATATTATTGGTATATTTGAGATTTTTGTCCATCAGGTATTTAAGTGTTTATGTTGAACTCATACACTATAGTTAAGGCTGTAAATGAACCGAGCAAACATGAACATGAATAATAAATGAACACAACTTCTCTATTCATGCTCATCCGTTTATTAATAAACGAACACAAACAATTAAAGTTAATAGCTATCACCAATCTAAATTAGAACAAATCTAACAATAACTAACATAGCAATATGCAATAGTGAGATAGATTATGGGTTAGAGTTATGAGACTCGACTTGATACTATAGTAGGTTCACGCTGTGAGGAAAATGACTAATTATATTTAGGGAAACAAAGAAAATATATTATTTTGGGGTAGATTATGCCATAATCATGTATGTGTAGAGTAGACAGACACTAATACAAAATATATAATATGTAAAATATATATAATAATAAATGTACAACTAATATATAAATAAACAAACAAATAAATAAATGAACATAGACAAACAACAACTGAACTGTTCATGAACATGAATAAACAAACGAGACCTTATCGTGCTCGTTTGTTTAATTAATCAAACAGAAAAATCTGCTTATATTTGTTTGTTTAACTAAATAAACAAATGTAAATAAACTCTTGTTGAACGATTTACCGAACGCTCTGTTCATTTACATCTCTAACTATATTTGAATCGAGGAGCGGTTGACTTTGCTCAGAACAAATCCAAAGGCCTTGTGGATCAACCCAACAAAATACATGGATTTGGTGCTTTGCAGCAGGCTGATGACCAGGAAAAATTGAAACCGGAATTGCAGTAACTATAAAGTAGGGAGCAGCAATTAGAGAAGAGAATATAATGATTGGCTTGCCATCAACGCCAGTAACATATCATTTTGTTCAATTTTATAACATATAAAATAAAATAATATAATGAATTGTCATTTACAAAATAAATCATTTTATTTGTTCTACCGGTATGTACTTAGCAATCATCCAATAACCATTCTCATGAATTCATGAGTGGTAGGTGTTCATTATATTGAATCTTTCCAAAGATATATAATTTTTCTTTTGGTAAATATAATTGTTCTTCTATTTTCCAATACTCAATATTTTAATATTATATTTAATCATTTTGGGCATTGTTACAGAGAATTAATCTAAGACAAAGGAGAAGCAAGCCAAGTAAAAGATGAAGACATGTTTACATGAATTGGTGTGGCTTCTATCACAAATATATTGTACGAATGAATATATATGTTGAAACTATATAATATGATTGAGCATGTTTTGGCACGTTTATCATTATTATTGGTCTAAGGGGAACATTTGTGTTAATAATACTTGGAAACTATTTAATAATATATTCATTTCTAAAGCTTAAAAAGGAAACAAAGCCCAATATAAAGCCGAACATGCAAACTAGTTTTTGAAAAATAGAAGTTAGTTTGGATTTTGGGTCTGGAGCTCTATACGTTGAGCTCTCAAGAATGGGGGTAACAGATCTAACTTGATTTGAGCCGTTGACGTAAAAGACAGAAACCAGTTGACCAGTGCAACTGGTTTAGAGGGTAAATTAAGCTTAAAAAAATATTTTAGGTTTAGGGGAAAATAGAAATAATGGAAAAATGCATTTTGATTTTAATTAATTTTATTTAAATTAAAAAATAAACTTATTTCACATGTATAAAAAATAAAATAAAATAAAGTTTCAAATTCAACTTATAAAGCAAAAAAAAAATTCATATAGTAGCAATTTAGCTAGGCATTTAGGATTGAGGTACAAAACTAGTAATAGCATTACTAATAACAATAAAGACAAAATAAAAACAACAACAATAACAATACTAATAAAAATATTAGTATTATTGTTATCATTTTTATTTATTATTTTTGTTGTTGTTGTTGTTAATATCGTATTGGGCTTGGAGTCCAATAAAAGGGCATGCTTCAGAAAAGGCACCTATTAGTGTTCGGTTTAAGGGAAATTTCCCCCACTAAATAAACACCTGACCCAAAAAGGAATAAGACTTTTACATAGAAAGAAAATCTTCCTTCAATAAGATTTCCTAGCATAAATGGATATCATCCGGCTTTATAAAGGGACACCCACGACACTTTTAGGATATGTTATGAATCCTTACTTTTATAGTTACTTCAAACACTATTGAAGAGCCAACTTGGCTATCAGACAGTTCCCTCTAGAAAACAACATCCGGGACTCTGACAGTGTCTTTATGCATAGGTTCCGGGTTCACGTTGCCAGTGGGTTAAAGGTTTGCCCGATTGATTTGGTTGGTAGTTCTTCTATTTTGCTATCAACTTGGTGTCATCTATGGGAATGATATGTTGAATACGAAGAGATCTCGATGTAACTAGAATCATTTCAATGACAATAAGTAATGTTGATTAAGAAGATGGGGGCCTTTCATAGCCAAAAGTTTGGATGAAGGATCAATGGCCGATGAATTCCCACTGCCTCCTCATCAACCAAAAAGGGGGCAAAGGTTATACCTTTTTAGACAACAATCATTTTGAGGCCTTTAGACATGCCTTATTCGGGCAACTAAAGACCACTATTAAAAAGATCATAAGGGCCTTACTTACGACTCAGGGGAGGGTGCTAAACTTCATAACAATGCCCCTTATGGCTATCCTAGGTAAACTATAAGAACGAGTCTTATACTAGTTGCGGTTAACTAGTTAATCATGTACACCCTTGTTAAAATTTCATGCCACTAGCTATTTAACATAAAATGCAAATATGCATGCAAATGTTGCTTTGACTTAGGGAAATGAAAACCGATAAAACATTTATATAGCCTGGGCATTTTTCATAAACCCAAGGTCCAAAGTATCAAAGCATACAAAACCATCATAGCGTCATCATAACACTACACATAATTAATCGTGTGTGGGTACTCAACAAAAAAAAAGTTATGCTTGATACCCAAAGGAAACCCTAGATCATTACTTTATCCTTACACCATCGAAGGCCACTAGTGTACACCATATACACAAGACTAATACTACTAAGATTTACACATCTAGCTCCCATCTAGGATGTAAATCCCAGTGACAAACCACAAATGTCCTCAACATGCTTGCTAGCCTATGTGGCTATTAAGACTATAGTTAATAAAGTAGCTTAACCAATAAGTACCCAAAGAAAGTAGAATCTCAAGGATTCCCATATCAATGTACCTATAACAAAAGACTACATCGATGACACTTAGTGATCATTGGGCTCAACAACGTCAATATCTATACAACACAAAACTAAGGGAGTGAAAATCCATGATTCTCAATAAGGGGTCTTCAACCTGCATGAAAAACTTTAAAGAAAACATATACATATATATATGTAATTTACCATGAACTTACACAGTACGGGGCTAAGCTTATGTACATAGAATTTCAGTCCCTTGGAACTTGTCTTATACCTAATCCTTAACTACAAAGAAGAGTCTTGTCTACTAGCAAGCTTTGCTTGCTAGCCTAGCTAGTGAATCTCTCCACTAGCTTGAACCTCTCTTATGTTATATAGGGGCACTATGGTTTGACTGATAGTGCCTAGGTTCTGAAAAACCTTACTAGGTGTACTAAGATTTTTGCATCAAAACATCAAGCCCGAATGCTCGGCTAAGTTTCCCGATGATACTAAACCTCACACTTTAGATAATGATGTTTCATCATGGCTATTAAATCTACCTTTCTTGTAGGTGGATTATGTGGCCATGAAAACTCGAAGAAAACTCTCAAGTCCCAAAGGGGTTTAGGAAGTCTTAGAGTACCACTACGACACTTAAATCCATAGGCACCACAAGCAGACCCTAAGCCCTCCTTTCGAACTATTTAGAAACAGTTGGACAAGCTGTTGTTTTGCCTGTGGTGACATGACCTCATCCCTTGGTCATACATCCTCATAGTATATAACTATCAAGTGTCAGCACAAGTACTTGGTGCCATGTTACCAACCCTAGTGCCTTACAGCTCCAACTTATACTCATCATGCCTTGGGAGGCCTCCCAAGCATACCAAGTGATAGAAGAACAACAAGCTCAAGAGCTCCAAAGACATGCAAGGACCCATTGATATGATCCATATTAGACCTATAACAAGGAAGATAACGTTCTATTAATTGTTTAGGACTTCTATTCCATTTCTACTTGGTATGACTAACTACCCTAGCTGAAAATACTTTAAATAAGTCTTGTATTTCATAAGTTTAACACAAATTAATAAGATTCCAAGTTGGTTTGTGCAATTCTTCTATTTCTTGTTTTATCTCAACTTTTTGGCACATTAGTGTTTTGAGTTTTTTTTTCCTAATCAAATATCATCTAAGTTTGTACGACAAAGTAGGGTTCCATAGTCTCCAAAATTAGGGTTTTGAGTGCTTCTTGCATGTTTTTGGCTTAAATATTTCTAGTAGCAACTAGAATACTAACATACACAGTCTACACTTTTTGGGCATATGACCCGTGTGCCTCAATTAACATATAACCTAAATATGCTCTCTAGCCTAAAAATAGGTAGAAAACTCAAATAGACAATGCAAAGGAAGATCAAGAGACAACTATGGCAAGGTTCCTACATAGATTAAACTTTGATATTGCTAATCTGGTTGAGTTGCAACCTTGTGTAGAGCTAGAAAACATAGTACACACAGCCATCAAGATAAAAAAGCAACTAAAGAGAAGAGGGGAAGCGAGGTATGCACCAAAATCCAACCCTAACCCAAGGCAAACCTGATTTAATGATGCAAGAAGAGAAGAGCAAAAAAAGGTAGGGTTTTAAGGTAAGGCCAAGGCATCTTTCAATGGGACTTAACAAAAGGCTTAAAAAAGGTACTCTTGGTTCAAAGAATAATGTTACAAATTATGACAAGGTGTGTTTTAAATGTCATGGCAGGGAGCATTATGCAAGAGAATATGTCAACAAAAAAGTTTTGAGGTTGAATGATCAAGGTGAAGTTGTAACCTATGAGAGTGACAAGGAAGATTATGATTGCCCAAGTGTGCCTACTTTTTGGGATAACACTGATGTAGAGTATATAGATAAGGGCGTCACACTTGTGGCACGAAAAGCTTTAAACATTCAAGTCAAAGAAGAGAACAATCAAAGAGAGAGCATCTTCCACACTAGATGCCACATTGGAGGGAAGGTATATAATATGATTATTGATGGTGAAAATTGTTCTAATATTGCTAGTACTACTTTGTTTAATAAGTTACAGCTATTAACTATTAAACACTCAAGGTCCTATAAGCTACAATGGCTGAATTTTGAAGATGAGGTAAATGTGACAAGGCAAGTGATGGTGGCTTTTAAAATTATAATATATAAGGATAAAGTCCTATGTGATGTAGTGCCCATGGAAGCAAGTCATATCCATTTGGGGCGACCTTGGTAATAGGATAAGAGGGTGATCCGTGATGAATTCAAGAATAGATGCTCATTTAAGTTCAAGGAAAGGACCATGACATTGGCACCACTCACACCACAACAAGTTATGAAGGATCAAAGGAAGATTCATTGTGAGGTTAAGAGAAAAAAAATAGGGCAAAAAGAGATATGAGGGTCTGAGTGAAAAGAAACTTAAAGGGAAAACTGATAAAACATCTAAAAAATGTGGAAATAGTGATCTTGTGGGAAAAATGAATGCTGGGAGTTCCTGAGGTAAAAACAAAAAAGGGAGAGTTAAGAAAAGAAAAAAGACCTTAATAATCAAAATGAGTAATGTGAGGAAAGCCTCAGGAGCACAAATACTAATGCTTCTTCTACTTTTCGAAGGATAT
The DNA here is from genome assembly GCA_005392925.1 of Aquilaria sinensis. Taxonomy (NCBI): domain Eukaryota; kingdom Viridiplantae; phylum Streptophyta; class Magnoliopsida; order Malvales; family Thymelaeaceae; genus Aquilaria; species Aquilaria sinensis. The sequence goes on from SMDT01002155.1 coordinate 313,993, forward strand.
TTCTTTCGTTCTAATGACTTATCTAACAAGCTTCCAAGTGTTGTTGTGTTTTTGTTAAATGAGCTTAAAGATGTAATTCCTAGATGAGCCAAATGGTTTACTACCTCTTATGGGTATTGAGCACCAAATTGATCTTATTCCTGTAGCTTTCATTCCAAACAAGGCTGCATATAGGAGCAACCTCAATGAGACAAAAAAGATTTGAAAACAAGTTTAGAAAATATGCATGGATTGTAGGCCTGCTAACAAAATCACTATAATGTATAGACATCATATCTCTAGTCTTGATGACATGCTTAATGAGTTACATGATTCAATTATTTTTTCTAAAGTTGATATTAAAAGTGCTTAAGATCAAATTAGAATGAGGGAGGGGAATGAATGGAAAACTACATTTAAGAATAAATTTGGGCTTTAGGAATGATTAGTTATGTCATTTGGTATTACTATGCTCCTAGTACTTTAATGATATTAATGAATTACGTTCTAAGAGATTTCATTGTGAAGTTTGTTATACTTTGATGACATTCTAGTTTATAGTAAGAGTTTGTATGAGCATGTTGAGTATCTTTGGCATGTGTTAGAGCCATTAAGGGCACAAAGCTTGTACACAAATCTTAAAAAGTATTCTTTTTGTACTAATAGTTTACTTTTTTTTTTTATTTTTTTATGAGTTTTACTAGCTTTAATAGGAGGTTTGCAAAGGTTTTTTCTAGCATTGCAACACCCTTGAACGAGATTATTAAAAAAAATGTAAGCTTTAACTGAGAGAAAGGTCAAGAAGATATATTTAAGCTTTTAAAGCACAAATTGAGCAATGCACCTATTTTAGTTTTATCTGATTTTTCTAAGACTTTTGGTATTGAATATGATGCATGTAGATATAGTATTGGCACTGTTTTTATGCAAGAGGCCCGGTCTATAGCTTACTTTAAAGAAAAATTAAGTGAGGCTGCCTTAAACTATCCAATCTATGACATAGGGATTTGTACCTCTATGAGAGCATTTGAAACTTGACAACATTACTTGTGGCCAAAGTAATTCGTCATCCATACACACCTTCACACATTGAAGACTTGAAAGGCGAATGAAAGCCTAATAGAAACCATACAAGATGGGTAGAGTTCATAGAGACCTTTCCATACTACATTAAGTACAAGTAACATAAGGAAAATGTTGTGGCCGATGCATTGCCAATGAGGTATTTTCTTTTTTCTACTTTAGATACGAAGATCTTAAGATTTGAATATTTAAAGGATTTATATGCACAATATTCGTACTTTTGTGAAATATATGCCAAGTGTGTGCATTCAAGTTTTAACAAGTACCATAGATTGGATGACTTTCTTTTTTAGCAAGAAAAGTTGTGCATTCCTAAGACTTTTTTTAGGACTTCGTTAGTACAAGAAGTTCATGAATGAGGCTTAATGGGACATTTTGGTGTTGAGAAAATACTAAGTGCACTTAACAACAAAAATTACTTTGGCCGTAAATGGAAAAATATGTGAAGAGAGATTTTGTTCTAATTGTATTGAGTGTAAAAGAACTAAGTCTAAGCAAAATTCCTTATGGCCTTTACACTCCTTTACCTATTCCATCTCATCATTGGACTTACCTATCTATGGACTTTGTTGTAAGGCTTCCTAGAACAAGGAATAGTAGATATTCTATCTTTGTGATTGTGGACATATTCTCAAAGATGGCTCACTTTGTTGAAGAATAAGATGGCAATACACACAACATCATCAGTCTTGTTATATGGAACAAAATGAGTCATCTTTAAGAATATATCCACAATTACAAATATAGAATATCTATTAGCCCTTGTTTTAGGAAGTCCTACAACAAAGTTCATAAAAAGATCAATCAAAAAATGAGAAGGAAGAGGAGAAGAAATGTAAAGACCATAAAAATTTTGCTTGGACTTAGCTCTTTTACACTCAATACAACTACATCAAACATCTCTGAATCTCATTCCATCTTTGACCAAAAGAAATTTCCTTTTAAGTGCACTTAGCATTTAGGGGAAAAGTTCAACCCCGCTTTCTTTGAGTTGATCGCCGCCGTTTATCACTACCAGGATTTTCACTGCCCGACTTGAACCGGTCGCGACCCGCTCATTTCCCCCAATACCCGGTTTCAGATTAATGAATAGATGCCTGCTGTTTACTTGACTTTCGAACGGCTTCCATTAACTTCAATTCCATGAACGACATGTCTCCCCAATTCTCGCAGTTGGTGTCCTGTGACTTTCAAAATGGAAAATGTAGCATGAAAAATTGTTTTCATTAGAAAAACTGGGATTTTTTTTTTGTTTACTTGTGATATTTATCAAATTCTTTCTTAAAAAATAGGGCCATTTTTTTTTTTTACAACGGAATAATACACTGTACTGAAGTTGGCCCAGATCCACATACAGCTAAGTCTAGCACATTCACTTAGTTTAGTACAGGTGATTTAATTTAATTTTTTTTTTCTTTCACTTAAAATTGTCTTTCTAGTAATAGGGAAAGTTACAAAAACCCCCTGTGGTTTAGTCAAACCTACAGTTTGCCCCTCTATTTTAAGAAACCACAGTTTGCCCCTACGTTTTTTGTATTGCCTAATAATAACTTCTGAAAATGTATTTAAACTATACGATAATTATCTTCTAGTAATTTTATCTATCTAGTATTTTTTTTTATAGTTAATAGATATTTTAAACTATCAATTTTTCCTTTCTGTAAATATACTTTCCCACCTATAATTATATATCAGTATTTTTTAAAGGTTGGTTGGCTGTGAAAAAAATATCAAAAATTTTGAAATTACTAGAACATTATTACCATACAGTTTAAATATAGTTTTAGAAGTTGTTATCAGGTAGTATAAAAAATATAGAGGGCAAAGTGTAGGTTTCTCAAAATGGAGGAGGCAAACTGTAGGTTTTACCAAACCACGGGGAGATTTTTGTAACTTTCCCAATTAACATAGGTAGGGGTATGGACGGATGATTCTTCTTTAAGAATTAGAGACATGACCGGACGGTCTGCACGTGTTCAAGATAATCAGGACCAGTCAGGCCCACAATGATAATGAAGAGTTGAAGACCATGCAAGGTGGAAAGGGACATTTAAGTAAGAGTTGGTTTTTTCCGATTTAAGTAACGATGCAAATTTAGGTCAGAGTTTAGTTTTTTGCTATTTAAGTAAGGATGCATAATGAATGAGGCTCAAAATGAGCCGAACCGACCCGACTAGCAATTTTATTATATTTAGCTTAATTAATTTATCATGTTTAGTATTTTATTTTCTTATACATTAAAAATAATATCAATGGACTTTTATTTGATGGAGTTCAACCTGTTCTCCTAAATTAAGGAAAAAAAATATTAAAATCAGTATAAATTGAGTTGAATAATAAGTAAATTGATCTTTATTTAAATTATATATTAAAATTTAAATTTTAATTAGACTTAATTTAATAATTTTAATTTTTAAACAAGTTACAAATAAATTTTAAACCGATCTGAAGTCAAGTCGAGTTTTAGCTGATTATCCTTTTTTGGCCGGTTAAAAAGGTAAAAGGCCCTCAATAAATTTAGCATATTATGTCGGGATTTTGGGTGGCTTTCGCCCAGCTGGACGTCATGTCACATTATGGAGTACGAGCATCCAGATCTCACAGCAGCATAAGCGTTCCCTCTAATTATTTTGGCGGGAAGAAGGAAAGCCGATAAATATAAGCTCATGGTTTTTTTCTAAGAAAAAAATCGCATTTTCCCTTGGAACGCAACATTTCGTAGGAACAAAAAAAATAAATAAAAATAAAAACTAGAAGGGCTATAAAAGTGAACTCTGACGAGGCCCATGTTTTATTGAAGGACAATATCAATTAGAGAATTACGAAGCTATCACATGAACTTGAGCAAAGACTGCCGTAGCTCCTTGACCAGATCCCTGACATTTGTCCAGTCGAAATTAGCATCTTTCTGCAACATAGCAAAATAAAGAAAAGAAATTCGTCACCAAACACCTTTTTTTTTTTAATTTCGGTTGGATATTTCGGTCATATGCAATCTGATTTTGAAATATACTTGAGCCCATTTCAACAGCTCACAGGAGTATATATATTTTTTAAGTACTACTGTCATTGTTTTTCTATTTAGATAAAAAGGCCAAAACATGGCATAAGATGATGACTTTTTGTTAATGGACATCACAAAATTTTTTAAACATGTGATTTAGATGAACCCATTATACATTCCAAAGATCAACGTTAAAATTCTGTCGCATACAATTCATTGCGGTAAACGTTAACCCATCAAAATTAATTAATAGGTACAAATTACTAGTAAATGTAAAGTAATACTACATTCGATCCATTTTTTTTTAATATTTGGTTTTTTTAAATAGTTGAACCGTTTATTTATTTTTTTATTTGTTAGGAAAAATTTTTAAAAATATATTTAAAAATTACAGAACTTTATTTATTATTTATATATAATTTTTTTTATTTCTATATTAAAATATTAAAAATAAAAATTATAAATTAATTACTAAATAATAAATATTATAAAAAAGTACTCTGAGTTTTTTTACTTAAGATCTCATCAGCCATCCATTCAACTTATCTGAGTTGTAAATTTTAAATGGAATCGTTGAGCTAAGAGGCCTCCTTCTGTTTAGGCGGACCCTGCAAAAACTGTTATTACAGTGGACACTATAAATAAATGGTCCCTAGTTCATAAAGCGTTTAAATATTCTTACATTTTACTTTAATTTTATACATTGCGGTTCATTTTAGTTATTCCAAAATAAACCATCATTTAAAGTAAAACGGAAAACAATGCTAGGTTTGATTTAGTGGGGGACAAGTTGAGAAGGATGATTTTTATTTAATATTTTTTTGTGTTTCACCAATTTTGAAGGTGGTGGATAAATTATGGGGTAAATTTTGAGTAGTTTCGTGTGGCCATAAAAAAAACTCAGCATTGGAAAATACTAGTTCCTTAAATTGTGTTAAGGAGAATTTTAGAGATATGAGTTGTATCATGGTTGTGATACAATAGTGTTGAGTATTTTAGAGAATTTTGATAAGGTTAAGGATTTGAGGAATGGGTAAAAAAAAATGAAGAGAGTGGTCAAAAAGGATCTAAAGAGTGGATTGAAAAGATTGACATGGAGGATCAAATATTATATTACTAACTCTGTCCTATTTTTTTTGCTTCATTTGAAAATTTTTACTAGTTTTATTTAAATTTATTTATATTTTTTTGTTAGAAAAAAACTAAAAAAATATATATTTAGAAACTATAAATCTTGATTTATTATTCATACATAAATATTTTTTATCTATAGATTAAAATGTTAAAAATAAAAAATTATAAATTAATTACTAAAAAATAAAATAGTGCAAAGAATTTGAAATAGAGAGAGTACGATTTTTAAAGGATTTGGGTTTGATATAGTCTATTATTCGACATACTTTTAATTTTATTAAGGGCTTTTAAGGATAATTTGTTTCGTTATCTTTCTAAGCTGATTGAACTGAGAGGTGTATTTTATGTTTTTATTAATAATTTTTAATTTTACTGTGAAAAAAAAAAACCAAATTTCGAACTTCAAGACTTCTCCGGTTTACTCCCTCCGTCCCATATTCTTTGTACCATTCATTTTTCAGTAATTAATCTATAATTTTTTATTTTTAACATTTTAGTATATAAATAAAAAAATTTTATATAAGAATGATAAATAAAGATTTATAGTTTCTAAATATATTTTTTTAAAATTTATTTCTAACAAATATTAATATAAATAAATTTAAGTTAAATTATGTAAAAAAATTAAATAATGTAAAGAATATGGAATAGATGCAGTATTATTTATGTCTTAACCACCATGGAGAGCCCACGAAACAACCTACTTTTGTGTCGTTAAGTGAACTGGAGTACTGTTGATCGTAATTATTTTTTTTGTTTTTGCACTCTTGGTCATAATTATTGGAAGAAACGTTTTCTACTTGTAATCCTAAAGTTGTTAAAGCAATTTATGCTCTCACCTGAGCAATAATGGTCATGTCAAGAGTGAAATTCCCGAAAGGCAAAACGCTGCTGTTGACAACGCAGAGATGGAGCTTCTCGATCTGGGCCAGTATTTTCATGACGACCCCTTTCTGGTTCTCGCAGTGGACCCGAATCAGGACGTCGTTCCCTGACACCTTCGCCTCGATTTCCGGCAGTCTTCCATCGGAGTTCCCCTCGGAGTTGTCCTCGCAGGAGGACGACTCGTCAACCCCGGCCGACAGCTGAGATTTCTTCACGAAAACCACAGACTCCACTGTCCTCTTTTTGCTCTGCTCTTCCATGGACCTCACCTGCTCCTGCAGCTGCTTCATGTACTTGATTGCGTCTCCCAGAACAGAGGCCTTGTCCATCTACAGTTAAAGGCAGAGTCAGTTAAACCTCTTTCATTAATAGTACCACTTTAAACCAAGTTAATTAATAGTAATACATACAATCAAAGCTGGAGGACCAAAACAAAAGATTCAGGTGCCCGGGCATTTATGATTTATATAAAAATGATTGCTGCAAATTCGCGTTAAACCTAGTTAATTAATACCACTGTAAACTATTCAAGGTGGCTGACTTTGCACATGGGATAACGCTTAAGTGGTACTGGTACGGTATGTGAGTTTCACAAAGTGAATTGCGCGTCACAATTAACAATAATTTCGGGTCTTAATATTAACACTTGGCTCGTCTAAAGCTCTTTGCAAGGTCTCGTCTTGCATTAGTAGAGAATTTTGAGTGCTTCTTAGCAGTAACGTAACTGTACCTTCTTAAGACCGGGAACAAGAGCAGAGAGAGCAATGAAGCGCTCGCTGAGCTTCTCTCTTCTCCTCCTCTCAGCCATGATGTGGTCTTGGGCATGGGAAGGGCTTCTGTTGGCCGAAGAAGCCCTTTTGTTACCCTGAGCATTGGATTTGGCAGCTCCTCCGTTATAATCCGCATTCTCACAAGGATCATTTGCTGCAGCGGCCGCCATTGGCGGCGTGTTGTTGTTCATGCCCCCGGCTGCAGCAGGGGGATCGGAGGCATCTTCATCCCACAGGTTGTTCTGCAACAAGCTGGAGTTTGAGTTGGAGTTTTCATTTGAGTTGGAGCTGGAGATCCAGCAGGCAGAAGTGCCAGATGCTTTGAGCAGCTTGGAGGGCCTCTGGTTCTGGTCAGAGTCCAAATGGCAGGGAGAAGTGTCGGAAATGGGGTCTGCAGGGTAAGAGCAGAAGGTGGAGTTGATTTCAGAGGACAGAGACTCCTGGAACCGCAACACTTCCTGGGCAGTGGAGAGATCAGCAAGCGAATCCATGTGACACTGGTGAATAATATCATATTCATCCATTGCAGATTCCTAGAGAACAAAACAGAGACAAGGATCCGATCAAATCAACCCATAAGCAATAGGCGAACGGCAGTTAATTGGGAAAAGCTCAAAGCTAGCCATTCAGTGACTAGCTAGTAATCACTTACGCTTACAAATTCGGAGAACCATAAGCTACTGGCAGCTGATGACACCTCCATTATTTCTCTGCGGGCTCAGAGCCAAGCGTTTTTTACAAATAATGTCAAGTCCTCTTATAGCTGCTTGTAGGGGTGTTTATCCAACCCCTCAACCCGTGAAATATTATAGACTGAACCGAATTAATTCATTGGCTATGCAGATTTATGTGGGTTATGATATGGTTTAGATTTTAAAGATTAAAAATCGATATATATCTAATGTGATTTAGGTTTTAATTTTAAAACCCTGTAAACCCAAATCAAAGCACAATTTTAATAACATAATTTGTAATTTATTACTGTATAACTTTATAGAAATTTGTAATTTATTATTCTACATCTTTAGAGAATTTATTATACATATGGTGATACATTTAATTTGCAATTTATTTTTCTATAAATTTACAAAATTTTTCAAAGTAACTCAAACATCACTTGTTGTTAGTATTGATTGATGACTACTCATTCGCTATATATTTTTTCTATGTAAGCATGTTCTCATATTTAGAAATTTATTGTTTATAATTTTAATTCATTTTAAATGTCTTGCAACTCACACTTAGTATTTCCATGTAAGCAAAGTCGAGATCATTACATATAAGAAGCTAAAGAATTTTGAAGTAATTTTGCACTTTAATCAAGCATGAGCTTTTGTTATCTTGTGTGATAGGAGCTTTGGACTCCATACACTATTTTTGTATTTTGTAACAATAAGTCTATTTTGTGCTTGTGATGTTCAAAAGAACAAAATTGTTGATGTTTTGTGAAACTATTTAGTTTTCAGAACAATGTATTAATATTAAAATAAGTATTATGAAGTAGCTTAAATTATTTTACAGGATAGAAAAAATAAACCAGTCAAACTGAACCATACCAAACTGCATTTTATACAGTTTAGGTTTTAATCGGAATTTGTGGTAAATGATACGGTTTAATTTTTATATTATGTAATCCAGTCACCTATGTGATACAGTTTGGATTCATGATAAATCTGATCAAACTTATATCGTAAACACCCCTAACTGCTTGCGCGATCATATGGGCCTCAATTTACTCCTCCCTGCACACAATTAAGTGGAAGGACATTAATTTCCCATATTTTTCAAGCCCCATTTCAAGGAAAAGGGCTATTCTATTTTTCTAGTTTGATTGAGGGCGAAGTTGTTGGAATCCGGGGCTCGGGCTGAACTTAAATTGCACATGTGGAAATATTATATTACGGACAAGGGACTGGAATTAGATATGACGCCCTTGGGACTTAAATTTGCACATGGGGGAAAAATCAAAGATGAGATACGTATGAATTCTTGTCTAAAACCCTCCCAAAAAAATTAGGGCCAGCTGTAAGTTGTCCTCGAAAAACAGAATTTACTCAACTGATTCGCTAAGAGATTCCGAGATCAAGATCATTGATTGGTCATACGAGTAGGCCAGTAGCAGGTACATTTGCTGGAGCGCTGCTAACCGCACCATCAAGTTGCAGTATCCCCAAAGCACCAAATGTTGTAGCGCGCTTTTCTATTGGAACAGCTGCGTCAATTAAATTATATATGTGTGTGTGCGTGCGTATTCCAATTTTGTTCTCACCTTAGCAGCTTAGCTACGAAAGTAACGCGTATGCTATATTGCTCTCTCTTTTGCTTTAAATCGATTGGTAACCGTGTTAATGGGAAGATCCTCAACTCAATTATGAGGCTAAGGCGAGTTTGTTTCAGATTAAACGGATTAATAAGTCAAGATTTTTCACTGGTCAAATATGGGGTTTATGGTATGACACTGAATTGGTCATAAAGTTAGGTGAATTTACGTTCATCTATCATTTTTTATTTTTAACCCTCTCTCCGTCTTACACCTACAGATCTCTTCCCTTCCTCTCATATTCGGCCATTACAGTGAAAGAAGGTTCAATCGATTCACTGAAACAAAGCTTCGCTGCCCATTCTCTTCCCCCCCTTCTCGTTGGCACCTTTAACTGCTATACAAATCAAGTATAGTGCAAAGTCCACCGCTGCAATTTGTTCAGCCAAAAGAAACGCCTAAACTGAAGCTCCATTAGAGCAAAGGACATTTATGCATATAAGAGCTGCAATTACAACTGCAAAATGCATCAAAGGGGAAAAGGGAGCAAGGAAACAAATGGCCCATACCTGGGAAGTAAGGGGCTATGTCGAATGATAGTTGGCGGCGATGAAACATGAGAACAAGCGTGAGACCATAAGCAAATCTCTTGCCTAGCTGACGCAAAAAGGTGAGGAGGATTACGATGATTGGATTGGGTGAATCAGCAACAGTAAACGACGATGGAGCAGTGCATGGTAGCTATGAGATGTAGGAGGAATCCATGTATGGGTCACCAAAAACAGGAGGACGAGGGCCAGAAAAGTGATAGGGGGAGAAAGGGAAAGAGAGAGCTACTCGGAAGCCCTTTCACTTGATTAAAAGTGGACCAATGGCATTTTCGTGTAATTTCATCATCTCTCAACCCTCTTTGACTTGATAGCCCCGTAGGCCCCCTTAACCCATCCATTTTTCCACCCCCATCCATTATAGATGCGAAAATTACCAAAATGCCTCCTGAGATTTGGGATAACTTGCAGTTACGCTCCTCATTTTCAAATATCTACAACGACCCTCCTGAAAACTTAACCCTGTTAAAGACCGTTATAATAGAAAAGGAAAACTAGCTGACTTAGCTCCTCTAACCTTATACTATAAAAATTTTGAACCCCAGCTTTTATGTCTAACGATTTACCCAATCACCCACGCACGCCGCCGCCTCCGCCCGAATCCCACCGTCGATTCCAAATCCCCAAAAACGCCACCGGAACTCGCGACAACTTTACCCACTGACGGATTGGCTAGCGACGAAGATTTTAGGGATCCAGAGACCGGAAGACCACCTCTCCTGGTGACTGAACGGCCTCCTGTTTCTGTAGTCGTGCTCCCCACACTTGTCGGCGTCGCTGCCTTTCTCCAGATCTTCGCTCTCTCCTCTCGATCTTCGCTCTCTTCTCAATCTTTGCTCTCCTCTCGTTCTTCGCTCTCCTCTCGGTCTTCGCTCTCCTCTCGTTCCTTGCTTGAGTTTGGTTGTGTTGTTGAGGGATCAAAGATTTCAGGGGTCAATTGAGGCCATGGAAGACTGCGGTTCATCGTGTCGGAATCGTGCCTGGGAATTGCTTCGGTTCATCCAGCCTCCGCCTAGGAATCACCTGCGTTCGTAGCACCAGAATCGCACTTGGGAATCGCCTTCGATCGACGGCCGTTGCACCTCCTCGTCGCTCCCGATTTCGTCGCGCCTCTGATTGACAGCCACTGCACCTCCCTTCAATCGAACCTGCATCTCAATCCGCGACGGTGGCAACGTGCCAGACGATGCCTGTTGCGGTGAGGAATCGGTGCCGAGTTTTAATGCCGGGGCGGATTGTGTGAGTTACGTCAGCCATGAGTAGAAAGCAGAGAGAGAGAGAGGTGTTAAATCATTAGAAACTGGGGGGCAAAGTTTTAAAGAAGGAAAGTAGGGAGAGCAAAGTCGAACATTTTCTCTTTTATTCAATGACGGCCATTAATGGAGTTAAATGTTGAGGGGGTATTTGAAAAATGGGAAAACAACTGCAGGTTACTCCAAACCTCAGGGGTCTTTTGGTAATAATCCCTTATAGAATTGCAGCATGGGGCAAAGCATATTTAGCAGTTGGACTTGGATGAGCAACCACATGAAACGATTTCCCTTGTGATCTTCGGCACTATGGTGATTAAAGTCCGAAGTTGTGTCTTAGAAATATACGTTACTACGACTTTGAAAACAAAACAAGTTTTAAGTCTTAATAGAAACTTATATGCAGATAAAAGTTGGTAGAGTTCCGACTTTTAGTTTTAAAAACTTAAAAACTTTACGACTTTACTTTTTATATTATTAGGTCAAATTTGCTAAAGTTGGGCTAGAAAATGACAACAAGCTGAAAATATATAAATATGTGGCCCAACTCATCATTTTATACAATCAAAATTAATCCATTTAGAGTTAAAAAAATAAAGAGAATGAAAAAAATAAAACAAAAAATTATCACTTTTTTTCCTAAGCTCTCTACATCACTTGTTTACTCTTCTTCAATATGACTTTGATAATCTTGGTTATCAAATTTATGTAAATGTTGATATAGATGAAAAAAAATATTAATAATGGTACAAGTGTCTTAATAAATGAGTTTAACATGTCAAATGATAGAATGACAAAAGAAGAAAATGAAAATATAAACTTTGAAGATGATAATATTAATATTATCATCTGTTATGATGTTCCATATGTTTAAATAGAAAATTGAGATATTTTCAACTTCTTATTATGAATTATGAATTATAGATTTTTTTTTTGTGTTATATGTTTATGGCATGAAACGTTTTTATAATACTAGAATATTAGGAAGTGAAAATGTTATATAATATAAATTTTTCAAGATAATTTAGAAAATTATAATTTTTTCATTTTTTTTATAAAAATCTTACAACTCTACAAATTGTTACTATATGACTTCATAAATATAAAAAAAAATCATAATGATTCTAGGTAGAAACCTAATTTTGATAACTTTGGTTAATATTGTCATTGATTTTTGTATTTCTTTTATCTCAATTAGATGAATCAAATATACAAAAAAAAAAAATAAATTTTCGTTTTAGTTGGTGTGGATATCCTTCTCGAGATTAAAGGAGTTTTTATATCTTTGGTACGATTGAAAAATTTAGATATTTGAAAGGGGTAAAAGGGTGAAATGACTAGGCGGGGATTATTGCTAGCATGCTGCTCGCGGTGGCTTAACATTTCATAGCTGCATTGACCAAGTAACTTGACGAAAGCTCAACAGCCTCTATTGAATGAGATCTCTTTTCATATTTTTATTCCAGGCTCCATATCCTGTGCGCTGCGCTGCCTCGGGACGTGATATTTCACAAGAATACCTCATATTTTATTCATGGATAATTACAATTTGCTCTATAAGATTTAAGAAAAATTATATTTTGCCCTTTTTATCTTAGAAATATACATTTTTCCTCTTATTTTTTTAATATAGTCAAACAATAACTTTTGAAATCTTAATTTAGATATTACAATAGCTATCTCTTAATAATTTCAATCTATATGCTATTTTTTTATAGTTAATGGATATATTAAATTATCAATTTTTCTTTTTATATTTTTTTCAGTTTTTAAAATAATATTAATTAAATGTCAGTTAATTATAAAAAATATTATACAAATTAAAATTACTTAAATATAACAATCATATAATCTAAATTAAGATTTCAAAAGTTGCTATTAGATTTTACTAAAAAGACAGAGGGTAAAGTGTATATTTTTTAAATAGAAGTAGGCAAATTGTAATTAACCCTTTATTTATTGTTGGAATTGGCTCCAATAAAACTTTGAATTATTTTTGTAAAAAGGTAAAACGAAAATTATCAAATTTATTATTGATATTTGGCTTCTGGACCGAATTGCTTACTATAGTTTTCCTTAGTTCCAATAGTTTGTGACTAGATTGGCCTTTATTGTCGACACTTAATGATAAACAAAGGAAGTTGTTAATTTTGAAATCTTGTTTTGAAATCCTAATGTACTAATGAAACTTTTAATAAACTTTATAAACTTTATGTACTTTATTGTTTTCATTTTTTGTGCATCAAACCACAATATCGATCATCGCTGGATCCACCATTGGATGACAGAGGCGAGACCAGAGGAGATAGTATTAGACATTACTCTTTGTAAGTAGAAAAACTGTTATACTTAGAATCTCATGATCAGAAACACAATGGTATTGGATGAGGGAGATTTATTTTATCAAAATTCGAGTTATCTATAACATCAAAATACTTTGACTAATTTAAATATCATTTCTAGAGGGATCAAGTGATGGATTCGGTGGTATCACACAAAAAGGGGTAAATTGCATAAAGTGTTTTAAATTTGTTAAAAGTTACATAAATAGATAATATTTCAAAACTAACAACTTCTCATACTTACTATTAATTTTTTAACAATTAGTGATACATTCTGACCAAACTCTAACATTAGTGACTGATCTAGTCTCAAACAATAACTTTAGTGGCCGTATTGGAACCAAAGAAAACTATATTAAATAATCTAGCCAAGGAGTCAGACACTAGTGAAATTTTGGTACTTTTCCAAAAAATAAAACTGCAACTACAGCATGTCTGATTCCAATTGGATTGGGACACATGAACGTTTATGAAACAGGACCAAGTTGGAATTGCCTTCACGATCCTCGACCTATCACTATTGTCCGATAACGGTACCCGACTTTAAAGCTGTCATAATTTCAACTTTTACGTTTTAAACTAAACATCTCATTTTAGACATTTTTTAGACAGATTCCGTTTCGTTAAAACTAACAAAAAAATGTCATGTCAGATTTGTAAGAATTTGACGCAGGCTATCTTGTACTTCCTCTCTGTCCTAAAACAATTACAAGACATTTTATTTTACTCAGTCTAAAATTTTTCTAATGTTTCATATTTAATGAATTGCTTTATAATATTATTCTTAAAACTATTATTTTAATATTCACCTTTTTTACTTTTTTAATGTACGTATAAAATGTTAAAGGGAAAATTGTGATTGAAGCACGTTATGGTGGGTGAATATTTGTAAAACTACATTTGTATTATTATCTCTTTTGTAAAATTTGTAAGTTAACCCTATAAGCTTTAAAATTTACAGTTATATATTCTAGAAAAATTAATCACTGTCCCACTGACTATTTTTTTTCTTACTCTGCTCCTGTGGGTAAAAATAGAAATAATATATAAACTTTATTCACTTTCTTAATCTTCATTAATTGCAAACAAAATGGCCCATTAGATATAAGATAATAAGACTAATTATAAACTGAGAGGTCGCTTGGTTGGGAGGAAACCGTAGGGATTGAAATTGCAATTGAATTTCACTACACTAATTAAGGAGAATGCGGATACCGGCTTTGGTTGGCGGAGCAATACAACGAATCCACCATGGTTGTATGGTTTGCAAAAATTCTGTGCTGCTGATATCAATTGGAGATATTCAGTCCGGCGAAATGCGAAATCGTTGGGGGTAGTGAGGATGACAAGTGAATTTGCAGATTATATGCTTCGACTTTTCCAATGAAGTCGTCTTCTTCTTCGTGTTCTTGCTTAGGCTGATGATCTCGATGCGTTGGAGAGCACAATGGAAGCTTCAATGGTGATCTTAGTTTTTCTGGGTTTATGTTAATTTCAATAGAACTAATTTCTTGTAATATTAATTTAAAGAACGAAGGTTCCTTAAGCAGCTGGAATTATCATTAAGGATTCTGTTGGTCAGGCCAGTACTTTTTTTGCTAGTTATATAATTGAAAGATACTTAAAATCTTTCTCTTCTGGGAAAATTAAGCACTTCCTTCTATTTCTTGGAATACAGTTGGTATGCTCAGACTATATGTGGAAATTTCTTGAAGCTTTAATGGCCTTAAAGGAATATTCTTTTGTTTAATTTTTTAAGAATTTCTTTGGAAATTTCTGTATGTTCTTCTTTCTTGGGAAGACAATGGTTCATCATTTTTAGACCAAAAATCTCTTTTCTTAAAGGGTTCTCCCCACAAATTTTAATTTTTTTTAAATTAATTCTTAGGTGGGCTTTCCTCATTCTTCAGGGCTTTCTAAATGGACATGCTTAGTTATGCATCCATTTCCAGACAACTTTCTATTTTCATAATATCCACCTTAGATTTTTGTTAGAGAATAACTTTGGTTTTCTAGTTCATGTTCTTTGTCATCTTCTTTCCCCTACAAAAATTCTTTGGTCAAAAAATCAAGTAGAGAGTTGGTTTTTCCTGCAATACATTAAATATCAAAAGCAAAAGAAAATAAAATGGCTTGCGAACAAGCAAAAATTTGCTTAGAAGCTAAAATTTGCTTTTCAATCAACTCTAATTAAAAATTTCTTATTGAGGAGGTCTTCTTCAAATTTTGTGACACAAAGCACAATTGTCAAAATTTTTTTTTAATAGTGACAAAATTCTTTTGAGCTTGGTTTCAAACTCCTGAAGTAAATCTTACCAACTTCTTTTTATTATTAATTTATTGTTTTAATATTCTACTATAGCCAATATCATTGATATCTATTTCAACAACTTTAAAAGTTGCTAGGTTGGGAATATTAACACAAGGAATTTCTTTCATTCTTCTTTTAACTAATTGGATAGCTTTAGTTTGTTATGTTCTCGAGTCAGGAGGATTTTTTTTTAATCTATCAAACAAAAGTTTACAATCCTTGGCAAGATATTTATAAAAATCTACAACATAATTTAAACTTCCCAAAAATCTTTATAATTGTTTCTTGTTCTTTATTTCATTAGGAAACTTGTTAGCAAAACTTATTGATCTATCAATAGACTTAATTGTTCCTTTGTGAATTATATGACCCAAAAATCTAATTCTAGTTTAGAACAATATCATCTTCTTTGCTAATACTACCAATCCTGCATCTTTTACTATTTTTAAAAATTTGTTTAAGTGTTTCCATTGTTAATTAATTGATTGAAAAAACATAAGCACACCATCAATGTAAACAATAGTAAAAGAATTATAAGGATTAAAAATTTCATTCATAATTTTTTGAAATTTAGATGGACCATTTTTTAACCCAAAAGGCATGACATTCCACTCATTGGGGCCAAGGTGGACATTAAAACCTATTTTATATTTATCTTATTTGGCAATTTGAATTTGCTAATATCCCTGCTTCATATTAAATTTTGAGAATATTACAGCATTATGAAGTTTAGATAACAAATCTTTATTGTTAGGTATTAGATACCTAATCCATCTAAGAACTTTGTTCAGAGGCTTCTAGTTTATTACTAGTCTTGGTACCTGTCTTTCAATTTCTGAATTCTTAATTACATAAAAAGCAAAACAGCTCTATGGTAAAGAACCATTTCTAATCAATTTCTTATCCAACAACTCTTGGATTTCTTTTCTACCATGGGTCATTAATTCTTCATTCATTTGGATTGGTGTAGGCCTTGTAGTAACAGTTTTTTCATTAAAGTCTGGTTCGTAAAGGGGATTCACAATGTGTTTCTTTCTTTGCCAAAAGACATTGAGAATTTTAGCACAAATTTTGTTGGCTAAAGCTCCCTTGAAGTGTTCTATTTTTTGTCTTAATTCTTGCACTTTTAATTTCTCTTTCAATGCTCTTGTGTTTTCCTTCTTCTTTTAAACACATAAGAACATTTTATTTTTTTCCTAAATTTATAATACGTTCTTTTAATAATGATCTTCTAAGTGGTTCAGCAAACCCAAAAGTAATTTTCTTTCCAAATTTCTTGGTGAAAATTCCATTTATACTTACCTTAAAAAGCATGATTGTTGCTAGGAATGAAGTTCCGAAAACTATTTCTTAGTTCATATTTAAAATTATGAAATGTTGTTTAATACAAATATCTTCATTACATACATCAACATTTATCAGTTTAAACCTTATTCATATAGTTTATTTGTTAGTAGTAGTAATATACCCAAAAGATTCATCAATATATTGATAAGGAATAATTCCTTCTTTAATACAGTTTCTATGAGCTCCTAAATCGACTAAGACCATTGCTGTCAATTTGAATTGATTTTCTATTAACAAAGGCATTATACTAGTAAATCTTTGGTTTGACATTGAATAGACTTCATTAATTTGTAATATTTTATTTCTAATTCTTTATTTTCTTGGCTAAAATTTGGAACATTTTTTTCCTCTTTCTTTCTATTTTGCCTTAAACCTAATTTTTCCATATCTTACATTACTAACTTATCTTCTAGAAAATCTTAAGAGTATCCTTCAAAATTTTAAAATTCTAAAATCTCAATTCTATTCCTAAGAGATTTTATTTCTAGTTTTATTTCTAAAATTTCTCTTTTCAATTCTGCTAGTGTAGGTTCTTTATGACTTTTCCGTGTCTCGTCTATTTTATTAAGGATTTCATTTAAACTATAGACAGGAGGCTTGGTTAATTCTTGTATATCCAACTTTTTTTTTAATTTCTTTTACCTTGATTTATTTGATTTTTTTGCTTACTAACTTTATCAAAGTTTTTAAACAAATTTTTTTTTCTTAATTCTATATCATCAATTTGTCTAGCAATTTCCAAGATTTTTTTTTCTTTTTTAGTAATGGCATTGACCTGAATCACATTTAATTGTAGACTTTGAGCCACAATTTTCTGACTCAGATTCCAAACTATCAAAAAGACTAATTACATTTACTTATTCAGAACTTTTAGAAGTTATTTCTTCTCGGACCTCTTCGGACTCACTATCACTATTTGACAAGATTTGCATTAAACTCTCTTTTAAGCCTTCATCTATTTCTAAAGAGTTTTTTTTTTTTGTCTTGTTTTGCATTTTTTAGCAAAATGTCCTAGTTTACCACATTTTCAGCAAATCCTTTGATCTTTTCTGGATTTTCTCTTTTTAAATCTTTTTGAAGGTCCTGATTTTTTTTCACCAATCTTTCAAACTTTTTTCTCCTATATTTTCTGTAGGATTTATGCTTATTTTGTTTTCTAGGCTTATATTCAGAGTATGACCTTGGGTATCATAACCAAATTAAGAATAGAATCTACCAATTTTTTTTCTTCCTGCTAATTTTTCTCTTTTCATATGTCTTTTCTACTTTATTTCATGACATATTTTTAAACTAACTTCTTTAATTTCTATTATGATTTGACCATAAGTATAATTTTCTAAATTGGGATGACCTTGGTTTTTCTCTTTAATGTGATCCACGACTAATTGACCAAAGTGTTTTCAGTAATCATTGTATGAATTTTTCTTTCCAAATAGAAAATCTACAATATTCTCTTTCATAAACACTAATAAGGAAAATATCATTATACCATTCTAAATCTGAGAAAGTTCTACGTCTCATATTTAACAACAATTCACCGTTTCTACTTTCTTTACTTGCTACATCACCAATAAAATAAGAATAAATAGTACACAGCAAAGTATTTACAACATCAGGTTCATTTGTTTGCATTAATTGGTTCCCATGTTAAGACTTTCATGATATGAATATCTTTCAAAGAAATAGTGAAGTTTGGATGACAATTAAAATAAATTGATCCATCACAGAGACTTGATTCAACAACGCCTAGCAGAGAATCAAAGAATTTATTATGTCTATAATTTCTTAAGGCAATTATCACATAAGTGTTCAAATCATTTCTCGTTAAAGGTTTTAAAGCAATTTGCATCCGTCCAACATGCAAGTAGTTATAATGATTTTCTAGATAATCGTTGCTCATGTATTTTAAAAACAGTTCAAATTTATTATCTTCTTCTATTATTGGAACAGTATTTTCTACCGTTTTAATGACATAAGTTATTCGGAAATCAAAAGTTTCTTTTTTATAAACATCTCATTTATCCATTTTAGGAATATTTCAATTTCCTAATTTCTTTTCAACATGCCTGATTAATACAACCTATGAGTTCTTCATTTTTCTATTCCCTATAATTTCTTCTTCTTGTTGTCTTTTTTAAGCAAATTTAGTCAAATTTCTAAAGATTTTATCCATCAATAACAATTAATTAGTGTTAATGTCTTTACCAGCTATCTATCAATGTTTTACGTAATCTTACTGCCATTTCACTTCAACAACGGGCCTTATGGTTGCTACGGGACTTGGGTGATAGTCTGAAAAGATCTTAACAATAATCTTTAATCACTAGTAGGAAAAAAGCTTTGGAAATTTGATTAATTCTTGAATCAAAGAAATAAGATAGAAAATAAAATTTAGGGACTAGAATGCTCAAAACTTAAAAGCTTGGTGTGGGTGTAAATAAAAGCCATTGCACAAATGTAATTTTTTATTATTGAAAAGCCTTGCGGAGCTTTATTGGCTCACGAATGGGGCAAATGTGTTTCTTCAAACTTGCAGAGCGTTACAGGGGCCGTAAGGTTTCTGAAGGCTTTTTTGAAAGAAGTTGTGCTTTTCCGGCGTCTTCAAAAACAAATAAATGCAGGTCCTTAGCAACTTTGTTCAGAAACATCTGCAAAATAACGTCACCTACGTCCTCAAGTAATTATATTTGTAAAATTTCTCTTTTTCTAGGCAGGGTAAGTTAAACAATTAGAAATTTTTATTTAATTTCTAAAAATAATGTTATTCAGGTATATACAGTACTAGCATTCAAATTACATTAGTTTTAGAAAAAAATAAAAAAGAAATACATTTTAAAAACGGGAACACAAAGTCCATACGTTTCTCCTTATTTATTGCGTAATGTTTGGTAAACATTAGCCAACTTCTAATCCACATAAAACAAGAGACTATCCATTTACTATTGTTGATACCCAATTTTATCCGAGTATTTGCTTTTATTTAATTTTAGGTTAGGGAAATTAATTTAGGTGGCATTTTTGTTTTGTAGGGGGCCAATTTGGTCCTTTTTTGTGTTATTAATTTTAGAAGTTTAAAATATTTATCTAGGGTAGAAATAGTAATTAATTTAGTTTAAGTACTAATTTAGAGTTCTAAAGGTCTTGTAGGGTCAATTTAGGCAAAAGGAAAAAGCCTGGGTGGAAATCGAGTTTTTTAGAAGATTTTAGGCAAAATTGAAAAGTTTGGGGTAAATCTGGCAAAATTATAAAATTCTGAAAAAATCTGTTAATTTTTATAAAACTTTATGCTAATTTGACAAATCAAGCAAAAGTTAGGTTAAATTGCAATTTCATAGCCTAAGAGTTTTGTTGGACTAAAAATAATATTTTGGCAAATTATGTCTTAATCTCTTCAAATTGAATTTGGATAGGCTTAAACTTCAAAAGACCTAGTTAATATCGCCTAAGATCCTTTAGTATAAATATGGGTCACCACTTGAAGGAAAAGGGGAGAAGAAATTAGCTAACCCTAAGCTCCTAGAGAAAAAGGTGAAACTACAGTCTAAGTCCCCTATTTTCCGGTACCCTTCCCCAGAACCCTGATCTTCCTTAAGCCACCGCCACCCCCGGGAAGTCCAACCCTCTGCCCGACGCCTCCATCACAGCCCCAAGCCACACGCCGCCAGCTCCACCGCCAATGCCCTCGCTCGCCGACCCCAGCCTACCATGTAGCCCGCCACCCAAGCTGCCGCCGACGGCTCCCCAGAAGGAGAGTCGGCTTCTCCCACCGCTCCGGATGGCATCCTCCCTTCCTCCCCTCATCTCCGACATCTTCGGCCGTCCCTCCCCTGCCCATGAGGTCGCCATATCGCCGCTGGGTCAAGCCCAGGTAGCCTCTCCATCTCTCGTCGCCGGCAAACGAACAATCGAAGGAGATCCGTTTCACGATCTCGCTTCAACCCGCAACCCGACCCGTATCCATCCGGATCAGACACAGCAAGCCTCTTTTTGGGTATAAATCCTGATTAATCCTTTAACTTTTTATTTCATTCGTATTAGTCACTAACTTTCTTTTATTTTGCATATTTATCACTGACAACAAGCTTTTGTTCTTTATTTTCATTATTTATTTTTATTATTTATTTATTTGTTTGTTTGGGCCGTGTGTTAAATTTAACCATTAAATTCACATAGGAATACAAGTCAGGATGTCTATTTGTTCATCTTAGAATCTTTTTAATTTTAATTGAATACACATAATACATCCAAAAATCAATTTGAGAGCATTCATTCTGCATGGGTTTGGTAAAAGACCTACGATAAATTTAGGATAACAATAGTTTTTAAGATACATATCCAAGTGATTTGATAGGATTTATGGTTTGGATTGATAATCAACTAAAATATTTAAAGGAAAAATAGATAAAATAACAATAGATTAAGTTTTTAGAGTCCATATCCGGATGATCCGAAAGGATCCATGGTTTGAAAATACCAAAAATTTCATAAAACAAATAAAATCATATAGTAAGGTTTAGAAGTTCATAGTCAGGTGGTTTGATTAGAATCAATGGTTTGGAAATTAATTAAATCATTTAAAGTGAGAAAAACAAAATTTAAATCAAACTAAGATATCAATTTTTGGGCTCTAAAATAAGGTTGTTTTAGCGTAACCATACTCTCGAACCCCTTAAACTCTTGTAAGCCATTTTAAGGTATCCAATCAACTTAAGTGAAACAGATTGATGGTAACTCCCCAAAACACGTTGCTACAGCTTTGCAACTCTATTAGGGGAAATCTCGTGAGTCAAGCCTATAAGGTTTGGTTTATTTTTTTTATTCTGCTTTGCTTCTTTTTGCATGACTTATGCATTATATTTACTCGTTGTAGGCATATAATATGCACTCATGTCATGAAGCTCTACACCCAAGCTTTCTTAACTCAACCATATTCTTTCAAAGCAAAATTGGTGTTGTTGTCATTGTGAGATCATGGTCTCCAAACCTTCATTAGCTTCAAGTAGCAAAGTAGTGTATTTGCCTCATGAAACGGTAGTCTTTGCATGGGCCCATGAAACACTATGACTCAAATTAATCATCTCCTTACATAAACCCTCATGGGTCAGGTATTGGGCTATCACTATGATTTGGTGATGGAATTCAAGAACCACTTTAAGCCTCTTGTTAAACCACCCTCATGCATATAGAATATCTCATTTAACCATAGAACTAGCCATAAAGTTCCTACCATTTATCAACACCACAAACATGTTGTTGTTACGCCATTTTGTTGCCTTATGCTTTTGTTTTCTTTATGTCTTATATTTATGGCTCTAACTTCTCTTTTTCATATTAGCTTATGAGTTATTAATTACTCCGTCTTTGAGAAACATACTATGTAACTTGTTACTAACCTTTCTTTTCTTTTGTTATCTATTTAATTTTTCAAGGGTGTTTTTTTTTCCATGCATAAAAATCATATATCAAGCCATTCTCACTCTTAACTTTCTTGTCAAAAACAAGTTTTGAAGTTTTATGATAGTTAATAATCAAGGTCATTCATCACATGTGCACACCATTCATCACTTTCATGCATTCATTCTATCAAATAATCATTTCATTCAAAGTGCAAGATTTTCATCCTAATTCGGTACATCCACAAAAGACATTGAGCAAGGCAGACGTAGTCTTCAAGGAGACTTCATGCAATTCTTGGATAAGGGAAGTTTCTATGCCCATTTTTGTGGATAGGAAAGGTGTCTCTTGAAGAAGAATTTTTAAGCTAGATCCGACCTAGAAGTTTCTATACATTTATGAATGACAGAGAATCCTGCGAGTGGACTTATATCTTTGAGGGCTTGCCAAAGTAACTTAATAGTAAAAATCTCCTAGATTTAGTCTAGAATCTAAAGTGTAGTTTTTGTTAAATGGACATATGTTATTCTTATCTTTTTTAATAAGGAGATGTGACATGTGCATTGCACCGCCTTTCAATAAAAATTCACATTTTATTTCCATTTCACCATTCTCGGCATTATACCATCCATTTCACCTTTCTTGCCATTATACTTTCTTTCATAAAGAAACACAAATTTGACAATGCTGCTCATATGTGGAAATAAAAGCTAATGAAGATTAGATGATGGCAATCTTAAAAATGCTGTCAAATCTAGTAAGAACGATCTTAAATGTTGCACCTAAACTTTCATCATACAAAAGTGAAAGAAAGTTCGCAGTGGTTATCAGCATCATTGCAAGAAGTTCTTTGTTAATTTCTGGAGAAGGTAGCACTCATATTAAATGGCTTTGGTGACATCCTAATTCCTACAAATGGTCAACACAAGAAAAAGTTCTCATTTTTTCACAATGTTAATTTTAAAAAGAAAGGAAGTTCATCCCTTTCATCAAAAAGTAACAAGGGAAATTCAAAAGAAAAAAAGGACTGAGAGTAAGCACGAGCAGATAATGTCACTTGAGTCAACTGAAAGCCTACAAAGGCAGTTTAGGAGATAAAAGTAACTTTTAAAGCGATATTACATACAGATTGCGAAAGTTGGGGGACAACAGATGATGTCTAACTTTTTTGGAAAAAGTGATAAGTTCAAGATTGTCACTATCGAGTTTTTCAAGGCAATTAGGTCTGCTCACGAGTAGGCATTAAAAAGCCCTTCTTTCACACCATTCAAACTTTCCTTAACCTAACATCTGCCTTTTGATATCATTTTCCTTCATTTAAAAGTTGTCATTTTGAAATCACTTTCCACTTTTTAGACTTGTGCATTTTGCATCTTTGAGTTGGAAATGGAAAGAATAATAGAACATTTAAATCAAATACATGGGTTGTAAGTTATTTTTTCAAGCTCTTCAAATTGATGAAAGTTTTTTCTTTGAGGTTAAACCATTATTCATTAATGTGTGTGCGTTAAAAGTGAGGAAATGACCTAAGATTCTTGTTAGAAAGAAGCATTTCTTATACACACTGGGGGCATTAAGCATTGAATACCAATATGGTGAAAAAGGAGCAGAGGATGCACATTTTTAGATCATGATTCCCAAGGCGAGGTAAGGAATCACAAGCATCTCAAAAGGGTGGTAAACATAAATAAGAGTTACTCATCTCTTATGTATCTCGGCTTTCATAAGATTTATGCATTTCACCTATTGGGGTTCTTATTTTTTCAAATTCATGAATCATTCATCATGAGCGGCATGACTATCATGTATAGTGTATATTCCTTTAAAACAATTTTAAAGACAGGTCTTAAAAAGGCAGGTTTGAGGAATATCCACAAAGATCTCTAAGAAGGAAACTCTTATGATGCATAGGTTAGAGGCATTACTGTCCATAACAGAGCTTGGTTATTAAGAAACTATTCAATTGTCAAGGGTAACAACCATTCAAGGTGGATTTTATTAAGGTAAGACAGAAGGACACCAACATGGACATTTAGCAAGAAGTTTTCAAAGATCGAAATCAAGGTAAGTTTTCACAATCAAAGAAATCATCGTATATTTTCACACTTGAGGGGGGCAAATTTGAGAGGTTGTCATTCATGAGCTATCATATCATCATCATCTTAAAGGCATTTTAAAAAAATTGTTTTCTTAAGGCATTTTTCCCAAAGATCATTTCAAGGTGTTTTTTAAAATACTTATAAGGCATCTCAAGACAAGGACAAGCTTCATTTGAGAAATTCACCTATTTTGTGAAATTTCTTACTTTTCAAACTCATTCAATTTATGGAATCTTCAATTTTTTGAAATTCACTCATTTTGTGAAATTTTCTCATCTTCCAGATTTACTCATTTTGTGGAATCTTCAACTTTTTTAAATTCACTCATTTTGTGAAATTTCTCACCTTCGAGATTCACTCATTTTGTGGAATATTCGGTTTTCTTGAAATTCACTCATTTTGTGGAATATTCGGTTTTCTTGAAATTCACTCATTTTGTGTAATTTCTCACATTTTGTGGAATCTTCAGCTTTTTAAAATTTACTTATTTTGCAGAATTTCTTACCTTTGAGATTCGTTCATTTTGTGGAATCTTCAGCTTTTTAAAATTTACTTATTTTGTAGAATTTCTTACCTTCGAGATTCGTTCATTTAGTGGAATCTTCAGCTTTCTTAAAATTCACTCATTTTGTAAAATTTCTCATTTTTAAGATTTACTCATTTTATGAAAGTTTCAGCTTTTTGAAATTCATTTATTTTGTAAATTTCTCACATTTAAGATTAATTCATTTGTGGAATCTTCAACTTTTTAAAATTCACTTATTTTATGGAATTTCACACATTTAAGATTCACTTATTTTGTGGAATTTTCAGCATTTTTGAAAATCCACTCATTTTATGAAATTCCTTTCCTCCTAGATTTACTCGTTTTATGAAATCTTTAAATTTTTGAAACTCACTTATTTTGTGAAATTTCTCACTTTCAAGATTCATTCATTTCATGGAATCTTCAACTTTTTTAAATTCACTTATTTTGTAGAATTTCTTCGCTTTTAATATTCACTCTTTTTGTGGAATTTTCAACTTCTTAAAATTCACTCAGTTTTTCTGTATTTCTCATTTTCAAGATTCACTCATTTTATGGAATCTTCGGTTTTCTTGAAATTCACTCATTTTATGAAATTTCAAGTATTGAATTCACCCATTTTGAAAATTCATACTTTTGATGAAATTATTCTAAGTCCGATTACTTTCTTAGGAATTTTTATTTGAGATAACAAGGAGGGTTCCTTAATCTTAATACAAGGCCAAACTGAGGTTCTAAAGAGAAAGCACTCTTGTTCCTCGTAACTTGAGTCAAACCAACGTTTTAAATAGAAAAGTTTTCTTGCTTCATCACATTTAAAGAAAGGCTAAATCGAGGTTTCAAAAAGAAGGTAATTTTCTTCCTTGTAATTTGGGTCAAGCCGAGGTTTTAAATAAGAATGGTTTCTCTACCTCATCACATCTAAAGCAAGGGTAATCTAAGTTTTAAAGGCCAAGTATTCTCTTTTCTTAATCGATGTGGTAAAGAGTCAAGATGCTTTATCTCAAAGAATCGAGAGGTGGTAAAGAGATGAAATTCTTTACCTCAAAAGAATTTAGAGGTGGTAAAGAAATAGGGTTCTCTACCCCAAGTGTCATTAGATGTAGTAAAGGGTAAAGGTGCTCTACCTCAAATGAATTTAGAGGTTATAAAGGGACAGAATTCTCTACCTCTAAGGTAATAAGAGGTGGCAAAGAGAGGGTTCTTTACTTTTTAAATCATGGTAAGAGAAAATCTTTGCCAAAGGTAAAATGAATGAGAGAAGAGTTTTTCTTTTTCATAGAAAGGTTTCTACGGAGAAAAGGGGTAAGAAAGGATCCTTAACTCCTCAAGAAAAGAGGAAAGATTTCCTCTTTAGGTTTGGAAGCAATAGAAAGATTCTTATTGCAAAAGGTTAGGAAAGTTCCTAGGTCTGATAAACAAAGAGGAAAGAGTTTTTCTCCTTAGACTTTTAGACGATAGAAAGGCTCTTATCATAGAGGTAGTATAGAAGGTTCCTTAACCTCACAAAGAGGAAAAAGCTTTTCTTCTTAGGATTTTTGACAATGAGAAGGTTCCTATTGTAAAAAGGCAATGAGAGTTCCTTAGCCTAGTGAGAAAGGAGAAAAGAGTTTTGCTCCTTAGATTCCTAAGCGATAGGAAGATTTCTATCGTAGAGGTAATAAGGAAGGTTCCTTAGCCTCGAAGTGGAAGAGAAAAAACTTTTCTTAGGATTTTTGGCAGTGAGAAGGTTCTTTTTATCTAAATAAAAGGACGGAAAAAATTTGGTGACGACTTTGTATGCATCATGTTCCATGAAACATGCAAAGAGCTGTTGATACCCAATTTTGTCTAAGTACTAACTTTTGTTTAGTTTTAGGTTAGAAAAATTAGTTTAGGTGACATTTTTGTTTTGTTGGGGGTAATTTGGTCTTTTTTTGTGTTATTAATTTTAAGAGTTTGAAATATTCATCTAGGGTAGAAATAGGAATTAAGTTAGTTTACGTATTAATTTGGAGTCCTAAAGGTTTTGTAGGGTCAATTTATGTAAAAGAGAAAAGTTTGGGTCGAAATTGAGGTTTTTAAAAGATTCTAGGCAAAATTGGAAAATTTGGGGGCAAACCTGAAGAAATCAAGAAATTTTGGAAAAATCTGGTTATTTTTACAAAGTTTTAGGCTAATTTGACAAATCAAGCAAAAATAGGGCTATATTGCAATTTCGCATAAATATTGGGGTCAGATTAGTAGTGTAAGAGTTTTATTGGACTAAAACTGATAGTTTGGCCAAATTATGCCCTGATGTCTTCAAATTAAATTTGGATGGATTTAAGCTTCAAAAGACCTAGTTAATCTCGCCTAAGATCCTCTCATATAAGTATGGGTCACCACTTAAAGGAAAAGGGGAGAAGAAATACCCTTCCCCAGAGCCCTAATCTTCCTTGAGCCGCCGCCACCCCAAGGAAGTCCAAGCCTCTGCCCGACGCGTACACACCGCTCCGGATCACATCCTCCTTGCCTCCCTTTGTCTCTGAAACTATGGAAAAACAGACAGAAAACAGAGAAAGAGGATCAAATTGTATGCTTGAATGAGTGGTACAATTAAAACTATCAACTTTAAGTTGATCACTTCGGCCATGCAAGTTTATTGGATGATAGTGCAAGACTAGACCAAAACTAGTAGACAACAATGATTACTAGTCAAGTCTTGTCTACCACTAAAGAACTATTCACTAGTTAACTAGTTAAACTAACTAGCTTTATTCTAGTTACATGGCCGGTTACACATGGGTAATTATAGTACTTTGGTACTTGTGTTTGTCTTGTGCATGGCATTATGGGCCATGTTTGGACTTAAGTGTCATAATCGCCATATCGCTGCTGGGTAAAGCCCAGGTAGCCTCTCCATCTCTTGCGCCGCCGAACGAACAATCGAAGGAGACCCGCTTAAACCCACAACCCGACCCGTATCCATCAGGATTCGACCCAGCCAAGCCTCTTTTTGGGTATAACTCCTGATTAATCCTTTAACTTTTTATTTCATTCGTCTTAGTCACTAACTTCCTTTTATTTTGCAGATTTATCACTGACAACAAGCTTTTGTTCTTTATTTTTATTTTTCTTTTTCCTTGTTTTTATTTATTTATTTTTTTTGGGGCGTGTGTTAAATTTAACATTTAAATTTACATAGGAATACAACTCAGGTTGTCTATTTGTTCATCTTAGAATCTTTTTAATTTTAATTGAATACACACAATACATACAAAAATCAATTTGACAGCATTCATTCTGCGTGGGTTTGATAAAAACCTATGATCAATTTAGGATAACAATAATTTTTAAGATTCATATCCAAGTGATTTGATGGGATTAAGGTTTGAATTGATAATCAATTAAAATATTTAAAGGAAAAATAGATTAAGTTTTTAGGTTCCATATTTGGGTGGTGATCCATGGTTTGGAAATACCAGAAATTTCATAAAACAAATAAAATCAAATAGTAAGGTTTAGAAGTCCATAACCGGGTGGTTTAATTAAATCATTTAAAGCAAGCAAAACAAAATTTAAATCAAACTAAGGTGCCAATTTTTGGGCGCTAAAATAAGGTTGTTTTAGGGTTACCGTACTCCCAAATCCCTCGAACTCTTGTAGACCATTTTAAGGTATCTAATCGACCTAGGTAAAACAGATTGATAGCGACTCTAAAAAATATGTTGCTACAACTATTAGTCCGGCTTACCAAATTAAGCCGAAGTGGCTTAATATCTTTTTTATAATTTTTCATCAAAACTAATTTCATTTGAATGTTATATATATATATAACAATATTTTGAATAAATTTTTTTATAATGTAATTAAGTTTTTTATAATTTTTTTTATTTACTCAGTTTAAAAATGGAAAAATTTTAACTATGTTATGAAAATTTTATCCAATGGATCATGGTACGTCTATTATACTACCATTTAAATAATATTCATTTTTAAAAAATCCATAATTTTTTTTCTTAATCCATATTAATTATGAAAAATTGAACCTAATAATATTTTATACTTAAGAAGTAAATTATAAGTAAAATATTATATTAAGCTGTATCATAACTCTAAAAAAAAACTTACCAGAAGTTTATAAATTTAGAAATTGACAGTAATTTATAGCGTAATAACCATTGTCTTTCCTAGCGAGATTTTACAAAATGTTAATCATTTTTAATACTATTGTCACTAGGCATATCACATCATATAAATCACAAATACATTACATAGTATGCTGCGTCATGTATCATTGTCAATTGGCAAATTAAAATATTATGTCAAGATGTGAAAATTAAATATTATTTTTTTATATATATTCAAATTATTTTCATCCTATTTTCCCTAATATAAATCAAATATATATGGAAAATAGTTTTTTTTTATTAAAAAATATATAATCTATGGAACATATAGAACAATATAAATATTTAAGTTGATATTTTCCAATTGAATTTTCTTTTTAAAAAAATAAATAAATAAATGAAATCAATTTTTTTCAATAAAATATATCTAGTATCAATTATATTTTTTCATTTTGTATATGTATGGGCAATACATTTATGTATATCGTTTAAAATGAATGAAGAAAAAAAAGATTTTTGTTAACCTGTGTAATGCGGTATACCACAAATGTACCATGCAGTTAATCATGATAAATTGAAAAAACAAATGTATTAAAAATATCGATTAAGTGTATTACTGAGGTATCCTACGGCTTGCCGCATACAAATTGATATAATATGAAAACATGTGTAACGGTACACAATAAATCTGGCAAAAGATCACAGTAGCGGGCAAGATTGAAGGCCTTGCCTGTAGGTTGTAGGTGACAATGGTAGAAATGTAGACGAAGTCGTGGATGTTCGGGAGGTTAGTAGGGTAGGGAGCGTAAATTTGATTACTAGTACATAATTGATGCCTACGTAATTACTAAGTACATTATGAAACATGAGCTAAAGCTGTTCAAAGATTGTGATTCTGTGAATAGGTCAGGAACAGAGACCATGACAGGGATTGAGTTTTGTATTGGATTCTGACTTATTATTCTTTTTTATTCGTTGGATTATTTGAGTTGTGGGACTCTAATTTTTGACTTTTTGTTGAGATTCTATTTAAAATAGCATTTGTATCTCTCTCTCTTTTTTTTTTTTTTACTTCTAATAAATTCTTTCATCATCGATCAGAAAAATAGAGATATGTCGGTCCCAGCGGCCCAAGCATTATTGCGCGTAGATATGTAGTCCCGATCGTGCGAGTCAGCGTCCATTCCCTGCCGACCGCGGTCCAATTGGACTATGTGTCCTGCCCTCCATCATCCTCATTTATTTGCTTTCGCCAGGTTAACTAGACTCATTAATTTCATAGGCTGAAATGATGGTCCACTCGACAAGGGACTGGTCCCAGATCCCACATACACGGACCACATTATGCCACCTCCTATTTGTTTTCCTGGTTGTTAACTGCTTCGTTGTGTGATTTTTACCTGGACTTTCAAACTAATTGTTGGGGTTGGGATTGCAACTTCAAATCACGTGAAAATCTACAGAAACTCTCTTCAGGTTTGCTCTAATATACAATTTTACCCATATTTTGAAATATTTACACTTTGTTCTCCGAGCTATCAACTCATTTACTCTATTGACCTAATAACTTATTGACATGTGATGCCCTCTTGGGCTTCAACCACAATTAAGAGGCACATTGAAGGCACACACAGGGGCCCAACATAGACGAACCTATTGAATAACAGGTAAGCAATGTCTTTCTCTCTGTTGAGCCTTTATTGGTTCAAGTATTTGGGGGGTTTCCTCTTATACACAATTATGGAGGCCTTAACATTGTCTTTGGGTTTCAAATCTATCCATTTCTAATGACCTAACTTTGGTGCGGGAAGAGGAGCTTGTGCCACCCTTACTAGTGTTTTCCCCTCATTATGCCATTAGTGAGAGAAAACATTAGTGAGAGAAAACAATTATAGATTAAGAGGTGATTAGGAGGAGATTAGGAAAATATTAGTGGGAGTTTAAGAAAAATGTAGGAGAGCTAGTAGAGAGAATGAGAGAATGTTGTAGATGGAGAAGAGAAATTAGTGTGAGCAAGTGTGGGAATGAAGGTCCTATTTTCAGGGGAGTAATAAATTTTGTTTTTTCAAAAAAACCCTAAAAAAGTAGCCGTTTGTAGGAGTTTGAGAGAGATAGAATAGTAGAATGTCTTTTTTGAAATCTAGAGCCATTTGGGGGTGAGGTCTGGGCTGTCTCGATTCGATTTCGAGCCCAATCTGAGTCTAGGTTGGGTCAGCCTAATTTTGGCTTCCCTTTTCCGTCAGACCCATATTCGGCCTATTTTCTCCCAAGTTCTCTCTGTATTGGGCAATGCCTAATTTTGATTAAGTTGGGACGAGTTTGACCTAGGCCAGATCAACCTGGCCTATTGGCCACTTTTACGGTCTAGTTCAAGCCATGGGTTGTCTTGATTTAAAGGTATTTTTAGAATCTTGATATGACTAGGTCTTCTTGGGCCTTGTAGATGGAGGTTATGGGCATGGTAACAAAGGAAGAAGGGAATTGAAGATGGAGGCTCACTCGTTAGATACAAAAGCTTTGGGGATAAAGTTTCTGAACGAAGGAAAGCAAGACAAAAGGCTGACATTTTCCTACTTTCTTACCTAATCGGCAATCATGATGTTGACCTTGGAGTGATTAAAGCGTAGGTATTTCAAAATAGCAATTGAAAGTGTAGACCAAAGTAAATCTCACTATATTTTTCTAATTTTTCCTATTAGTATTACCACCCGCATTAAACTTTCATCAGTTAGCCCTCTTGAGTAACATTATTACTGGAAATCAGAGATTCCAATAGTATACATAAAACACATGAGGTATCAAGGTTTTATTGTATTTTGACCATAGAAAGAAGTTGCCATAAATAGTTAAAGCTACAAATTTTGAGTGAATTCGTTTTACTTTAAATCAATTTAATATAAAATAATTTATTTTTATTTTTATATTTTTTTAGCCTGAAACTAATTTTATATATAATCAATATTATGTATGTGTAATAATCCATTGAAAATAAAATTTTTATAATTTAATCAATCTTGTATGAATTTTTATTTTTTAATGACTAAAACTATAAAATTTAATAATATCATGAAAATTTACTTTCAAATGGATTATTACATTTGCATCATATTGACTTTCAAATGAATTTGATTTCAAGAAAAAAAATTATAAAAATAAAAATAAGTTATTTTGGATTAAGTTGAAATAAATTGGCTTGACTCATTATCTCCTTTTTTGCTGTTGAAAAATTATTATTATTATTATTATTATTATTATTATTATTATACATTTTGTCTAGAATCTATCATTTGAAAACTAATACTCTATTTTTTTAATTTTTTTCCATAACCAAGTTTTTAAAAAAAATCATAAAAAATAATTATTTTTAAAAAAGATATTTTGAATTATTTCATCTTCTTTCGTTGTATAGTTTCAATTGCATACAAATTAAGTAAAAGAAAAATAAAATTAAAAATACTACTGTAACAACTTGTTACCACGTGAATTAGTGAATCTAGGATCTATACATTTGTATTTCAGTGGGCGCTGACACCGCACAGCGTAGACATGTGCCGCTTATGGAAAATGGAAACTGATTCCTAGCGAGCGCAGCCGTAAATGGAACGACACGCCAAGTTAGAAATGATTGGAGGTTGTCGCTCTATTCGTCTCAAACTTGTTCCCACGTGAGATTATGTATTCCCATCGCAATCGCGTATTTTTTTAAAATTCACGAAAAGACAAACAAAAAAGGCATCAACTAATTTCATTCATCTTAATTTTGTAGCAATTATATTCCTAGAAAAATGCAATTAAGTTTTTTATTGCACTACAAAGAAAAAAAATTGATACTACAGAAGGAATCAAGCAAATAATAGATTTAGCCCCCGTATATATATTAGAAATTGGAGAAAAATAAGTAGAAGTAAATATAATGTTTTCCTATGGAGTATTTTACGATAAAAAAAACTATTTGTGTCTCAATAATTATAAAATAATGTCTCCACACATTACATAATCTTCGAGAAAAAAGATATTGTAAGTACTAAATCCAACGAGAATTTACTCGTCCCAATCATGAAAATGAAAATCATAAAGACATCAAATAAATTTTTTCATACTAAAATCAATTTGATCTTAATTTTGCAGCAATTATACAACCTGAGTAAGTATTACGTAGGCCTAATTTATTATGTGCGTTATTCCTAAAGGATTTGAGAATTGTAATTTTAGCCCTGCATATAAGGAATATATTAATATTTTTTCTGCACTGGTTGGACAAATTACTCGGCTGGGCGGAGTGCGGCTAATGAGTAAATGATCGAGTGAGAGGGATGCGTTCTGGTTTTGAGTCCCTAGAGGCCCCATCATCCTCTCCAACAAATCAACTATCTTTCTTTTTCGTTTTTTTTTTTGTCTCTCTCAGTTTTATTTTTCTCATTTTCTTTTATTTTTTCTCATTTTTTTTCTCAATTTTTTTTCAGTTTTTCATTTCATTTTTGTCATTTCTTATTTAATCTTTCCAGTTTTATTTTTATTTTCATTTTCTCAACTTTTTTCTAATTTTTCCTTCTTTTTTTTTCAATTTTGCATTACTTCCAGTTTTGTCTCTTGTTTTATTTACAATTTTATTTTTTATTTTTAATTTATCTACATTTTATTATTGGTTCTATTTCTATTAATTATATTATTTTAGTTTTTTAAACAAGCTATTTTTTCTTCATTTTTTTGTTTCAAAATTTTCAACTAATAAAAGAACAAACACCAAATTCATTTAAAAGAAAAAAAAACATTTATGTGAAGGAAAGCATTTGAGGCAATTATAATTAGTTTAATTCCGTTAAAATAATCTTGATAATCAGTAGCCACAATGGTAAAGACCATTCCATTCAAAGCAAATATTAATCAACTGAATTCGTAGATATCAATTTGATAATTTATTAACAGTAAAAAGATCAATTCATTTAAGGTATCTATAATTCAAATAAATTCATGAATAGTAATTTCATGATCCAATATTTCACCAACTCTAACAATTTTATAATTAGAAACTGCTTATATCCACTAAGTTGTAAAAAGCCTTACGTTAACAACCTATATAAAGAACCTCTTGCAGGAGGCTTTTCTTGCTTTGACAACTCAACTTGCATATTACGTGAATTCACTGTTGTGTGATTTATATGATACATGAATTTTGAGACAAGTACAATGCAGTATTTTAACAATCCACTAATGAATTAGTAAAAAGAAATTTTAGGAGCAGATCAAATAGGGAAGAACAACTATAAGCTTTACAAACCTTTTTTTTTTTTTTTTCACAAAACTATAATACTACATTGTATTCATCATAGTTTATTTCTATATCATATAAAAAGCATGAAAATGAAATTTCGAACAATTCTACACTTTCTATTTTGTTTCAGGAGCAAACTAAAGAGTCAAGATCTATTGTGAGGATTACAGATGCTATTCGTTTTTACAAAAATATTTCCAGAAATTATACACTGCATTATATTCATCATAGTTTTACTAACAATTTTACATTTACTTTTGTTTTATATTCTGTTACTACTGTTGAGGAAGGAATTGCTATAAGACCTATAGCATTCTTGGTAAGAATCAAGGCCCATAATTTTTCGCTTTAATCTATCACCATTTTTTTTGTATTGGTGAACTAACAGTGTGGCAGAACAAGATGGACAATAGGTACGAGGTCTTTACTTAATTGATTTAGTCATATAAGACTCATATCGCTATTCTTTTTGCCAGCATTATAAGGTTTACAAAGTTTTTTCGATAGCATTCGACTAACAAACTTTGTGAATTGAGCAAAACAAGGCAAGGTGCTAATAACAGTGGCTTATAAAGAATAGGGTAAGGTTAGAGAATGTTATCTTACCCAAAGCATTTGCTTCTTCTTCATCTCCATTGTGCCTCGTAAAGAATGAGGTAAGATAATTTCTATCTGGCATTGTGAAGGTTGTCGTCATCTGCAAAGGAAAAAATGTGTGACATAGAAGGGAAACATATTTGATGCATAATAGAAAAATATTGCAAGTTCATCATCTAAACAAAAGCTCAATTTTAGGAAATTACCTCTTATGGAACTCTTTCAGTTCCATCTTTATCATGTTCCCTGATGTTGATTTTTTTGTCATTATATGTAGATGCAGCAATGTATATGTTGTCCTTTTAAAATTTTAAGAAAAGATGAACAAGAATCAGAATCACTAGATTCAATGTGTTTGACTGCACAATTGCAAACATAA
The DNA here is from genome assembly GCA_005392925.1 of Aquilaria sinensis. Taxonomy (NCBI): domain Eukaryota; kingdom Viridiplantae; phylum Streptophyta; class Magnoliopsida; order Malvales; family Thymelaeaceae; genus Aquilaria; species Aquilaria sinensis. Next base: position 349,324 of record SMDT01002155.1, read on the forward strand.
TATATATGAACTCTTAGGCATGGTTCAACAAGTATTAATTTAGCTTTTAAAATTAATGACTAAAAGGGTTTCAAGGTAATGTAAATGATTTAGTAAACAAATCCAATGCCATCTTATATAAAAAAAAAATTAAAGACCTAAATCTCACCAATTTTGCAAAACTTTTTGTCAAAGATTGAAATCTCATAAAACTAGCAAACATTAACAATAACAATAGGAATCCAAGTTTTATATCAAACCCATTTTTTAATAAATAAAAAAGTCTCCAAATTCTAAGGTTACCCAAATTCAAAATTATGGGATGACATACTAGACCAATTGCATAGATTAGTGGTGTTTAGAAAAATTGATTTCAGGAGCGGATGCCACAAATAAGAATCCAACCTGGAGATGAGAGGAAAACAGTGTTCAAGACCAAGGATGAGTTGTATGAGTGGTTGGTTATGTCATTTGGTCTTATCAATGCACCGAGCACATATATGAGAGCAATGAACTAGGTACTGAAACCATTTATTGGGAGTTTCATATTGTATATTTTGATGATATCTTGATTTATAGTCGTTCAAATGAAAAACGTGTTTCACACCTATGCCAGGTACCATAGTCTTATAGGAGAATAAGCTATATATGAACCTAAAGAAGTGCGGTTTTTTAACTAGTAAGATATTATTTTTGGGCTATGTTGTCAACATAGAAGGGATTCAGGCGGACGAAGCCAAGGTCCAGGACATCAAAGAGTGGCTTACGCCGACGACAGTTTCAAAAGTTTGGAGTTTCCATAGGTTGGCCACATTTTACAAATGGTTTATTTAGGATTTTAGTAGCACTGTTACCCTTATTACATAGTGTTTAAAGAACCAGAAGTTTCATTAGGGTAAGGAGGCAAAAGCAAATTTTATCTTGTTGAAGGAGAAGCTGTGCACTGAGCCAATTCTTATCTTGCTAGAATTTGAGAATCCTTTTGAGATATAGTGTGATGCTAGTGGTGTGGGAATTGGTGTTGTCCTTTTCTAATGACGTATATTGGTTATTTACTATCGTGAGAAACTTTCTGATACGAGGTGAAAGTGGACCACATATGACAAAGAGTTCTATTCCATTGCATATGTTCTGAATGTATAGGAACATTATTTTGATTGGGCAAGAATTTATTATTTATTTTGACCACAATGCTTTGAAGTACCTGAATAGTTAGAAAAGAGCTAGCAAGGTTATGCATGCAAGGTGGTAATACTTTTTACAAAAATTCCTTTACAAGCTTAAGCACAAGGCATGAGTTCAGAACAAAGTTGCAGATGCCTTAAGTTGATATGGAGATTTATTGGTGAAATTAAGACATCAAATTGTTGGCTTTGATGAGTTAAAGGAGGTGTGTGCTACTAATGAGGATTTTTCTGGTATTTGGGAAATTTGTGGTAAACAACAACCTACAAATAACTTCCACATTCATGACAGTTTTGTTTTATGAGGTAATCAACTATGTATTCCTAAGACTTTGTTAAGAGAAAAGATAATTTAGGATTTGCATGGTGGAGGTTTAATTGGTCATATAGGGAGAGAGAAGACCTTTGCAGCGGTAGTGGATTATTATTATTGGCCATACATGCGTAAGGATGTCTCTATTTTTGTGCAGAGGTGTTATGTGTGCCAAACTGCATAGGGACAATCTCATAATACAGGTTTGTATATGTCTTTGCATGTTCTTGATAATATTTAGGAAGATTTATCCTTGAATTTTATTTTTGGATTACCCTGAACCTAAAAAGGGTAAATTCTGTGTTTGTTGTGGTGGACAGATTTTTCAAAATGATGCATTTTATTGCTTGTAAGGAGACATCAGATGCAAACAAGGTTGCTAAGTTATTTTTCAAAAAAGTTGTGCGCTTGCATGAAATGCCAAAACAATAACATTAGATCGAGATAATAAGTTTCGGGGGCACTTCTGGAGGATTTTGTGGAGGATGTTTGACTTTTCTTTAAATTATAGTATCACTTGGTGAAGACAGGCCTAAGCAATAGGATCTTGCATTAGCTAAGGCAGAGTTTGCATATAATAAAGCTGTTCATAATGAGATTGAAAAGTCTTTTTTTTTCAGTAGTTTACACCAAAACTGCTACGGTACACTCTTGATTTAGTGAATGTTGGAATTGGAGTGAATGAGACTATAGAAAATATGGTAGAGCAGTGGTAGAATATTCAGGCTGAAGTTAAATAGAAATTGGAGTAGGCAAATAGGAAGTATATAAGCAAGCGGCCAATCAACACCATCGTGAGCAGATTTTTGAAGTAGGTGATGAAATGATGGTGTTTCTGCAAAAGGAGATGTTCCCAAATGGTACATATAGCAAGCTACAGCTACGCAAATATTACCCGTATAAGGTTTTGAAGAAAATTAACAATAATGGCTATGTGATTGATCTAAAGAATAATATGAGAATTTCCAAAATATTTAATGAAATGAATATTTTCCTGGATTACTCTTCTGATGAACCTTTGTCCCCAAACCTTTCGAGCAAATTAAGGTCAAGTTTTTCTCAAGTAGAAAGGATTGACATGAAGCGTCTAGTGGATAAGTTTATGGAGCGAGTTAATCATGTAAAATTGAAGAAGAAATCCCCAAATTGGTCTCGCTTAAACCCTAACTTCTGAAGGTTATAACTTTTGCTACAGTTATCAAAATGCCTACTATAATATGTCTTTTTGAAGAGAATTTTGTGCTCTACAGGTTTCATAAAGTTGCCCTTTGTGACTGCATTTTTCAGGTTAAAATTCTATAATTTTGAAGGTTATCTGGGCCTCTAATATATTTATCGATTTTCTTTCCTAGTTATTTTTAGTTTCCTTAATTATTTTAGATTAAGGCTTCTTTGTAAGCCTATAAATGGTCCTCCATACATTATTAATAGACAATGTATCAATAATATTAAAGTATTTTTAGAGCTTCTTGTTATCCCTTCAAGTGATTCTTACTTTTCTCATTAATTAAGCCTGTTGTTTAATCAATTTTTATTTCTCGTTGTGTCAAGTAATGGCTATTAGTAATGTCTAGTTGGTGCTAATTTGGCAGTAGGGATAGTTAGTCATCACTACATGGTCCACTACTGAATCACTTACTGCTACCTTATTAATGATGACAACCATAACTTACTAACAATGGCTGACTATCTCCATTGAGATCGTTGATATTTTCCTAGCTATTTGCTATGGCTAATTATACGTGAGTCATATTGTTAGGTACAAAGTTCACTACACCAGGAGACATTGTCCTTCACTATTCTAAGTGATATTTCTATATACTCATATTGTTATGCTTCAGACTATGTATGTACTATTAACTTATTGTCTGGAACAATATTTTTTTATTTATTGGCTAGGTAGTTAATGTATTTGAATAGATTAGTGAACTTGATGATTTAGTATGTACTTGTGGATATATAAAAACTGTTGTTTCAATATAAGTGTCAGAATTATAATGTATGTATTTGCAGATAAATAAAAAATGATGTTTCAATATAAGTGTCAGAATTATTGGGATTGGATATTGTATTAGTATGAGGATTAAGAAGAAGAAGGGCCAAAATGAAATTCTCTATTGGCAATGGATGACAGAACCTCAATCACAATCAACTATTGCTAGAATAATTCACTTTAGTTACAGAACCTCAAACCTTTTTGTGATGACTTGTCATCACTAATTAATGACGATTACTTGTCACTAATTTAGCTGGTGCTAGTTACACATATTTTAGTAGTGGGTTATATATAAATGAATGATTACAAACGTAATCAAACAAAGTAAAATTTGTTAATGATTTTTACGTTGAGGCTCTTTTGGATAAATTCCTAGAATAGGATGATAACGTGAAACCAATGAAGGAAATGTGAAAATAAGCCTTGCATTGTCTTATGTTTTAAATAAATGATTACTAGTCACTACTTTTTTGTAGTTGTCAATGTAATTATTATAATATGTTATTTCAAAGGAAATTTGTTTTCTACTGGCATTACTAGGGCTTCATCCTCCATAATTGTGTTTGGCGAATAAAAAATCTATCATTTTTAAGAGGGTAAAATTTAAATTTAATTCCTTAACTTTTTGATTTGTCCTAAAATGGTCCCCTAACTCTAAAAGTAATTATTAAGATCCCCTAACTCAAGCAAAACATCCAATTTGAGTCTTACCTGTTATTTTGGCTGTTATTTCAAATGGAAAATGCATATATGGGACTTAATACCCCCTACTTGGTTCCACAATGTAACGTGACATCTTCTTAGGCTAGACTAATAAATTTTATGCTAGAATTGATAAAAACATAATTTTAGGGACCTGAATGTTAATTAACCTAATCTTTTTTCCTTATTGAGCGCCATCACATTAATCTCGCTGCCACCCCACCACCACTAACCCTCCATTATGGTTTGATCGCCCTTTTTGACCTTTGCCATTGTCGCTCCCTTCTATTTTTTATCACCTCTCTTTCTTGCCCCTTTCTGTTTCCTCGTGCACCGTTTCCCACCATCTCCGTCAACTGCTCTGGCCAATGAAAAATTGCAAATAATTTGAGAGAGATGGATTTGAGCAGTGTTATTCGGGTTTTCACTCAACTGAAAGATCATAAAGGATTCTAAGAAGATCATGCTTCATTGATTGCTCTGGCGAAAGATTTTAAGAAGAAGATTTTGGGATAGATTCATCTAGATGATTTGAGCAGAGGAGAAGATTTTGACTTGTGATTCGAGCTCGATTCTAGTGTAGGAGAATATTGAATGGCTGTGCTTGCTCTGGCGGAGACGTGATATCGCGCCAGAGAGGTAGAGGCAGAGAGAAAACCAATCGAATCTCGTTAGAATTGGGGAAGATGATGGAGTTTAGGTTATTTGTGTTTTAAGTCCTCAATATTGTTGTTTGTGCCACTTCCGGTCTAAACCTTTATTTCTTTGTAATATGGTCATCCATTTTTTGTTAAAAAAGAAGCCACATGGTAGTGTGTGTGCCATATAAGCAAATTCCGTCCAAACTAATACCTGAATTGACTGTAAGGACCAAAATAGGACACGCTAAATAAGTTAAAGGACTTCAATAGACACTTTTAGAGTTAAGAGACCATTTTAGAACAAACCAAATAGTTAAGGGACCAAATTTGGATTTTACCCTTTTTTAAGGATATCCAAGTAATTGAAATTTTTCTAGTTTTAAACTGCAAGTATTTTTGGTTTCTTTATTTATTTCAAGTTAGGGTTTCTTTGCAGCTCTATAAATAGGCTCTCTTACATTATTATTAGTTATTTTATTAATAATATTGAGATATTCTAGTTGCTTAGCAATCTCTATGATTGGATTTTGTTGCTTCTTTGATTAAGCGTGTTTTCTGATAAATTTTCTGGTTGTCACCAGGTCAAAATTTATCCATGTTCATCTAGAGTTCAATAGATGAACATGAATATATCATTGTTTTTGTTCATTTTTTCAGTTTACTTATAGCCCAAGGCCCAATTGATTGTTGGATATGGCCAGAAAACATGGAAACTAACAAACCATGGAGGTTAGTGAAATGGGTAAATAACGGTAACTGTCACAACTTTCAATTGTCATTGCAAGTTGATCCTTAACCTCCATTGCATTTTTCAACTGGTCTCAAACCTTTATAATTTATTGTATATTGGTTCTTAGCTCTTGAAAGGACTTAGTTGGCAGAAAAATCTAATTTATAGAGATGGAAGATTGCATGCTAGTTCATAAGAAACATTAACTGTTAATATGACATAATTTGAATTTATTGGAGGATAGTTACAAAAAAATAAATTAAAATTTAAAATTTTAATGTTAGATAATTATGTGTGAGTTCATGAATTTAAATTGTTCAGTGATTTTTTTTCTAACAAATTCAAATTTTGTACCATAATTCTTTAACAGTTAATAGACTATTAAGATTATAACTTTTTCTTCTTTATAAATAGGATTTTTGTGCTAACTCAATCCTATTTAGATCTAGGGACCAATATACAATGTAGAAAATGGTATATTCTTTCAAGAGAAGAGAGGGAGGCCTCCTATGTGAAAGTAACCCAAATCTCATGACTACCTATGAGTCCACACAAGCGGGCCTTATTCTTCGTACAGATAATGAGGTTTCATTAATTGGTTTAAACCAAAATTATGAATACAGCCATCAGTTTGATGTTTGGTAGGACCAATATACATTGAAGGAAAAGCGCCAAATTTGCTACTAATATTTGTTCGAATAGGCAATTCTGTCACTAATATTTTTCTGTAGCAAATGACATAAATTTTAAGATATAAGAGCAAATTTGTCATTAGTATTAAAATATGGGAGAAAGTTTGCCATTGATGCTGCAATATGAGATTGAATTAGCCACTTATGCCTCGTTAATCCATCATGCAAATTTTAGTGAGGGTTGTGAATTTGCTCTTAAAACATAAGATCAATAGTAAATTTTTGCAAAAAGAAAAAGTATTAGTGATGGAATTGCTCCTTCAAGCAAATAATTAGTGGTAAATTTACAATTTTTTCATACAATAAATTATTAAAATTTGAGATTAATTTAGAGTGAAATAGAGATCGGAGGCTGATTAGCAGTAACATCTCAAAGTTAAGAATAATGATGTTTTTAACCTGTAGAAGAACGAAAGCCGGTTGGTAGCACGTGCGGAAAAGATGAGTCAATCATGTAATACTTCTTTGTTTTCTTTTGTTTTAGGGTGCCGGCGGAAAGTAAGAATGTGTCTACTGTATCCTGTTGTCCACATGTTTTGTTTGGAAAGACAAGATAAAGGGTAAAATGTTTTTGTTTATCATGAAGATAGAAGTAATCGTACAAAATTAATTTAAAACTTTTTTGATTCACATGCATCTTGATCAGGAAAACAAAGTAAATAGTGATGTTTTGGTTTAACATGAAGATGGAAGTAATAGTACAAAATTAATTTAAAACTTGCCTGTAATGATCCACATGTATAAAGACAAGGTAAATAGTGATGTCTTGGTTTAACAGAAAGAAAATAATAATTGTACGGAATTAATTTAAAACCTGCACGTAATTATCAGATCAGAAGTGTGACTCCCAAGCTCTTTTGGCCTACCAGTAATTAAGCACCATTCTTACTGTTTTTGCTTAGTAGGAAGACAGTAGTTGACTCGCTCAGTATGTTTTAGAAATAGCATGAATTATTTACCAGTATAAGGAAGAACTATATGTATTTTGCAAAAAAAAAAAGAAGAAGAAGAAAAATGGAAGAAGAAGGGAAGTGTAATACGATGACATACTTCAAGGTGCAAAAATGTAAAAGTATATATATAATACTAAGTACTATATATTCCCATGTATTTTCATCATAAAGAGGAAATAAATGAATGTATATAAAAATTTTTGTTTTGTAAGAAATTAAATTAATTTCAAAATCTGACTGAGCCAAAGTCTCAGTTTCATTTCGGTTTTTTGGCCTTTTGTCTGAACCCTGTACAAGCATCATGCTGATGCTGGTAGCAGGTAGAGACATAACGTTTTCGAATAGGTTTTTCATCAGTCTTTTTTTTAAATGGGAAAGGAATATTACATTTTATGTGCAATCATATACGTACACAAGGGTATCGTGCATTTCAGAGTTCATGGAGCCCATTCAATAATGAAGTGAGATTTAGAGGTAGTAGTATTACTGTTTTTTTTTTTTTTTTTTTTTTTTTTTTTTCCTTTTGGTCATAGATAAGAATGATGTTATATGAATCACTATTCTTAAAAACTATGTCTTCCAACCTAACTAATTTATCTATAAAAAAAAAAGTAGGATAAGTTAATTTTTATACATGATCTAATCATACCGTGATCCTAGAATTTTTGTAACATTGGTTGAGTGACGAAGATCAAGATTTGTAAAACTTGTTACTTTTTTCCCCCCCATTTTTCTCCCATGAAATGGTCCGTCGCTGAATTGTCAAATTTCAACTTTAGTCGCACACTTAGCGATGTTATTAAAGTTTTGGTGTCACTTTAGAACATCTTAAAAAATATAAGGATCGAAATGAATGTTCCCTCTAAAAGAAAATATAGGACTCAAATTGTAACTTTTGAAGAGTTTAAGAATTATATTGTAATTTCAAAGTAAATTCCAGAATGGGGTCAGTGTTTTTGTCGAGGAAACTAACCTATAATGTAATGGATACCACGGCTACCTCGTCATTTCTGGAAGTCACTTTTTTTTTGAGAGATTTGGTTCATGGATTTAGTGAACAAGAAGAAGTTGAACATTGGGTGGTTCTTTTGTATTGGGAAGATCATGGAGGAGGGGGAAGGGGGGATTGGAGAGGAAGACGAGCCTTGAAAAGTTCGACTCCCATCAGCCCCCTTTGTTTTCTTTTTTGTCATTTCTCAATATTTTTTTTTTATTTTTCTCCCAGTTCTTTTTTGCTTTCTTTTAATTTTTTTTACGTTTTCCTTGCACCACTTAATTTTTTATTTTCTTTTTTCAGATTTTTATTTCTTTCTAGTTTTATTTTTTATTTTCATTTTTCTCATGTTTTTCGAGCTTTTCCTTTTCTTGTTTCAATTTTTTTGTATTATTTCCAGTTTTATCTGTTGATTTGTTTCCAGTTTGGTATTTTTTTTTTCAATTTTTTTATTTCTCAATTATTTTTATTTCATTCTTTATTTTTATATTATTCTTGATTTTAATTTTTTTTATAATTTTATTTATTTTTTTTAATTTTTTAACTAATAAAAGAACAAATAACTAATTGAGCCAACTGAACAAATAGTTACTTGTAAAAAATGGCTAGTTTCTCTAAAATAGAAAATAGTTCCTCTAAAAGAATGAATAAATAAATGATAAAACAATGACTGGTCCGTTTAAAATAAGAAATAGACACTAATAAAAAAAACAACTAATTCCTCTAAAATAACAAATAGATACTAAGAAAAGGACAATTAATTTCTCTATAAAACTAAGTGGTGCTCATAAAAGAACAAACAAATATTAATAAAAGAATAAAATTAAATAGTTTACATAGAAAAACAAGAATGAACTTATAAGAGAACAATAATTTGGGCCAAAGAACAAATATTGATAAAGGAAGAAATAGTATGCCGATTAATAATTATAAAAAAATAAATAGCCAATAATAAAAGAACAAAAAACTACAAAAAAAAACAAATAACTAGTTTATTGGAAAGAACAATTGAGAGCCGACCAAAAAGAATAAACTCATTTATGTGATACATTTTTATTCTTTTATATGTTGTATCTATTTCTTTATTAGTTTCATATGTTATTTTATCAGTTTTATTTTTTATTTTATCAGTCTTATTATTATTTATTATTATTATTATTATTATTATTTATTTTATGAGTATTCATTAGTTTTTTTTAATAAAATTAGTTATTCTTTTATTGGTGTCTATTTTTTTTTCTGAGGAACTATCTATTTTACTAGTAACTGTTTGCTCTTTTTTTTTTTAACAGCTGCAAAAACCTCATATTAAAATAACAATATATATATATAAAAGGAAAACTGGAGAAAAATAAGAAAACAATTTTTTTAAAAAAAATTGAGAAAAGAAAATGAAAAGGAATTAGGTGCAAGGGAAACTAAAAGAAAGCGACAAAAAATTGTACAAAAACTTTAAAAAAAAAAAGTAAGAAAGGAAAGGAAAAAAAAAACCTTGGTACAGGAGAGAAATGTTGAGGTTTTGTCCCCAGCTTGAGTCTAACTCTCACCACCCTACAATTTGCTTGAATCTTGCAGAAATAAAATAAGTACGAGTTTAGTGTTCAATCGTTGCATGGCATAAAAGGTGTAAGCGTATCCAGGCAAGAGGATTATAAATGAAGTGTATGTCCATTTATAGAGTCGGACCTTGTCTAAATCTGATATAGGGGAGTTTTTTTTTTTTTTTTTATAAAAATTGAAGATACTATATATTTAAAGGAAATAGGAAAATTTTAATTTTTTTGAAACATGAAAAAAAAACCCCGAACCAATATTTAATAATATTTTTATAAAGAAGTCGTGCAAGGCAAGATAGAACTCCATGGAAACACTGGGTGAACACTTTATGATATACTAAAAGGGTAAACTCTACCCCCTTAAACTATAACTCATGTTAATCATCCAAAAATTATCAAATGTTGCATAAATTGTTCTCAAATTATTTAGTTGTTATTGTTTCATCCTGTCATTCATCACATTATTAAGAATGAATGGAACATCAGTAGCCAAGTCATTTTTTGTTCATATTTAATGTTTAATCCTGTCATTCATTTATTGTTTCATCCTGTCATTCATTTTTTGTTTCATCCTGTCACATCAATAGTCATGCAAGCTTTTAACGTAACATCAGTAGCCAAGTCATTTTTTGTTCATATTTAATAGCTGTGATAGCTAGCAGAACAAGGCAGTAACAATTAAATAGTTTAAAGACAATTGATACAACAGTTGATAGTTTGAGAATGATTAAGCAATATAAAATACAATTTAAAGACAACTTGTATAGTTAACCCATACTAAAAGGTCCTACATGAACAATCAAAAAATAAGGAAAAAAAAAAAGAGGTACGACTCTAACACGCCTTTTGGTGGAAAGGAAAAGTTGGATCAATCTTTAATTTAAAAGAAATTGTTGTCAATTTTCCAACAATGATTTTATTTATAAAAAAGGGGTGAATTTCACCATCTCCATGTTTGGTACTAACTATTAATTACAATATAATTTCACTCCCAGATATTTTTACTAACTATTAATTACAATATAATTTCATTCCCAAATATTTTTTACACTAATTTTTAAAATTATAATTTAAATTATACAGTAGCTATGAATTTAAATAGAATATCTAATTTAAACTACTAATGTTTTTTGGTACTTGGAATGTTATGTAAAAAAGGATATAAGAGATATTACACATCCTAATGTACTTTACATCCTACCTGATCCAACCTAAACCCTCCCACTAGTTGCAAAGAGAAGTAATCTCTTGCATAAACTAGGGTTCAAACCTTAGCCAGCCATGTGATATGACGGTCTGCATGCTAATTAGGTTAAAAACTAATAAGCTAAACTACTAATTTAGTATAAAGTCTAGACCATAGTAAATAAGTTGGAGTCATTAATTATGAAGTTTCCTTGATCATTTTAAAACCTTTTAACTCACTCTTCAATGCCAAAATATTTTAAGGACTCTTTAAACCATACTCTATTATTTTGGTTTTTCTTGTGTTGACATCTTTATGAATCTTTGTTGAGTTATAATTTGTTTATCATCTTCTATTTTTATCCATCTTAAACATAATTCTACATATTAAAGCACACCAATGGATTTATAGTTAATCATTTACTCACATTGCCTATTAACTTATTGATTGATATAATTCGACTCTTTATGAGGTTTTTTTAGAGTTATTGTTGCCAATTAGAGTGCTATGATAGTAACGCTATTAAAATTACTTATTATTCTATCTAACCTTTTTTATACTAACATTTATTAGGCAATAAATTTGATCCACTAATTATGCCAAATTTACGCATTAAATTGCAATTCAATTCTTTAAACCAACACTAATTACATTGTAATTAGAAAAAAACAATTAGTACTATAAATTAGCCTAATTAACATAGTTAGTTAGACGAAGAAACAAAAAAGTTTCAAGTCTATACGATGCTAAAAAGGCTAGGCTTTGGATATATAACTTCACATAATTCTAGTTCCATCAACGATCATTTTAATTTTTTGGTTCTCTTATTTTATTTTTTAAATAAAAGAAACTTCTCATACTATCTAATATTTATATCTTTTTTTCATTAGTGGTAATGAATTTATACTTTTTCTATAAAATAATCCCAGTTTTTTATAAAATTATTTGAGATATAGTTAGATGCTATTAATTGTGTTATTTTAAATTTTACTACACTAATCTTTTCTCATTTGTTTAGTTAAAAAGAATAAAATTAATCTATTTTTACAGTTTTCATTTCCCTTTTTCTTGTCTTTGCCTACTAACAACTAATTTATGTTATTTTTTTTATTAAATATTCATTAATATAAAAACTATAAAATATCATCTTAATCATACATATTTCATTTCTACCATTTAAATTTGAAGAATTAGTTAAAATTTTCATTTTCAAGTTTGATGATTAGAAATTGATGTTCTATTTTTTTATTTAATTTTGGAGAACTTTAGGAAAAAATATTAAAAATTCACCTCAATTTTTAGATTTTAAACAGATTATTATTCTTTAATTGTTATATTCAGTACTTTACAACAAAAAGAATAAAATAGCTAAATTTTAATAAATGTATGAAATATAGATTTATTTTCAATCTCTTGTTTTGTTGTTGTTGTTATTATTATTATTATAACATAATTAGACAATTATACATACAATTAAAATATGTATAAAAGTAGTAAACCGTACATTGGGCAAAAAAACTAGTGGATATATATATATATAACAGGATTGTTAAATGTTTGGGATAATTACAATTTGCCTCTTGAGATTTTGGTGAAATTACACTTTACCTCATTCTATTTCAGAAATATACACCTTGCTCCCACATTTTTAATACAGTTTGACAGTAACTTTTAAAATTTTAATTTAGATATCTTGATAGCCATTTTTCATTAATTTTAATCTTTATGGTATTTTTTTATAGTTAATAGATATTTTAAATTATCAGTTTTTTTTCTTTCTGTATGTCTTTCAGTTTTTAAAATATTTTTTTAAATGTAAATTAATTATTAAAAAAATATAGAGAATGAAATTATTTGAAGATGACAACCGTATAGTCAAAATTAAGATTTCAGAAATTGCTGTTGGACTGTATTAGAAAGGCATGGGGTAAAGGGTATATTTTTTAAGCAAAAGTGGCCAAAGTGTAATTTCATCTAAACATTAGAAGACAAATTGTAATTAACTCTAAATGTTAATCACATGGTTCAATTTAACGTACAAATGTTCCTTCTTTTGAGACTTTTTAATATTTTTTTTGATCAATTTTGAAAGGGCCTTGATTTATCTGCGCCTGACATACTCATGCGCGGGGACACATTTTAGTACTTATAAATCAATTCAATTAAAAATGTTGGGTTTTGCAAAATGGTGGAATGTTTGTTTAAGTACTCTTAGTCTCAGCAAACCCCCACCTATTTTTTCCCTTTTTTTTTTCTCATGTTCAAATTTTTTTTTTATTCATCAGCAAACAAAAAATAGCAAAGGCCTCAAGGGGGCTCAAAATTTACATCAAAATTTTTTTGAAGGGCATAAACCGAAGAGGGACAAACTGTCCAATTTTCACTATTCTGTAAACTCACCCACTTAGCTATGCATAATGCACACATATTAGCTTTTGTAAAGATCTCCATAGCAGAACAATAAGAGAAAGAGCATTACAGAGCTTCAATGTCAGAGAGTCAAGTGCCTATCCTCCAGTCTTCATGATCCTTCAAATTGGCAATTGTTTCTTTGTCAGATGCCTCAATTTCTACAGTTGTATGGCCTATTCTTAGCAATTCCTGAAGCCCTTTACTTATCGTTTCAGCTAAGGCTGCTCCTTCGTAAATTCTAGTAGCAAACATGGCCCGATTCTCCAAGATATTCCCTTGCCAATCTCTAACTAGATAAGTCATCCCAAAGGAGCTACCACTACAAATAGCCGCCACATTAAGTTTTATAGTTTCCTGTGCCGATTTGCTCCCGCTTAGAGGTAGAGGCAAAGTATCTATGTGAAGGCTAGCTTATGTTTTCGAGGGGCTGGTGGGCTTGGTAGTATTCAACTCCAGCAACCTGTATCCTATGAATTACAGATTTAGGAATGATGGTTTTCTTTTGAAGAATAGCCTCATTCCTTGCCAATCAAATGAACCAGCAAGTATAAGCAATAATTGAACTAATAATCTCCTTGTTTTACTGAGTATGATTTAAGGAATGACAAACCTCAATAAGCCATTGATCAAATGTTCGAATTTCAACATTGTGGAGTTTATAATCTAAACACACAAACCAGACTAAATGAGTCCATGCACACTGTAAAATCATATACTCCACTGTTTCAACATGAGAACAGAAAGGACATATAGGGTTTATTTTAATACCTCTTTTAGCCAAATTTAGATGAACAGCTATGCCATTTTGACAAATTCGCCACAAGAAGTTCTAAATTTTATGAGAGCATTTGATACTCCATATTAGTTTCCACACACAGGGATCTATTTGATGCGAGGTCAAAGTACTAGAAGAATTAGTAGCAATGTCTTTTTGTATCCTATAAGCAGATCGGATTATTACTTTACCAATCTTTTCATGTAGCCAAATTAGCTTGTCTATTCCTAGAAAATGGCTAATAGGGCTCTACAAAATGGCCTGTTTTTCCTTATTTGAAATAAAACTTGAGATTTGAATTAACTTCCAAGTGTGAGTGCAAGTATCTATGAGATTACCAACATTCATGTTTCTTATCTCTAATGAAATGTCTATATTGGGATGAAGTTTAAAGCCCCCTATATTCAAAATCCAAGCATCATTCCAGATGGAAATAGATTGACCATCATGAACTTGCTAGCAAACATGCTTTTTTAAAAGGTCCCTCCTGCTAACACACTAGACCATCCCCAAGAAAATTTAAGGCCTTTTCTTCCATTCCAAAGATTTTCATCAGGGAAGTATAACCTTCTTAGAATCTGTGCTAAAAATGATTAAGGGTTTGAGATGACCCTCCAAGCAAGTTTTGATAAGAGACCAAGGTTCAAAGCCTCTAAATCTTTAAAACCCATTCCCCATTTTTCCTTTGGCAATGTTAAACATTCCCAACTTTTCTAATGAATGCTAGAATCTGAGTGCTGATCTTCCCACCAGAATTTAGACATTAAGGAATGAATATTTTGACACCATTTCCTAAAGAATTTAAAACGGGCCATAGCATATGAAAAGATGGCAGTAATGACAGATTTTAGAGAAATTTCCTTACCTGAGTATGAGAGTAAGGCCTCTTTCCACCCTTGAATTTTTTTTTATGATTCTATCTCTGAGGAATGCCAAAGCCTTACACTTTGAGCATCCTCACAGGGTAGGCAATCCTAGATACTTTTCTAGATTTTCTTCTTTAGGGATTTTCAAAAAAAGGCTAATTTTTTCCTGCAAAGCAGTAAGAGTGTTATGGCTAAAAAAAAATACTAGTTTTATCAAAGTTTATGCATTGTCCAAAGGCCTGGCAGTAGTGCATAAAAACCTGTTGCAGATGATGTCCATTCCTGACACTGGCCTTAACAAAAAAAAGAAAGAAAGAATCATCTGCAAATAATAAGTGCATTAGAGTAGGACAGTGGTTGGTCATTTTGATACCTTCAATAAATTCCAACTCTACTGTATTTATTAACATTTGAGATAAAGCTTCAGTAATCATGATAAATAGATAAGGAGATAAAGAGTCTTCTTGTCTTATACCCCTTGTAGGTTTAAACGTTCCAGGCTCATTTCCATTAATTAAAAGTGTATAAGACACCGAAGTAACAAGGAACATAGCCCAAGTAATCCACCTAGGAGGAAACCCAATTTTTTCCATAATACCTTTAAAAAAAAGATCACTCCACACGATCATAAGCTTTTTGCATATCAACTTGTATAGCCATATTTCAATCTAATCCTTTCTTTTTGCTTTTAGCCAGTGGAAAAATTCATGAGCTATTAAGATATTGTCTTGAATTTGTCTCCCTTTAACAAAAGCATTTTGGAAAGGTAAGATGATGTTATTCATGTGAGGCTTAAGTCTATTAACAAGGACTCTAGAAATAATTTTGTAGCAGTAGTTACACAAACTAATTGGTCTAAACTGTGTGACTTTTTCGGAATGGGGAACTTTAGGGATAAGAACAATAGATATTTTGTTTATGGCAGTATTAAGAGTACTTTGATTAAAGAAAACTTGGACTACTTTGGTGACACTTTCCCCAACCTCATCCCAATATTTATAAATATCCATCAGGGCCTGGAGCCTTTAAAAGAGCCATTTAAAAAGCAGCTGACTTAATTTCCTCGGCTAACACATCCCTGTTAAGTTTCTCTTGTAACTATGCTTGCACTACTGTTTTGACATGTACTAGCACTTCATTTATGCCTATAGACCCTTCTGAGCTAAATAGATTTGCATAAAATTGCTTGAAGGTGTTTAAAATATCCTCCTCATTTTCAATCCAAACACCCTGCTCATTCTGGATCCTCAAAATTTCATTTGAAGCTCTTCTTTTTATAGTTACATTGTGGAAATAGGCAGTGTTTCTGTCCCAAATTTTAACCAGTCAACTCTACTACGTTGTTGCCAATACATTTCTTCTATAGTCCAATGCTCCTCAATCTGTTTGATAATCTGATTTTCAGCACTACTATCCGAGGCTTCAGAGATGTCTTGTAGATCTTCAAGTTTTGAAGTCAAAGTCTCAATCACCTGTTTATTATTCGGGTAATAAGATTTACTCCATTTAACCATAGCTCTACTGCGCCCTCTTAAATTTTCCTGAAGAGCATAAGTGTCATTGCCTGTAGTCAAATCCCAGGATTGTTTAATAATTTCTCTACATGTTGGTTCTCGGGTCCACATATGCTCAAACCTGAATGTTTTCCTATCTCTAATACTTTCAACCTCCGAGTTTAGAATTATAGGACAATGATCAGAACCTATTCGAGGGCAGTGATACACCTGATTATCAGGGTACATAGTCCTCCATGAGTAGCTCACTAAAGCTCTACCAATCTTCTCTTTTACTATCCCATCCTTTCTGCCATTTGACTAGGTATATTTTTGTTCATGAAATCCTGCATCTTGAAGTTAAGTGTTTAACAGCATTTCTTGAAACTCCATAATCTGCTCTTGAGCTTTCAACCTACCTCCTATTTCCTCACATTGGGCTGTTATGTCATTCCAATCCCAGGATTTAACCATAGCTCTACTGCGCCCTCTTAAATTTTCCTGAAGTGCATAAGTGTCATTGCTTATAGTCAAATCCCAGGATTGTTTAATAATTTCTCTACATGTTGGTTCTCGGGTCCACATATGCTCAAACCTAAATTTTTTCCTATCTCTGATACTTTCAACCTCCGAGTTTAGAATTATAGGACAATGATCAGAACCTATTCGAGGGCAGTGATACACCTGATTATCAGAGTACATAGTCCTCCATGAGTAGCTCACTAAAGCTCTACCAATCCTCTCTTTTACTATCCCATCCTTTCTGCCATTTGACCAGGTATATTTTTGTTCATGACATCCTGCATCTTGAAGTTAAGTATTTAACAGCATTTCTTGAAACTCCATAATCTGCTCTTGAGTTTTCAACCTACCTCCTATTTCCTCACATTGGGCTGTTATGTCATTCCAATCCCCTATGCATAACCAGGGTAATATGCTATGTCAAACTTGTTTGTCCAGTTTTTTTCCAATATCATTGTTTGCATTTTCACCCTTTCTCCGTTGATTCTTCTTTCTGTTTTTTTTCAATTTTTTTTTTCATATGTTCCGTGTTTTATCCCTTTTGCCAATTTTTTTGTTTCTCTCCAAATTTTTAGTTTAGTTTAGTTTTTTTTTTTGGGGGTTTTCCTTACACTACTATATAATGCAAAAGAAATTTCAGCTTTTTTTTCTTTTTCTTGTTATTTTTTTTATTCTATTTAAATTTTTCTTTTTTTTTCCCCAGTTTTTTCCCTTATTTTTTTATATTTGAGATAGAGGAATATAAAAAAGAACAAATTGATAACATTAAAAAAATATATATTAAATAGAACAAACTGATAATATTAAAAGAACAGATTAATAACAAGAAAAGGGAAAATTGATTCATTTACACCCCTAAATTGCGGTCGTCCAGACGAGATTGCAAATCGCAAATCAACTGAAATTTTGGAGAGATGAAATTTCAGTCTTAATTACAACTTGAGTGCGTAGAGTAATGTATGTTGATGATTTTAATATTAATGTTAAAAATCCTTACAACATGTTCATTTATACATATATATTTGTGAACATAATAAACTCACTTATATGAGATATTTTATGTTCTTTTACCAGTTTTATTTGTTCCTTTACTGTTTTTTTTTTAATTTTTTATCAGTTTTACTTTTTCTTTTATTAGTTTTTATTAGTTATTTTATCTGTTCTTCTATAAGTTCTTCTTTGTTCTCTTATAAGTTTTATTTATTTTTTTCTCGGTTCTTATTTCTTTATCTTTTGTCAGTTTTATCTATTATTGTTTAGTTTTTGTTTCTTCCGTTACTGTTTTTTTTTTATTTTTTATCAGTTTTACTTTTGCTTTTATTAGTTCTTATTAGTTATTTTATCTGTTCTTGCATCAGTTCTTCTTTGTTCTCTTATAAGTTTCATTTGTTTTTTTCTCAGTTCTTATTTCTTTATCTTTTGTCAGTTTTATCTATTATTTTTAGTTTTTGTTTGTTCCTTTAATAGTTTTATATGTTCTTTTATCAGTTCTTATTTGTTCATTTATTAGTTTTGTTTGTGTTTTTATCAATTTTATCTATTCTTTTATCAACAAAGAATAAATGCTATTTGCTTAGGGAATAATGAAAACATGAGAATAGATGAGACATCAAGTGAAACATCTAGAAAATGAACATCTAGAAAATGAAAAAGAATAAACAAAAATTCATAAAATAACATATAGGAATTAAAAAAAAAGAACAGAAACATACAAATACATAGGAACTGAAAATGAACAAATTTATAAAAATAATAAACAATAATGCATAAAAGAAACATATAGGAAATAAAAAAAATAAAATTAAAAGAACATATAGAAACTGAAAAAAAAAAAAACAGATTTACAAAAGAACAAACAAAACTGTACAAAAGAACATATAGAAACCGAAAAAGAATAAAAACGAAAGAATATGTAGGAACTGAAAAAAAAAATTATAAGGAATAAGAAAAAAAATTGTATTGAAACTGGACATAGTGCAGCAGAAAATTTTAAATAAAAGTTAGATGGAACCTATAAAGAATGAAAAAAAAATAATTGAAAAAATGAGTAAATAAAACTAAAAAAAAAAAGAAGAAAAACTAAAAAAATGCAAATAAAAATAATTTACAAAATGAAAAAAGAGAAGAAAAAACGAGAAAAAGAAAAGCCAAAAAACTTGAAACAATAAAAAAGCAAAGCACAGAAGAAAAGCTGGGAACAGAAAAGAAAAAATGGAAACAGATGTAGAGAAGAGAAAAGCGAAATAAAATAGGGAAAGAAATGCCAACAAGAATTGGATCCGTATCGACACTCTCTACTCAGGCAACATTAACCATTCCGCCAGTTGCAGGAAATTGTCTTGGTCTTACCTAAATATTATAAGAAGCTGTTCGCCAGGGTGGCATGGTTTACTATTTTTAAGAATGTGGGCCAAAATGTCAATTCTTAAATTTTATAGAGTTGACGCATAGGGGTGTAAACGAATAGAACGTTCGGTGAACCGTTTGTGAACAGTTCGGCAGGAGTTCGTTTATTTAGTTAAACGAACGAACACAAACAGATTTTCATGTTCATTTAGTTAAATGAATGAACACGAACAATGTCTCGTTCGCTCATTTAGGTTTGTGAACTGTTCGGTTAATGTTCGGTTAGTGTTTGTTTATGTTCGTTCATTTACTCATTCGTTTATGTTCGTTTGTTTGTGTATCTATGTATTAGTGTCTAATTATACATTTATTGTTATATATATTTTATATATCGTATTTTATATATTTATTATAACCTATTATTATTTATGTTTATTATTACCTACCCTACGTACACCCTACACACTAGATTAGCACCCAAATTAGTTTCTAGGCTATGTTCATTCTTCAATTCAGCTGTTCCAGTCTTCCAGACGGCCAAATCTGGCTCTTGAGTCTTTACCTATCTCTTTGTTTCGTTGTTCTTGTTACCAAATTCATCTTCTTTTTCATCAGATTCGGGTTGCCAACACTAGATTCAGCTTCGCATCGTCATCATTGTCGCCATCACATGCTACGCTCCATTCGCTTTTGCTACAGGTCACAGATCTTATGCCGTTGTTGATTCTTATTTCGTTGCCGCCTCCACCAGGCCGTCGCACACCAAGCCCCACTCGTGATTGTGGCTACCGCCCCACCATCAACTTGCATTGAGCCTTCTAGCCATAGCCACTGACCATCAAGTTTCGAGTAGCCACCCGCCGCCGTCCTCCTCGATTCTCCAACGTTTCACCGGTATTAAAAGGCTACTTGGGGACTACCTGTTGTTTGTTTGCAATTTCTGCATTATTTTCATCGCGATTTCGTTCTATTTTCTCTGTTTTTATTTTTTTTAATTGTTGGATTTTGATTTAGTTCTAATAATACTGATTTACTTAAACTGAAATTAAAAATCCAATAAGAGATATTACTAGTATTATATCTGTCAACGTGCTTTAGCTTGATAATAAGGTTTTAGCTTGATTTTTAATTTCTCTTATCTGTCAATGCCCTGCTTCCAAAGGTGAACGATAGTACATTGCTGAGTCTATTGACGTTTTAGCCTGCTAATAAAACATCCCGCTTCTCCCATATCTTTCGAGTTTCTAGTCGATTATGCATTTGCATACTTAGTTCGTTAGGGAAAGTTTTGTAGAGTTTTTCTCAGCTTCATGTATAAATTTTCTGAAAAGTTTGCTCTGTAATCACCAAAGATTAATCTAACGCTTACCTGTCATAATTTCTAGGGACATAATGCTTCTAACTTCTGAGTCCTTGCCATTCTTTGCTGCCAACAGAGAATATAAATGAATTAAAATACAATTCAGTTGACTCTGATATGGGATCATTTGCTTCTTTTACTATTATTTCTTTTCTTTTCTACCCGGAATATGCCACAGCTCCTTTGATATTAGTTCTTTTATTCTCAAGTATAATTACTAAGCATGAAAAAACAGAAAATTAGTTCATTGAAAATGGATGGGAAGTATAGTGAAGCAAAGTATCAGATTTGTTATGTGACCTTGTTATAGTGCATAGTTAAGTCCTTACTTTGGTCACTTAATTTACAAATTCATTGGGATTTATGAGTCTCTCAATTTAATTTGTTGCTATAATAACAACTGCTTTATTTGCATACCATTTCATATATTGCAGATTAATTGTGTCAATTTCAAAGCTTATTGTTCTAGTTTTGAAATTGACAATGTCTTCTCCTTTTTTTGATGCTCCACTCTTAGTGTCTGATGATAGATTTTTAGAGTTGCATACGCCAACCGAGTTAACTGAATCATCAACAAGTGTTGCAGTTTCCATGGATCCTATTCCTGTTGATGAAGCTAATGCTGCAACAGCAACAAACAATGAGGTAGCAGAAGCTGTTCCAAAGGTGAATGAAGCAAGCAATATGCAAGTTACTGATGCTCAGGATGCACCATTTACCAAGCAAAAAAGGAAAAAGATTTTAGGGGTTTGGGAGGACTTCAAGGTGGTTAAGTTGGCTAACGGAAATGAAGTGATCGAGTGCATCCACTGGCAATTTAAAATTCCAAAGACAAAGGATAGGACTACCACGCAAATGATTAGGCATCTTAAAAGCTGCCCGAAGAAAATTGCTATTTCAAAAGGACAACTAAATTTGTCAGTGCTGCCTGACACATCAGATACTACTAGTACAATACAAAACTTTAGGTTTGGCAATGCCAAAATTCGTGAGATTATCTCTCATATGATAATGGTTCATGAGTTACCATTTGTCTTTATTAAGTATGAGTTGTTTAATGTGTTGATGAAAGCTGCGAACTCATTATATCATCGAATCACATGTGCAACGTCTAAAAGTGATTGTCTTTCTAGTTATGACATTGCAAAGAAAAGGTGAAAAATTTGTTGAACATAATTAATTGTGTGAGTATCACAACTGATTTATGGACATCTGCTCAGAAGATTCATTACATGGTAGTCACTTGTCACTTTGTAGATTCAAATTGGAAGCTACAGAAAAGGACACTTAGTTTTGTTGAAGTCCCTCCTCCATATTCAGGAGTTTGTATTTATGATGTATTGTACAAGTGTCTAAAAGACTGGAACATTGAGACTAAGGTTGCTAGCTTGACAGTGGATAATACTTCAACTAATGATGATGTGGTGGTAAGACTGTTAAAAGATAATTTGAATTTTCAAAAGAAGCTTGTTCTATATGGAAAACTATTTCATGTCCACTGTTGTGCACACATTTTAAATTTGTTGGTGCAAGATAGGCTCTCAGAAATTGGGGATATAATTCACAACATTTGTGAGAGTGTGAAACATGTAAATGCATTTCCTGCACATCTACATGTGTTTAATGACCTTACCAAACAGCTACACTTGCCAGACAGACATCTAATTCTATATTGCAGCACTCGTTGGAATGCAACATATGCTATGTTATCTTGTGCTTTGGAGTTGAAGGATGTGTTTGTAATGCTGCTCGAGAAGTCTCATACAAATACTTGCCACAAGTGGAGGAATGGAAAAAAGTTGAGGGCATTTGCCAATTCCTGGGTCTTTTTTCATGAAGTTACTAAGATCATTTCAGTTAACATTAGTCATTATTTGACCTTTTATTTCATAAATTATGGAGAAGTTGATGCTACAATTTTCTAGTTAAAATTTTTCTTCTAACCTTTATCAATTTTTATTTATAAGCACCGAGTATCCTACATCCAATTTGTTTCTCACTGAGCTATCTGGGATAAAGAAGATGTTGGATGATATTGCTTCAACAGGAAGTGAATACATGAAAGGTATGGCCAGTAGGATGAAGGATAAGTTTGACAAATATTGGGGTGATTGCAACTTATTGATATTAATTGCTACTGTTCTAGATCCTAAAAATAAGATGAAATTGATTGAGTTTTCTTTTAAATCAATTTACTTTGAGGATGAGGCTACTATCCATGTGAAAACTGTTCAAGATACCTTGTATCATTTGTATCAAGAGTATGTTGATGCTCATAAAGTTGCTATGGTTGTTGCACCTAGCAGTGGAGATGCCATTACCAAGAGTGGTGCTTCTAGTGCTGGTAGTGGGAATGGAACTGTTGGAAAAAGATAAAGGACAAATAAAAAGTGGAAGGTCGAAGTATGATCAATTTATTAGAAGTGTTGACACTGTTCAATCAATAAAGTTAGAGCTGGATACTTATCTGGAAGAAGGAGTTTTCATTGGTGATCCAGATGTATATTTTGATGCCTTATAGTGGTGGAAGGCGAATACCTTAAAGTTTCGAATCCTAGGAAAAATGGCTGCTAATATCTTGTCGATTCCAATCACAACAGTTGTTTCTGAGTCCACATTTAGTGCTGGTGGAAGAGTTATTGATCCATACCGCTCATCTTTAGGAACTAAGATAGTGGAGGTGTTGATTTGTGGTAGTGATTGGTATCGTCATCATTATGGGATCGAGAAAAAGTTAAAGGTAATTATCTATTTCTAATTATTTTATACAAATTTCTAAGTTCTATAATAACATCTAATTATGTTGTTGGTTATGTCATAAAAAAAAAAAAAAAGAGGTTATTTCTATTCCACTTCCTTGAGGATAAGTCTATGTTATTCATTTCTCCATTATGAGGTATGGTTTGTTCCAACTAAACAACTTCTTTATTCCAAGTATTCTAAGTATTTGTTGTTCTTAATTTTTAAATGCAAATCATTTTTCAAATTTTCTAACTAATTAAGTAATGATTAAAAATATTTATATAAGTCATGTTCTAACTCTTTTTCTCTTTTTGCTTTACAAACAATGACTAATTCTTACTGTCCATTTTTTTTCAATACCTGCAGTGGCGTTTCACTTGTATGGTGTCACAAATGTTTGACTGGAGAATGCAAAAGACAAGGTTTCATGAAGCTTGCTGCTGTCTATGGGAAGCTAATTATCTATCTGTTGGTATTTTATTGGATTGTTGTACGAACTTATGTTATCTGTTGGACTACATTTCCATTACTTCAACTTTCACTTTCAATTTAAGTTATGGATTGTTGGTTTGGTTGTTTGTGATCATTTACCTTCATTTAAGTAGTTTATGAATGTGTTAGACTAATTATTTTTATTTGTGTTCTTTTATGTTATTCGCGAACAGTTTCATTTGTGTTCAAGAACGTGTTCGTTCGTTTATGGTCCGTTTATGTTCATGAACATGAACACATACTAAAACTAAACGAATGAACACGAACAAGGAAAATGTGTTCGTGTATTGTTGATGTTCGTGTTCGTGTTCGTGTTCGTTAAACATTAAATGAACGAACACGAACAGGGCTTGTTCGTGTTCGTTTGGTTCATTTATAGCCCTAGTGACGCATGGTACCAGGCAGGTTCATGTAAGACATGTTCATTTGAAATAAGCTAAAGAGGGGCCCAAACTCGGCCGTATTAATCATGGGCCAAATAAAATCTAGGAAAATTTACAAAAAAACCCCCTTGGTATACCCTAATCTACACTTACCCTTGCATATTTAAAAACCAACAATTTGCCCCCCGAATCCTAAATTCCATTAGTTTGTTTGTTAAGATATTGATCTCAAATACTGTTAGTACCCATGAACTCTTAAAAATCACACAAATCAACCCCAAGATCTTTCCTCTAACCCATTTTTCCTAAATATATGTATGAAAAATCTATGTTTTTTTTAAGGCTAAGGACAACATGCGCCTGACAGATGTGTTGCAGCCACCATCTTTGAATACTTGCAATTTCCCGATTGTTACTCTCGAGTTCCATTGATCGCCATTACACCAATCCTCGGCCTTCAAACTTTGACTCTCGCTTCCTCTCTTGAAGTATCCACAAACATCGACGCTCAATATTTGGATCTTTAAAAAAAAAAATTCTCACAACCAGTCTCAATGGTCTCTACGGCGTGTGTCACACTTCTTGCCGATTTTCTCCTCTTTTGGTGTTGCCATTGGTTTGCTTCTCCAGCCCGCGCCACCATTGCCGATGGTGAGAATTGTCACCAGAGAAGTGCGATGGGAGTTTCAAGGAGGGTGAGTCATTTGAGCTCTAGATTTCTACCTCATCGAACCAAATATTTTTTCCCAAAAAACCTCAATTAAGCTCCCGCCCTCCTCCTCCATTGCAATCCTGCAACTCGTTACCGATGCCCTTCCAGTGATATGGGTTTAGATTCCATAAAAACATAAAGGGAAAGTTACAATTACCTAATGAGGTTTGCTCTCTTATTTTTTAAAACATACATCTTGCCCCCTAGTTCTTTTATATTGTCCAATAACAACTTCTAAAACTATAATTTAAATTATATGATGGTTATCTTTCAGTAATATCAGTCTTTCTAATATATTTTTTTATAGTTAACAGATATTTTAAATTATCAGTTTTTTCTTTCTGTAAATTTATTTTTCTTCCTATAAATATATATAAGTATTTTTTAAAGGTCTATTAGCTATGAAGAAAAATATAAAAAAATCTTAAAATTACTGAAACATTGTTATCATATAGTTTAATTTAGGGTTTCAGAAGTTATTATCAGACACTATAAAGGTAATAGGGGTAAAGTGTAGGTTTTTAAAAATAGAGAGGTAAAGTGTATGTTAGATCAAACCATAAGGGGGCTTTTGTAATTTGCCCAAAATTTAGGTGGAATTTTTTGTCTCTGATGTCTTCCATTCACTATGTAATGAATCTTACGAATATTTTTTGCTTCTTCCAGGTACCGCTTCTAGTTGGTTGGATTTAGAAATACATTTCAATTGTGTTCAGTTTCCATCTTTTGGAGATAGTTGTATAAGAAATAGTATATTTAACGTTGACTAATTAAAGATGATGGCTAACGTGTTAGATGTAAAATTTTAGGGGTCATAGTTTGCTGGTGAAGAATGCCAGAGAAAAGGCTAGGTTCTACCTATTCGTTTGGTTCAACAGACAGTCTTGGAACAGAAGACACACAATTACCCTCCTGAAATTTACCCTAATCTACTTTATTTTTTAAAACTTACACTTTATCCTCTGTTTCTTTTACATTGTTTGATAACAACTTCTAAAACTCTAATTTAAATTATATGATAGTCATTTTTCAATAATTTTGATCTTTCTAATATTTTTTTTTGTAGTTAAAAAATATTTTAAATTATCAATTCTTTCTTTCTGTAAATGCATTTTCCTTTTTGTAAATGCATATTAATATTTTTTAAATGTCGATTAATTGTGAAAAAAATATAAAAAATCTTAAAATTACTAAAATAGATTATCAGACACTATAAAGAAAGCATGAGCAAAGTATACGTTTTTAAAATAGAAAGGCAAAGTATACGTCATGTTTTTGTAATTTTCTCTTTCTGAATGCTTTAGGGGGCAAACTGTAGGTTTTTTAATATACAAGAGGTAAGTGCAAGTTAGGGCATACCACGGGGCTGTTTCTGTAATTTCTCTAAGTTCTAGTATATCAGCGTTTTCTGAAATTATGGGCTCGCTGATAAAGGATTTCAAAAGCAGCGCATTTTTAACTAATCAAAAGGGGATGGACTTAATCAAAAGGGACTGGACCCCAAAAAAAAAAAACGAAGAAAGAAATAAAGCAGGAAAGAAAGACAAAAAAAAAAAACAATCAAAAGGGCGCAATTTTTTATCATTAACAGCTCACTTCCACGAATAATTCAACCTGAAACTACGATTTAATTAATCAGGGATTCTGACAGTAGGCATAATCAACTAATCAAAAGGGCACAATTTTTACCAGTAACCGCTGACCTTTCCACGAATATATAATCCAATATGATTGGATCGTGTTAGATTAGCAAATGATTAAATGCTTAAGTAAACTCATTCCTCTTAATTCAGCTGGACTAAGAATGTCTTGGTTGATCAAGCTAACCTTAATCGCCTCTACTGTTTGTATCATTGTGACAGTTTTTTTGTAAAATATAAGAGACGGATGCAGCAAATTCAAAAATAGGTCTAGTAAGTATATAGATATTATAATTTTAAAAAAATTTCATATTTTATCCAATATCTATCAATACATCCATATGTTGAAACCCTGTGATCGATGAAACGATTCAGATACAAGTTAGGAGTAAAACAAAAACAAAAAAAATTCCCAAATTTCGAGACCTTCCTATCACTTAAAACCAAACTACGATTCAAACTTGGTACCAACCCAATATTTTCAGCACTTACGGCGACCGAAAAGGACATATAACAAACATAGTACTTCACCTTGAAATAATGTCGCCAGTTTAAATATTATCAGTTACTATTAGTATTCATTCAAATATATCTAAACAATTCTGTGCCATAAGCTTATTAATTACTTCAAAAAAAAAACATGTCTAATTCAAAACACAAAAAATAATAAAATTGATTCACCTTTCAATGAGCACTGGTTTGTCCTGTGCTTCTGGGGATGCCAATGGAGGGGGATTTATTTGAACCCTCTTAACTCTATCAATGAAGAAACGGGTTCTGGTTTTACTTGTTGCCTTATATGTAATAGATTCCTGACAGGTGAGACGGAACCTTGAACTCGACCCAGATTTTTGTTTACTCACTTCAACAACCTGCACAAAATCAAGTTTATATAATTACTCTTAGTATGATCACAACTTGGAAGTGTGCAGAAATCACTGCATCAAATGACCTCTTGAAGGGATAAAAGAGCAACCATTGTATGTGGAAAGATTATATAAAAAATAATCATTCTGAGTTGCTGTTGAAGTATTAGAAACATAACGGCAGAACTCAAAACCGAGTGAGACTCGTAATAGTCCACTAATGCTCTTTACGAGTGAACCGAAAATTGCATACTGCATATCAAGATTTCAGCTCACTTCTAAAAAATTGTCATTTTTCAATGGTCAGTTATTGGAAAATTAAGAGTCATTTTATTTTAATTTAAGTCAATTGATTTATATTTACTTTTATATCTTTTTTGCTTGAAATCAATTTTATTTGAAAACTAATATTATGTAGATATAATAATCCATTTGAAAGTAAATTTTATGATATTGTTAAATTTTTATGAACTTTTCCTTTTTAATGACTTAAACTAGAAAAATTCATAAAAAATTAGTAAGATTACAAAAATTGTATTTTTAATGAATTATCGTAGATACATAATATAAGCTTTTAATTAAAATTAGTTTTGGGTAAAAAAAATAAGAATAAAAATAGCAATTTTGAAGTCAATTGACTTAAGTTACAACAAATTGACTCTAAGATTTCAAACGTGATACATGCACATTGGAAAATGATGCATAAGAAAAAAAAATCAATATATAGCTTGTATTTCAGTTGTTGGAAATGGAGATTTTCCATCGAAAAACTGTTGAAAAACGCCCATTGGAAAAATAATTTGTAGGAAAAAAAATTTCAGAGGCTTATAGTTTAGCGATTCGAAATTGCCAACATCTCAAGCTTTTAGCAAGCTTTCAATGCGGAGTTGTTGGAAAGTAACCATTGAATCTCTTCTGATGGCTCTAACCTTTGGTATATAATAAAGGCTTATACTATTGAAAGCTTTCCAATGGCTTGGGTCATTGGAACTTTATGCTAAGCAGTCGCAAGATTTCTACTTACCAATGACTTGGCTATTGGAATGCTAAAAAATTATATACACACACAAAAACTACACATATGTGAGCAGCCTTAACCTTGGCAGCCCTATGGGATTATGGGTGCAACTATTGGCATGATCTCACGCAAATTGTTAGTATAATAAAAACACATGCTTTTGTTAAATGTCAACCAAGAGAGGGGTTGATTTTAGTTATTAGGCTTGGAGTTAGAATGAATTACCAAACTTCCTACATACCTGGGTGTGAGTTGGGATCAAAGCCTGCATAGTTCGTTCCAATGCAAATGAGTGGCTTAGGTGATTAGTTAGGACATATATCAAGATGGTCCATGAATTGATTGTGATAAGGGAGGTCAAATTGCCTTGTGGTGCAGAACACGGTGTTGAAGATAGTCAAGGATGCCTCGAAGTTACTTGGATTGGTGGTGGATAATCGTATTAGCATGTTTTCCATACCTAAAAAAACCTAATAGGACTCAAAAGAAAAAAAAAATAAAAGGAAATTAGTGTGGAAAATAAAGATGAAAGAACATAAATAAGAAAGAAGAGAAAATCAATTTTAATTTAGGAAAAATCTAAAATACTCCTAGTTGACTTTTAACCTGATCTTGTATGAAAATCTGTAGAGAATTTACATGAAATTGGCACCAAACAATAGAAGCATCGAGAAAAGATGTCAGAAGCAATAACACTAATTACGGAAAAACATCAAAGAAAATAAAATAAAACAAAAATTCAAAATAAATTTAGTTAACTCAAATCAGAAAAAATTGATTAAGTATGAAAAACCATAAAAAAATCAGTTAAATTGACTTGAAAATTAAAACTCTGGTTACTCGCTAAATTGTAAGAACCTATACCACGCCAAGCTGAAAGAGAAATAAAGTGAGTGGCTGACACGACAAAGAACTCAAAGAGCAAGGGCTGAACACATATTTTTCACAAAAATCTATCTAGACTCGTTTAGCAACGCAAATGGGCTGAGTTTAGGCCTGATCTGAATGGGATTGGCCTAGAGGTGCCCAAGCAGAGGACTGGGCTGGAGGGGTGTACTAGGCCTGGGCTGGTCGGGTCGCACAACTTGGTTTCTTTTCTTCTCCTTCGAACGAAGTTGGTGGCGGTAAAACAAGATAACTGCGGTTGGGTTGCTGCTGGGGTGGCAAGCGGCGTCCGATGGTGATGATAAATCTAGGCAAGCAAGCGTTGCAGATCTTGGTTCAAACTTGGTTGGCGCAACATTCGTGGAAAGGGCTCGTCCTTTGTTTTAGAGTCGCCGGCAATAGGCGACGCCTCAGGTAAGTGGTGCGGGGTGAGGAAGTCCAACAACGGCATCGGGCTAGGACGGCTAGAGACGGTAAATTGGGGCGGTAGGACGGCGGTGGAGCGTTGGGCGGCAGGGGCTGCAGCTGATAAAACTCATGCGCTACAGGCAGAGGCTAGGGTTTGAGGAAAAGTAGGGACTGATGCTGCGATTTTTCATTTTTCCTAGTTGTAGTGGTTTTCTAATGCATTGGTCAATAATATGTCTTACTGTACGTGCACTCTAGGGATGCAATACTCTTGTAACCTTGTTAAAATCACCCATGATCTTAGCGTGTCCCCTTCTTCTCCGTGTCTACATCTCTCTCTTTCTTGCTCGCGCCTTTTCCTACCAAATTTTCCTTTGACTGGAGCCTCTAGTGACGCTGCCACCATCTCCTACAAAGCTCCAACCACGCTGTTGTTGTCTCTCATCGTATCTCTCTTAGATCTCTACTCATAGTCAGACGAAATTAGATGGAATTCTGTCTGCGGCGGGTGTAAGGAAGACACACCAGGGAGGAATGAGGGATTCGGCAATGAGGAGGAGGAGCTGGTTTCCTTGGTCACCATCAACAAGGAGGAAAGAGATGGACGACGGCAGCTATTTGCAGCTACGATGTTTCGACCAAAAAGAACGATTTGGGGTCCAAACCTTTTTCCATCCCTCATTTGTTTTTCCTTTTCAGTTAAGCCCCTAATGTTTTTCTAGTATCTTTTTGTATATAAGTAATCAATAATTTCTACAAAATCATAAAATTATATATACGCAAAAATAATATTGGAAAAATTTTAATATGGAACTATAACATGTACAAATATATAAATATAATTGCAGAAATATATAATCACATATGTACAAAAAAATACACTCATTTGTATAAATAATCTTATACATACAATTGAATATACCTGTAACATATCTCTGATATTATTTGTAACTATGTATCACATATTTTATACATATTCATCATTTGTTTTATATATATATTATGTTTAAGACATATTTATCACCTGATTTATACATATATCAAATTTTGGCGAAAAATGAAATTTGATGCATTTACGTCTGTGTTTTTAATATTGAATATATTGTTAACATATCTATGAACTCATTTATACATATGTCACACATTATTTGTACTTATTGTTACATTCTTTGTATATCAAGTTTGTACATTAGTATCTTACTTATACATATCTCCAATTTAGGGGAGATACGAAATTTGATGCATTCACTTTTATTTTATACTATAAAAGATAGTATTGAAATGTAAATACAAGTAAATATAAATAGCCATAAGGGGTAGGGCATAGGTTTGACTTACCAGTTTTTAATTTGGATTTAGATTCCAATTTCCACCCTAATCTACACAAAAAATGTCCCAAAAGTGGGACCAAGAAGTGAGAGCGAAAGCGAGGAAGTGTCATTTTAAAATTTAAGTAAAAATGTTATATAATGAGAGAGAGGGAATGGGGGCCCGAGAGCAAGAATAACAATTCAAAATAGAAAGATTATGTAACTTAGGTTCCAGCCCTCAATCTCAAGATTTTGGAGAATATTTATAAATATTCATACCCTTGAAGTCCAATAAAAACATTTGAATGCTAAAATCTTGATCAGACTAGGAAAAAATTTTGAAAAATATATTTTTTGCAACTTTAGTCCAAAATTTATTCTTAGTTTTTGGTTTAGCCCAGATTATCCTAGTGTCTTCAATTAATGTCAGAATTCTCATAGATTTTTAATTGAGTCCAAGAAAATTCAAATTTGTCAATTAGGACCCAAATTTTGAATGATTTTCAATTAAAGCCCAAAACTTTACAAATTGACCCATAAAGACCCAAATTTGCAATTAAACACAATTTTACCCAAATTACTCAAATGTCTCAAATTTGATAGTGAAAATAAGAACAACCTAATTAAGACTAAACGGACTCATAAATAAACTTTGAGACATGACACGACAATTTTGTAACATAAAAAGGCTAAAATGTCCATAGACACTAATTAACAAAAGTTCGTCTAATCTAGCTGAAAAGATCTAAACAAAGGTCAAAATAAGTGTTAACAACATACAGACTTGATTTCCTAGAACTTAGCGGTTGAGAGCTTATATATGTTCTACATAATTAAGCATACAAACTAGAAATAACTAACAATGACACAAAAATAAATAAATAAATAAACATATAGTCCAGATGTGCTGCTCCATCTCCCATCATCCCATACTCTTTTTCAGTGAAGCCATAACAGTAAACATCTAATATTTTATTATAAAACAAGAAAAATATATAATACTTGATTTTAGGTCTATCTGTGGCAAAAGGATTAAAACAAATAGCTTACCTATAAGCTTTCCTAAGCAAGACATATATTTCAAACGAAATCCTTTTGTTTTAATCCTTTTGCTGTATATTTCAAACAAAATCCAGCCAATAAAACGTACATATATTTCGTAGAAAAATGGAAAAGAAAAATAAGGAACACAATTTGAGCGAGTGCACAAATAATTCTGAGTCACACCGTGAACTATAAATATTTGAACAACAAAATACGTCGGTTTGGAGATAACAGTGCTCAGGAGATTTTGTTCCAGCACGTCAATCAAGAAAGTAGTCACCTCGAGGATCAAGTTCCTATGGGGGCAAAAGAGAACCAATCAAATCTAAGAGACAAAATAATTTGATGCACGTATTGCTCAGAACTTTTCCATGTATTTTAAAGAAAATATAAAGATTATGGAATCCAATGATTAACAAAGTACCTGAAGAAAGAGAATTTTTATGGTCTTGTAATCAATTGGACATCCTCTATCCAGTTGCGACAGCCTCTAATCTAATATATTTTTGTATGTAGATTCAGTATCTGATATTCATTTACTCCGTCTATATTCCATTCTAGTATTTCTGTTCCATTGCAAGTAACTTAATTATGGTTCTTCAAATTGAAGATCAGGAGTTATTCTATGGTAGTAATTATTTGTTTGTTAAAATATTTATGTCTTGATATTATGAATCTTATTTATGAAATTAGTTTCTTCTTGAAATTGCTTTCCCAATTGATTAATACTTTCTTTAGCTGATATCATGGTATAATTGAATCCTTTACTCCTGATGTAGATGGCTAATTAAGTGATAATTCTCTTAGTTGAGCTTCAATTTTTTGTAAGATTAAATCATTATCTTCAATTCTTTGTAAGATTGAATCATTATTTGAATCTCCTAATTTTATATCATCATCCATTTCAAATGGTTTAAAATTATTATTATTTTCTTGATTTTTCTATTTATTTTATTTCTGTAAAAAATAAAGATGGAGAACAAGGTTTGTTGTTATTAACCACTGATACTATTCTATTCATTTGTTGTGCTATAGTAATCAAAGATTGATTTGTATAATTATTTTTGACTCTATATATTGACTATATCTTTTTTTATAAAAGGTTCATTATCATTAACTATAGGAGTCTGTTTAAAAGGACTTGCTATTATTGAAGTATTTTTTACTTTAATAAAAAAGGATTCTTCTAGAGGATTCTTCTAGAGGGTAAACAGAAGTTATTTCTTTATCTTCTGATATAGTCCAAGTTTTTAGTACTCTAATTAATTATGTTTAAATTTGAAAAGGGAAATTTATATTATAATTAGAACAATATAATTAAAAATAGGTGAAAAAGGTATATTAGTCTTATATTGCCTCATGTTTTCATGCCAAAGTTCTCTAATTTCTATTATTTTAGGACCTTAAAATGATTCTAGAAACCATGCCCCTTTTTCATTATTTATTTTATCAAAATAATCTTTTCTCGGGAATTCTTTATCTATTTCAAGATTGTATGTTATCATATTAATAGTAGAATAAAACTTCATGTGGGATTGAGTAGGAGACAATTGTGCCGAGTTATTATTATTATTATTATTATTATTTTCTGGTTGATTATTCACTTTAGCAGGACTCCTTTAAGAGAGTGTTGTCTTTTTTTTTTTTAATTTGGCTCATGTCTGATTATCACATGTCACGTTTAAAATTTTTCATATTACAATTGTCCGCTTTGAAAAGTAATATTCTAATTTTATCCTTCATTAAACTTAATAGATTTATTTTTGGTGTTAATCCCTTTAAATGAAACGGATTTTGAAAATGAAATGGAAAAAAATCAACTAAAAAAATTTGAATTTAAATTGAAATACATCACCAAATTTTAGATTTATTCAATTAAAAATCATTACAATGCATTTGATTTCATTGTCATTACACCGAAAATTACACATAAAATCAATTTACACCAAAATTAAAGCCCAGCAGAAGTCAACCAAATCTCCAAAATTAAACTAACGGTTCGAAAAGCCAACTCAATATAAAGGCATAATATTTTTTGTAATTGTATGATATGTTTAAATAAAGGCATTAATTCTAATAGTAATTATATTGTGCATTTGGGGCACCAACATACACCCCACTTTTACATTTTAAAAAACACCACATTTATGCAAATGGAGCCACTACTAAAAAAATTAGATTTTCCAACTGCCAGCCGTTGGAAATGGACTGTTTCCAACGGCAGGCAGTTGGAAAATAATCCGTTGGAAAATCATTCGTTGGAAGTTAATTTTCCAACTGCCCAGAAGTGAGCAGTTGGAACTTCCAACTGTCAGCCGTTGGAAATTAAGCAGTTGGAGAATTTTCCAACGGCTTTATTAATTTTTTTATTTTTTGGTTTTCCAACTGTAGTTGGAACCATTTCCAACTGCTTGAGCAGTTGGGAAGGCAGTTGGAAAATACACTAGACAGTTGGAAATGTGGCAGTTGGAAATTTTCCAACTGCCTGACAGTTAGAAATTTTTTAAGCCATTGGAAACATTTCCAACTGCCCAGGCAGTTGGAAAATTTTCCAGATTTTATTTTTAGCTTCGAATTATTTTTTCATTTATATTATTTATCTCTATACTGTCCATTTCCAATCGAATGTTTTGTTTAAACGTTAACCTCGTATGCTGCCGATACTGATATCGTTTGTAGTCAATTTTTAAAACTCACAAAATTTCATAAATTAAAATTACTAAGTGAATGTTTGTTAAAACAAACATACAGAATTAAAATTACTAAGTCAAGTTGGAAATTTACTACTAAATCCACATGAGCTCCAGTAGAGTTTAAATTACATGCTTACATAATCCAGCTAAGTGAATGTTTGTTAATGAATACATCTAGTAGCATGATATACCTGATCTATGCGTCATCCGATCCTGAGTCATCATCATCATCTGCAGGTGGTGCGGGCGGGAGAATGCCAATTGAATTGCATATGTACTCCATCTCAGCTCATTGTCTCCTCTTCAGATGTTGTAGCTTCCGCTTATAATGTGATGCTTGCTGTGCAGTTTGCTCCGCTACGACTCGCTGTACTTGTTCAGCGAACTCCGGAGTCTGCATCACATCAACATGTGCTGGATGAGTAAGCCCTGGTTGCCGTCGTCCAGGCACGACATGTTGTTCTGATCCAAGGCCAAATACACGCCCTTTCTTCCTACCCCCAGCAGCGGCACTTATGATTGCAACCTCATCTATGTTAGGTGCGCCACCTGAATCATCCGTTTGCTGCGTTGCTTCCTCGATCTCAGCAGCTACTATTGCCTGTATATAAAAGTACAGAAAATTTATTAGTAACAATATCAGAAATTATACTTAAGCATTATGTAACAATTACTTACCGCAACTTCTTCAGTCCGCCTGTTAACGTAATCCCCGCTCTTTTTCTTATGAGTTTGCTGCATCACCTTGAACAATCCTGGGTCCCTCTTCTCCGGATCTTTATCACGCTACATTTGAAACGTAGTCACATTAATTGATTCTCCAAATAAAGTTACTTGAATTATGTGTAAAAGATTATGATTATTTTACCATTCGTTCTCGGTGTTCAGTAATGGAAACCGAACCTCCTGCATATGTAGCACTGCATGCACCTGTGGAGTTAGATGACTCCGATGATGAAGCTCGCATCGTCTTACCCCTTGCCGATCGCTCGTTAAACTCCGCTGTAACCCACCATGCTTCCATTTCTGCATACTGCGCGTCGGTCATAAAAGATGCCCTTGCTCGCCGTTTCTCTGGATTCTTTTCTCGGCGGATGTCCCCCAGCGTATGTCGGTAATGACTAGCCGCCAAAATATGCCAGACGCGGTAGACCTCATTATGGTGGGCTGGATCCCACTCACATAATCCCTGCACGTTATTATTTATAAAAACTATATAGCGGATCTATAGATTCCAACATAGATGATAAAGGCGAAATAGTTATAACAAGTATCTAACCTCAAATACGCGCCACCACGCCTGAATATCTGCTGGACTCGCGCTCGTCCAGTCATGATGTCCCCTGAAGTGTGTGGTGAAGCATCTAGTGACCAACCTTGTTGCTCGTGATGGAAGGAAGCTACATGAAGTGGATGTTTCACAGAATTCATGAAATTAGTCTTACTGCGACTTCAGATACTACATGTTAAATAAACTAATTTGGTACAAGCGGGTGCATTACTTACGTGTTCCCGTGAGGTACTATCCGTAAACGAGCCTGCAGCGGGGCTTGGGATACCGGGGACTGACCATGTGAACTCCCACCATCCGGTGACACTACAGGGGTCGGGGTAGACCGACGGTACCACTACCACGTGTAGGACCAATGCGAATACCACCTGGGGGGGTGGGTGAGGATGATGAACAGGTGTTTGTTCTGTTGATGGCTGTGCATCCGAATGATGGGGAGTGCGATTGGCCTGCCCGATTCATGTCTAGCTATTGGTTCTGCTAAAACTTCTTTCATTTGCTGAAATAGCCCTTTCCCTGGGCGACGTGTATATGTCGCATCTCCTTTAGGTGGCATCTACATTATTATGAAATCCCATACAAAAGTTTTTTACATAACGTACATTCAAACATTGAAATAAAACTTGCTCAATCATATTGTAGGCACCAAGTTGAAGTTTCAGTTGCTCTTTACATATATATTAAAAGTTAATTACTAAACGAGAACATTACATAATACAATAACATATGCACGTTTACATTATTCTGAGTTTCCAAGTTCATCTGAATTTGATTTCTCTGATTCGCCACTATCAGTATCCCCTGATTCAAAATCATTTTCATCATCACTTCCTTCAAGGGACTCCTCATTGTCAGAGAAATCGTCATCTCCCAAAGTTTCATCCCTCAATGCCATGTCTTCCTCCACAGCTTCCCATACACCTGTTTCAGCTAAATTGTCGATTGGGTCATCCATAATTATGGGAGACCTGTTCACACCGGCCTGCAATTCTTCCTGAAATGCATCTTCGACATCATTTACATTATTATGAACAATGCGTCTAGGTTTGATTTTCAAAACCGCTAACCAACCCGTTTTTTCACGTGACTTTGTTGGGTAAGGGGTGTAGTAAACTTGATCAGCTTGGGATGCAAGAATGAACGGGTCAAACTTCCCATATCGGCGACCATCACGAACCTCAACTATACCATATTGTTTATGAACCCGAGTGCCACGATTTGGAGTAGGGTCAAACCAAGCACACCTAAACAATACAACATTTTTGTGTGGCCAGCCAGGATATTCAAGTTGAATGATTTCTTCTAACACCCCATAAAAATCACATTCAACCTCACTTGATCCTGAAGTCCTTATACATACTCCACTGTTAAATGTTGCTTTGTCGCGACCCCAGTCGCTAATGTGGAACTTGTACCCATTTATGAAGTAAACAGGCCAACTCTCAACACGACGGGATGGCCCGCATGCAACATCCCACAGGAAGCGGTCCGTGATAGTGTTACGCACATCATTCACCTAGTTACACATAGTCAATAATATGAATATGTCTTTACCCTTCAAAAGCAAAATATGGGTAAAATTTAAGTGTAGGTAACTTACATAGTTTCTAAGCCATGTCTCAAAGTTATTCTCAATGTAGACATCCAGGTCTGACATCTGTATATTGGGTTCATGCATACGCACTTCATCAACAAACAAACTACAAGATATAGAAAGAGGTCGATGGAGCATAAACTTGATGAGTTTAGTATAAAAGAAGAAAAGTATTATTACTATATAGAGTTTATAAAGAAAATAGGTGTTATTTCACTTACTCGAGGTATGGCTTCACCTCCTTACAATTCAGTAACACATATGCAGTAGCGACCCTCAATTCATTGTCATCAAGATATCGATATCTTGATACACCATATGGACGACCCGGGTATCTAAAGATAGACCACACCGATTCATCATATGGTCCTTGTCCGCCATCATCATTACGAGGTACTCTAGTTGCCATATGTGGAATATGGGATTCAAAGTAGTGAGAGCAAAATGTAGAGGTCTCCTCAATTAGATATGCTTCACAAATTGAACCCTCTACATGAGCCTTATTTGATACCTTCATTTTGAGGTCATGCATACAACGCTCAAATTTGTACATCCACCTATATTGAACGGGGCCTCCAACCCTTGCTTCGTAAGGTAGGTGAACCGGCAAATGTTCCATCGAATCGAAAAAAGCAGGTGGAAAAATTCTTTCCAACTTACAAAGTATGACAGGAATATTGGCTTCCAAATCGACCATGTGATTCACATCTAACTCTGGAGAGCATAAATCTCGGAAGAATTGGCTTAACTCGGTCAACGGTTTCCAAATATTTTCAAGGAATTGCTTCAAGTGCAATTGGGAGGAGCCTCTGCATCATTACATGACAATCATGGCTTTTCATACCAGACATCTGACTTACATTACTGTCAACACACCTCCCAAGGTTCGATGCATAGCCGTCTGGGAGTCTAAGTGTTTTAACCCAATTCAGCACATCAGATCTCTGATGTCTGTTTAGTGCAAAAGTGGCTTTGGGTTTAAATGCTCGGCCGTCGCCTTGAGGAATTAAATTTAGCTCTGATCGACTGCACAGAATCTCCAGGTCCTTATGAGCCTTCACGTTGTCCTTAGTTTTATTGGTCACATCCATCACTGTATTCCATATATTGTCAAACACATTCTTCTCTATATGCATAACATCCAAATTATGGCGGATTAAATTACTCTTCCAATACGGCAACTCCCAGAAAATACTTCATTTTGTCCAATTATGAGTTCTGCCATAACCTGGTATGGTTACAACCTGGCCATTGTGAACTACAGAAGGCAAATGTGAGATACGTTCAAATATTGTTTCAGGCGGTAGACGCTCAGGAGGCAACGATTTCTCAACTTTTCCTTTCTTAAAGGTGACTCTGTTTCTTCTATATGGGTGATCCAACTCGAGAAATTGCCGATGACAATCAAAGAATGAAGTCTTCCTCCCGTGCTCAAGTTGGAAGGCTTTACTAGCATCCATGCAAATAGGGCAAGATAACCTCCCATGAGTCATCCATCCTGACAACATCCCATAAGCCGGGAAGTCATTTATGGTCCACAAAACCGAAGCTCGGAGCTGAAAATTTTGTTTAAGTGAAACATCCCATGTTTCGACCCCATCCTCCCATAGCTGCTTCAATTCATGAATAAGAGGTTGTAAATACACATCAATATTCTGACGTGGACTTCGAGGGCCAGGTATCAATGCAGTGAAAAAACATATATGGTTTCTTCATACACATCCACGGAGGCAAATTATACGGAGTAACAATGACAGGCCAACATGAGTATTGTTTACCAGAGTTTCCAAAAGGCACAAAGCCATCAGAACAAACTCCAAGGCGAACATTTCGGGCATCCGCCGCAAACCACGGGTACGTGGAATCAAAATGTTTCCATGCTTCCCCATCTGAAGGATGTTTTAAAACATTTGGGTCGGATCGATGCTCACAGTGCCACCTCATGTGCTCTGCAGTTGAAAGTGAAGCATATAGTCGCTGAAGGCGAGGAGTGAGTGGTAAATAGTGCATAGTCTTTCTTGCTCTATCCTTACCCCGCCCAGCTTTCCTCGGCTTAAACCGAGATTCACCACAAAACTTGCATTCTGAAGCAGCTTCATCAGTATTCCAAAACAACATGCAGTCGTTTACACAAGCATCAATTTTAAAATGGGCAAGACCTAGTTGTGAAACTAATTTCTTCGTCTCATACCAATTGGATGGCATATTGCTGTCACTTGGCTGCGTCTCTTTCATCAACGCTGCGATACCATCATAACACCCTCTTGGTATATGATATTCTGCTTTTAGGTTTAACAACCGAACTGCAGCAGAAAGTTCAGAATGCTTCTCACATCCATCCCAAAGAGGTGTACTAGCGGAGTC
The DNA here is from genome assembly GCA_005392925.1 of Aquilaria sinensis. NCBI lineage: Eukaryota > Viridiplantae > Streptophyta > Magnoliopsida > Malvales > Thymelaeaceae > Aquilaria > Aquilaria sinensis. The sequence goes on from SMDT01002155.1 coordinate 389,466, forward strand.
CAGTAACTCAGAAAATTTTCTAAACCCTTCATTAGGTTGTTGATCCTGTTCAGTGGAATTCTGATGCATACTTGGACCCGCTGCATCAAATATCATTTGAGCATATGGGTTTATATTTGAACTGTACTCAGACTGCTCATACACATCAGAATTATGAAACGGCTGCTGCGGAGGCTCTGTAAATGCCTCCCCATGAGCTGTCCAGTTGGTGTAATGAGGCATGAAACCCACTCTGTATAGATGCACTCGCACGTCATCACAATACTTAAACCTCAAATTTTTACACCTCTTACACGGGCAACGTATTTTGTTTCCATCCATGTGAGCTGGGTTACTACAGGCGAATGTTATGAACTGCTCAATCCCTGTCTCCCACTCCTCTGTGTACCCAACTCGACCCGGTAAATACCGACTACTATACATCCAACTACGTTCCATGGAGTCCTACCAATAGATTTATTTTTTTAGTTAATCTAAACCATGTCATTTAAAACACAGAAACTGTAATTACTAAGTTACGGTTTACGTAAGGTGCCCAGGCAGTTGGAATTTTATTTAAGGTTTACTGTTACTACGTAATAGGAAGAAATTCATAATATGATATCCATATAAGTGTTAATGGTACCCCGTTGATGGGTTTAGGGGTTACTTAATACATTTTATGTAACGTGTAGGGTTAATGCTTTTACTTTTACATATAAATATTTTATCCATATATTTACTTTTTGCGAATACTCTTATTATTACTATTACTTTACAACAACTCGTCTCATAAAATTTATTGTTTCAATAATTATATATTTATTATTACTATTACTTGACAACAACTCGTCTCATAAAAATTATTGTTTCAATAATTATATATTATTAGTATTTTTTTTCTAATTATTATCACTCTGAATGGATTGCTTATTATAATAATAAGAATAATACTTATTATTATTATTATTACTATTACTATTAGTACTATTTCAATATACAATTATTATTATTAATATTCTTATTATTATTCTTCTTCTTATTCGTATTATAATAAATTATTATTATTATTATTATTATTATTATTATTGTGATTAATGGTAGTTAAAATTATTATTTGTCTTATTGGATTTATTATTGGCATACAGATTGACCCCAATAGTAGTAATAGTATTACTACTATTACTTTACTACTAATGTTAGAAAAAGTTATTTATTGTTCCAAATACTAGAAATTATATTATTATTATTCCTATTAATATTATTATAATTGATATTACTCATAAATTGATTTGGTGTAGATCAGAAATAACAATACTTAATAATTAATTAATATTATTCTTACGTACTATGACAATACTACTACATTCATAATCCCATATTTATTCTTACAAGTATTACAAATGATTACTAATATTATTAATATTGACATATATTATTATTCAAGGTCAAACTTAATCAAATAAAATTAACTCACTAGAAATACTCTAGAAATTTATATTAATGCCAGTTATGAAAACATTGTGCTCAAAATTCCAATTAACCATTGTACGTGGCATAAAAATATATTAACCAAACAATTGACTTCAAACCAAATCCATTGGTATTTTTGAAATATACTAAATAATTTAACACACAAATATACTAATTACAAAAAGTTAGCATCCAACTAATTATTTTCTGTTCTTAAATATACAAACTACGTTCGACACATAAATATACTACCTAAATAATTTACATCCCACCATTAATTATTATTTTTAAATATACTAACTAACTTGAGACATAAATATACTAACTAAACAATTTTTAAAAAAAAAATACGTAAACAATTTACTGAAAACAATTTTATTTTCTACTTGGAAATATACTAATACTTAGTACTTAAATATTTTTAAAAATATTTCGTAAACCATTTACAGAAAACAAAGAATTTTCTATTTGTAAATATTTAATTACTTAGTAATTAAAATTTTTTTGTAAATGTACTAACTACTTTTACACATAAAAGTTACTACCTAAATTAAACAAACCCATAAAACATAAAATTTCAAAACGTAAAAAATATACTTCAAACCTAAACAATGTACTTTAAACTATTTATTTAATATTTTTAAATTATTCCAACTAATTTGAGAGATAATTATACTACCTAAACACTTTATTAAAATCAAAATTATTTCATATTTTGAAATATAATAACTAATTTCATACATAACTTTAGTACCTAAACAATTTACGTATAAATAATAATTTACTAATTTTAATTATCTTAACTAACTTCACACATAAATATAGTACCTAAACAATTCAATTAACAGTAATAATTTCATATTTTATAATTCATCACGAAAATAAAAAAAAATTGTAAGAAAATACACATAAATTTCCAATTGTATATATTTCCAATGGGTAACCTAAAAAATTCACATCCAACCATCAACAACACAAAATCACAAATATTGCATATATTTCAAACCAAATAAACAACTAAAAATCCGGATTATGCGTATTTATCGGTATAAAAATTTAAAAAATATAAAATAAACAAACTTACCTCAAATCATACTCTATCTTCCTTCAAATGGCCGCAAAGAACTGCAATCATGCAATAAAACCCAAAATATTCAATCCATTATCAACCAAAACAGTAAAATGAGGCAAAAATCGGGGAAAAAAAATCAACGAAATTGGAAATAAAACGAAACTAACCTTCAGATCTCCCCAAATGACACCAGATCCACGTACAACTGAGCTAGACGAAGCTGTTTCACGGCTTAATCGGAACCAAAACGTGAATGTGTGTGTTGTGTGATGAAGAGAGAAGCTTGGAGAGAGAGACGCGAATTTTTGCTCGCTGGAGAAGACGACTCGCGCAGGGGGGGAGATTTAAAAACTTTTTTTCCAACGGCTAGAGCCGTTGGAAATCCTAAACTAAAACGCATCGTTTCATTAAACGCACAAAAAAAATTCCTTTCTATTTCCAACGGTCTCAGCCGTTGGAAAACTTTCAAACTAAAAATTGCATAACTTAATTTTCCAACTGTTATAGCCGTTGGAAGAAAGAAATACAAACCATTTTATTTTCCAACGGCTTCAGCCGTTGGAAGTGTAATAAATCCAAATTTTGCAGAAAATCTATTAATTTACCCATTTTCCAACGGCATAAGCCGTTGGAAGTCATATATATATAATTTCCTCAATTTCCAACGGCTAAAGCCGTTGGAACTGTGATAAATCCAAATTTCCCTGAAAAAATCCATTAATTTACACATTTTCCAACGGCATAAGCCGTTGGAAGTAATATATATAAATAATTTCTTAATTTTCCAACGGCTAAAGCCGTTGGAACTATAATAACCTCAAATGTCGCAACAAAATGCATTAATTTACCCATTTTCCAACGGCATAAGCCGTTGGAAGTAATATATATACATAATTTTTTCATCTTCCAACGGCTAAAGCCGTTGGAACTAAAATAAATCCTAATTGCATGGAAAATCCATTAATTTACCTATTATTTGGCCCATTTTCCAACGGTTCTAGCCGTTGGAAGTTTATATATATATATAATTTCCACAATTTCCAACTGCTAGGCAGTTGGAAAATATTTTTTCTTAATTCCAACGGTTTTGGCAGTTGGAAATTTCCAACTGCTTCACCGTTGGAAATAAGGCAGTTGGAAAAACAGATTTTTTTAATAGTGCAACGTGTGTGGAGGTTTAAATCAATGTGGACGGTGTAGCCAAAATGTGAGGAAATAATCAGACAAAAAATTATTGATAAACATCGGCCAACTTTTCAGGAGAAATTAGAGCATTGCAAAAGGGGATTGGGGGCATGGTCTAATGATGCGGGCTCGCTGACAACTCAAATATGCAGATAAGCAGCTTGAAATTGTTGCTAAAAGAAAAGCTAGCAAGGAAATAACATCACAACTGCAACAATTAAACGCTGAACTAAATATGCTTTATACAAAGGAGGAAAAATTATGGATTCAAAGAGCTAAGGTGACTTGGCTAAAGGAGGGGGACAGAAATACTAAATTTTTCCATCAAGTTGCTTCGGGGAAGGAAAAAGTAAAATTCGATTCATTCCCTCCGAAGGAACAATAGGACTATGGCGCAAGATAATGAGACCATGCAGGAGTAGGTCATGGATTATTTTGCTGAATTATTTCAGTCCTCTCAACTTGCAGATATAGATAGAGTGGTTGCGCTGATTCAGCCTGCAGTGACAAAAAATATGAATAATAAGTTGTTGCGGCCATTTATGGAAGAAGAAATTAAGACAGCATTGTTTCATATGCTTCCAACAAACGCTCTAGGCACGGATAGACCGCCACTGATCTTCTTTCAGAAGTACTGGCATATTCTGGGTAAGGACGTATCAAATTTTGTACTAACAATATTGAATGGCTGAGAAATGCCAGCGGATGTGAATCATACACACATTGTGCTCATTCCAAAGGTCCAAAGCCCCAAGTTAGTGGCAGATTTCAGACTAATTAGCCTATGCAATGTCCTATAAAAGTTAATCTCAAAAATCCTGGTGAACCTCCTGAAACTAGTCTTACCAAAGCTAATCTTTGACAACCAAAGTGCATTCGTGCTAGGAAGATTACTGATTGATAATGCATTTGTGGCGTTGGAGACTTGTCATTGTATTAATGGACTCTACAGGCGAAGGGATGGTGCCATGGCAGTTAAACTATAGACATGTCCAAAGCTTATGAAAGGGTAAAGTGGCATTTCTTACGCACCGTGATGACAAGGATGGGATTCAATGAAAGATGGATTCATTTGATGATGAGGTGTGTGGAGACAACCTCTTCTTGGTGCTAGTAAATGGGAAACTGATGAGTAAATTTCATCCATTTGGAGGACTCCGACAGGGCGATCCCCTCTCACCATTCCTCTTTCTATTCTATGCGGAAGGATTGTTAGCTCTCCTTCGTCAGGCAGAAGAGGAACAATGCAATAGAGGTGTTGCCATAAGTAGGTATGGTCTGCCTGTATTACATTTATTATTTGCTTATGATAGTATTCTTTTTCTATGAGCTAGGGAAGAGGATGCCAGACACATGTTGGCTATCTTAAAGCTTTACGAAAGTGCTTCGGCTCAAATGGTGAATATGAGCAAAACATCCCTCTTATTCAGCCCCAATTATAATACTACCACTCGACAGATGATTTTTTGTGATATTTGGGACTCAAGCTTGTCTGAGGGTGGATGGGAATTTGGGTTTCCCCTGGGTAATTGGAAAGAAGAAAATGACCCAATTTCAGTTCCTCCTGGATAGGGTGAAGCAAAAATTAGCAAAATGGAATGCATCACTCCTCTCGCAAGCCGGCCGAAGTCTTCTAATTAAAGCAGTAATGCAGGCAATGCCGACACATCTTATGAGTTGCATCCTTCTCCCTACAAAAATCTGCAATGCTTTATGCTCTCTCGCAACTCGCTTCTTTTGGTCATCAAATGTTGAAGCCAAAAAGATGGCTTGATATAGTTAGGAAAAGTTGTGCATGACAAAGAATTCTGGAGGCTTGGAGTTCAGGGATGTTGAGGCTTTTAATTTAACCTTATTGGCAAAGCAGGCATCTAGAATTGTTCATAACCCAAGAGGATTGATTACAAGGGTCTTACAGGATAAGTATTTTCCCTTTTCTACCTTCACTCGAACATCGATGCCCAAAGATATATTCAGTGATCTACAAAGGGTTGTGGGTGAGACATGACATCCTTATGAAGGGTTCATTTTGGGGAGTAGGAAATAGGACTAATATCCATTTATAGAATGATAATTGGATCCCAGGGAGCTTCTGAAACCAATAACTAGTCCAATGCTAAGAACGAAAGAATGGAGAGTTGGGCATCTCATTGAGTATCACGCTTTTCAGTGGAACCATTCGCTTATTGATGCATTATTACATCCAGTAGATGCAAGCCTAGTGAAATTACTGCCACTGTCCATGAAATGCAAGGATGACATCTTAGCCTAGGGTATGAGTGATGATGGGAAATTTCAGTGAAGTCGGCTTATTTCCTGGTTTTTGTGGCCCTATATGGACATGATCCTATGGTGAGGTCTGAATTTTGGGCATGGTTCTGGAGTCTAGCACTTCCACCAAGAATCTAGTTGTTTATGTGGTGCTTATTCTCAGAGACGTTGCTGACATGTGACAACTTGATGAGTAAAGGCATCAGAATGATAAAAGAATGCCCAGTTTGTGGTTCAAACAATCAATCAATAGCCCACCTATTGTTATAGTGTCCATTCTCACAGCGCATATGGTATAGACTGGGGCTATCCTTCTCTATAATGCCAACTGAATTGCATGATGACCTTAAGGCTTATATAGAGTCAGCTCAACACTGTACATTGAAGGTAGCAACAGCAACATGGTTCATTTGGTCTAACCGTAATAAGGTGGTGTTCGAACAATATTGCCAAAGTCTACCAGGGATTTGTGCCGCAATTAAAGCGTGGATCGATAATTGGACAAGATTTGGGAAGACTAACCTATCTTACCCAGCCCAGACTACTCAACATCCCCCTTTCCCCGACATCCTTGCTGCTGGAGTCTGCCACCAAAAGGTGTTCATAAGGTAAACATAGATGTTGCTATGGATATTTCCAAGAAACGGGGAAGCGTCGGGCTGATATGCAAGAATGAAAGGGGAGAGGTTCAGTTTGCCGTTCACTACAGTTTCAAGTACCCAGGTTGGGATGCTTTTCATTTGAAAGCATTGGCTACCCTCTGGGGTACCAAAGAAGCGAGGAGGACTAGTCTGCAGGGAGTCATTATTGAGTCTGATTCCTTCATTCTAGTTACTGAACTCACAAAAGGTACTATCCCTTCTCTATTTTATTTTGGGACATTGCTTAATGAGTCCCATTTGGTAAGCAGTTTATTTGAGTCATTTGTTTTTGTTTTTACCAGGAGAGTAGCAAATGGTGTGGCACATGCCCCCGCTGGGAAGGGTTTAGGCAACTTAGGAAGGTCATCTCATAACTATCCCCTACCGGACTGGTTGATGTTAGCTTTGCATTAGTTTAATCAAAGAACATACTTTTTCAAAAAAAAAAGAATATAAGGGCATCTAGGTAATTTTTCCAAAATTATAACAATATATTAATTACCAAACTGGCTTATTGTAAATAAACAACATTGATAATCACTCCAGCAAACCTAAGGGTGTCTAGGTAATTTTTTCAAAATTATAACAATACATTAATTACCGAACTGGTTTACTGTAGATAAACAACGATCGATAATCACTTCAGCAATTTTTTAAGTACTGGTAGGGTAATAATTTTTTGCAGTAAGTGCAAAGGAAATAACGCGGTTTTATAGTTTTCCAATCCCAAAAGAAGGCTAACTCCTTATTACCTATTAGGGTAAAAGTAGAGCTCTTTAGAGAGGAAAATGCGTGATTTCACACGCGTTTATTCCTGGGTTCCTAATCCTTCATTGACGGCGGTTCTCATCATCTTCCACTGTGATCTGTTGCCGTCTGAACTGGTGAGTTCCGGTCTTCAGCTTCTTAAGTTAACCTGTTGCTTCTTCATCGGCACTTTTGTCTCATCCTCTTACAATCGAAGTTGTTTATTTCTCTTACAGTCGAAGCAGAAGTTCATTTCTCTGTTAGCTCTAGACCTTCCACCACTAATCTGGTCAGGGCTCTTAAAGTTGAAACTCAATAATAGCTGGCACGATGGAACCCCAGCTGGTGTGACCTCTCAGTGACCGCTTCTGAGAGGAGACCCTAACTGTTGAGAATTTGCTTCACCATACACGGTAATACTCTGTTACTATTAATTCCGTTGTGGACACATCTTCTTGGTTTTCTGTTCGTTCTTCTGCCATTCGAATGGAGTAGTGTACTTCTCAATCGCTTTGGTTACTCCACCTTTTGCTTCGTCTTGAGCTTCTGAAGTGGAATTTCAAGCTCTGTTGACTCGGTTAATTCTTCTTTTCCTGCCATCATGTCATTTTCTAATCTTGGTTCTGGCTTTAACAAACGTAATAGTCAATTGGTCTTCTCACTGGGCTTCAAATTCACAATGGAAAATTGTGAGTTAATTACTGCATCATTGTGTGCTTATGAAGGCAGTTTATTGTCAGAATTTTTCAATCCCTTTTATATAGTGGGATATTACTACTTTTTGGCGAGGTGATTTAACTACTAAAGTCCTTGCAGCTGTGGAGAAAAATAGGTTTCTTGTCAAAGTTCCTTTGTGGCGGGATTTAAGGCAATTCGAAGAACAAGCTCCATGTATTTTTGATGGGGCAATGATCTTGATCAAAAGGTTAAAGCCATACTGGCCTTATGATGCACATGACTTCAACTTGACATCTATTTAGGTATGAATCCACAAGCTTCCTCCCATATATATGGCACCAGCTGCAGTTCATTTCATTGCTTCCAAAATTGGTTCTCTTGTGGAGATTGACCTGCAAAATAATGTGCATCATAATTGGAATTTTCTTTGAGTAAAGGTCTATATTGATGTAAATAAATCCCTGTTGTGGGGCTTTTTCTTAAAGGACTACCAAGGGACTCGACATTGGATCAACATTACTTACAAAAGAGTCTTTAAAATCTATAACAATTGTGATTGCATAGGTTATACTCAATATCACTATCCTGTACTAGGAAGATCTACCTCTAATAATTGGAAGGCCCAAGGTATCAACTCTTTGATTTCCATGTTAGCTGATCGTGCAGACAATATGGAAGACAAGTACAACATAAGTGAGGTGAATCAGCAATTGCAACTAAATGATCATCAGACTCTGCTTCTCTGAGACTATACCAAAACTGGTTGATTTTGAAGATTTCCAGCCAACAAAGGCCCATTTGACATCTTTTTACGATCTCCTTTCATTAAGGAAAGTGAGTGATCCTATATCTCCTGGAAAAGCATCCACGACTCTTACCTCTTTAAAGACAAAAAAGCAACGTTTCAATTTAAGCCTTGGGAGTTTAGAATTTGGACATACCAGTCACTTATCAGAGAACAATAAGTGTGATAGATATTCAAATGCTAAGTTGGCTAGTACAATTCCTGATCAGTGTACTTATCTTTTGAATAAGGGTCATTCGAGTTCCCAATGGAAGGAAAGAGGGAAGAGGGCCAGAGACTTTTTCCCCTACCACTTGGGGACTTTATTTGTCCAGCATCCTTAGAGCCTCTAGATAAACACTAAGGGTAAGTATGATGGCCTTTCATTCTGAGATGAAGTCAAAAGAGGCTAGAAAGCCTAAAAGGAGAGCTTTTGAAGATTATGGAAATTTACGCCCCTTGAAGTGGTGTAAATTGGTTTCCCCATTACTTTTACAATTGTTTGTCTCCAATAATCAAGCTTTCTCCAAGGAATAGACTTTTATGGATGAGGCATCTTTGAGTTTAAAGATGCAGTCAGTTGTTACTTAGAGATTGACTACTCAGACCTTCAGCAATAAGCAAGGACTTTTGAGGTTTGTTCCACATCAAACCTCAATGGAAAAATAAGAGTTTTAAGTTTCAACTATTGTAGTTTGGGTTATCCAATGGCAGGTCACCATTTTGAAATCCTTAATAAGGAATAATCGACACAAGTTTTTGTATTTAATGGAAATTAAGCTGGATGGCAATTCGGCTAATAATAAGCTAGCTTGTTTAGGATTTAGAAACTCCTCCTTCGGTGATTCCATTGGATGTAGTGGAGGTTTATGGACAGACTGGTCCTCTAAGATCACATGCTCAGTGCTTCATCAAGATTCTCTTCTGATTTTATTGGTTGTTGTAAATGAGAGGGGTAGTTCTCGTTATATGGGTTGTGTATATGGTCATCCATCTTTTCAATTTTGAAGAATAACTTAGTGTTCTTTTCAAGAAGTAATCTCTCAGTATGACGGACCTATGCTCCTCATTGGTGATTTCAATCAAGTTCAATCTTCTTTTGAGAAATCTGGCAAAAATGCACATTTATGAGGTTTTAAATAAGGCATTCTGCAACGAGGCTTGGATTTGGCTTATCCCTACTGTTTGCGTGGTGAATTTAGCCATTAACCATACCCCTCTACTGTTAGATTCCTCTCCTAATTTGGTATTATCGTCCAAGAAGATTTGAAGCTTTTTAGCTTCAATATCCCAAGTGTGAAAAGCTTATTGAGTCCCTGTGGTGCTCTCATATTCAGGGCTTTAAAATGTTTCAGGTAGCCTCAAAATTCTCGCAATTGGTTCCTAGTCTTCATCAAGGGAATAAGTCTTCTGTGAGAAATGTTATACATCAGATTGAAGCGGTTGAAAAACGATTAATTCAGGCTAAAAAATCCTTACAGATTTTGAGTAATCATGCTTTGGTAACTTCCTTGAGTTGTCAATGTTTCTTTTTTGGTTGATCTAAAGCATTTATGGGCTCAAAAATAAAGAATTAATTGGCTTGCTTTGGGTGACAAAAATACTCAACTCTTCCACTTTCAACAAAATGCGAGCGGGTCAGATCCCAGATATCGGCTTTGAAATTGTTTGATGATAGCTAGAATTATGAAGAGGAGGACATTAGACACCACATTCACTCCTACTTTGTGGACCTGTATGATAATAACATGATCCATCGAGAAGCAGCCCAACAAGTACTTTGTTATACTATAACGAGGGTTTTTTTTACCATCAATATATTTTTTTTTACTCTTTTCTATCAGGCTTAAGTTAAAAAAGCAATATTTGAGTTAGGTAATTTTAAAGCTCCTGGCATGGATGGAATTCCTCCAGTGGTTTTCAAAAAGCACTGGCATATTATAGGAGATGTTATTATAGAAGCTGCTCTTTCATTGTGGCAGAATAGGGCCCAATGCCCTGATTTACTAACATTGGTAGGTTCCTTAGGAACTATGATCTCACTTAGGTCACAATTGGCTACTTATTACTTGTGAAATATCTTAAATCATTACGTACAAATAGTTACATAGCTTACCTTATATAGAAAATATGTATGCGTCATCCTGGCTATGCGATAGCAATTAAATAAAATCAACATTGAAAACAGTGCTGCGTCAATTAATGAAAACACAATTCAAAATGAGCCAAGATGTAAAACTTTAGTTGCTCTAATTTCAAGTAATAACTATGTGCATACATCTCAAACTTATATGCACCTAATGTAACCCTAGTATTATACACACCAATAAACACTTGTAGAGGCGATACTTAGTATGAAAAATGTCAAACATACAATAGTGACAATAATATCTACTAAGATCCACCCTTAGTTTTCCACCCGAGCAACTTAGCTTCAAGTGGCAAGCCTTACTTTCCTTGTGCATACTTATCTTTGAAAGCTGAAAAGACAACTTTTTGGTTAGTACTAACTTATATTATAAGCAATCAAGCAACACAACAAACAATAAGCGTAAGCAATTAATAAACAACAATAATAATGCAATGTAATGTATGGATGGATGGATGAGTGAATGCACATGTTTATGCATTTAGGACTTCATTACACCCGAAAGTATTTTTAACTGCCGTGAGCTCTTATAACTGGGGTACTTGGATACTGGCTCTCGTATCCGATGTTAGCACTTGATTACCATGAAATCCTCTTTATGGGTGCCTTAAGTAAGTTGCCGTTTACTTGACCTTGCCCGCCTTTTACGGGCTACTTAGAGTAAATCATCACTTACTCATCTCTTACCCGTAACTTCCCCTTACTTGTTGTGCTGAGTAATTGAACTTAGTTGTCAAACTTCGCCAAATTCCCTTGAACTTGAGGCAAATTAATGGATTTGATTACCAAGCCTGTCGACTGGGTTGGGACCTCTTGGGTACTACTTGATGCCTAGAGGTACTTGGCCTCTACCCCTAGATTATCAAGGGTCTCGGACCCTTCTTGGGTCATCCTCCAATGCCGGAAGTTCACGACCTTACCCATTGGCGATTGGAGGACTCATACAATACTAGGTCCTACCTTAGTACCCTACTTGTGACTTAAGGCACCTCACTGATCCACTTTTCCTTAGCCCTCTTAATCACCCATTTATTATCCACTTATTAATGCAAAAATAAATCTTAAGAGCACTTTTGAGCAATGTTAGAATACCACATAAACCTTAGGAATTGATTTAGGACACTTAAAAACAAAATTGGCACAATTCAGGCACAATGTTATAACATTGCATATTGTGGTGTGACAGCATTATGATTTCATAGAAGTTGCTGGAATGATGTGATAGCACTAGCATAGTTGGTGCAACAGCATTGCACATTTCAAGCAGCATTTTCTTCCTCTTGAGCTCGATGCAATCGCATTAAATAATCAGTGTGACCGCATTGACCCCTGAAGCTGCAATTCTTCGCCCCTTTCTCGGCCAATCTCATTCCAAATCTTATCCAAACAAATTCTAATCATTTTTTGCTCATTCCAACTCACTCCCAAGTGTTCTAACACTACTTATGCATCATTTAATCATGCCATAACATAAATCCCTACCTAAAATGAAGATTTGCACAAATCCAAGCAACTATTCACCAAAAGCTCCAAATAGCTCTAATGACTTCCAAGCTTGGTTCCTTTGAAATTGGGCACCACATTTAGCTTATCAAGATTATTCCTAGCTCATTGAAACCATTAGAACCTACCCATAGCTTAACGAGTAGCTTTCCTCGTCAATTTAACTTGAAACCACCAAGAACAAGTTAAAACTCTTCCAATGCACCAAGATAGCTCGAATTCTTGCTTAGGGCTTGTTGTGATAGCCTTGGGGGCTTTATTTTCATGAAAATATTAGGCTAAAATAAAGATTTGAGCTGGGGTGGGGTGGTGGAGGAAAGGGCTACGGGTTTGGCTCAAGGAAGAAGAAGATTAATAGTATCTTCCTTCCTCCCAAAATATCTCCAACAACCCAACCTCCAATTACCCTTAATATTACTTAGCCTCTTAATTAACTTAGCTAAGTGCCTCACTTAGGCTCTAATAAACTTTATTTAGCCTCCAATGGGAGAGAACTAATCTCCCCACTTAGCCCTTAAGCTAAACACACACTTAAGACAATCAAAACACTTAAGTTCTCAACTTCCTTACTTGGTGCAAATAAGCCCTTCCCCATCACTTATTGGTTCTAATGAGTCACAACACTTATGATCTTGACAATTTTAATCATTTTCACTTACATGACAATAATTTCACTGAAATTATTGCCATGCTACCAACTTAGGTAAAAATTATTATTTTGCCTTTACAACCCTTAGGTGTAGATTAACACTTAGAAACCCTTATGGAGCTTACTTTAGTTGCTTGACTTGCTTAATAAAATTCTTATTTGAGGAAATTAACTTGGGATTTTACTTACCTTGGTACTCGAGCTTAGGGAAGTACTTGAAGAGCCTTTACATTCATTCTTAAATGGTATGATCCTCCTTCACCAAATAAATCATACTTTCATAACAGATAGTTGAAGATTTCAGGTCTATAAGTCTACACAATACCTTGTATAAGGTAATTGCAAAAGCCATAGTTACTAGACTAAATGTGGTTTTCCTTTCTCTGGTTTCAAAGTTTCAAAATGCTTTTTTCCCAAGAAGATGTATCCAGGAAAATATTATTCAATCCCTCATGCTGTCAACCAAACCAGTGCGAAAAGTAGACCCAGAGGTTACAAAGCAGTTATTAAATTAAACATTTAGAAGGCATATGATCATCTTCAATAGTTTTTTATAGAAACAGTCCTAAGATCTATGAAATTTCCTAAACACTGGATCCACGAGATAATGCAATGTGTGTCCTCAGTCTTGGTAAACAGTAGACATCAAAATTTTATTAGGTAAAAAATAAATTAAACCCAAATAAAGTGTCTAGCCCATTTTAAGATTGATGTCCAAAATTCAAAAGCCCATTGAATTTTGAGATTATAGGTCCAAAAAGTATAATTTTTGGAGCCCAAAAAATACATAACCAAAGGCCCCGAGTTATGCTATTTGGACCAGAACCCATTTTCCCTAAATGGATTTCAAAAAATCCAAAACCCAAAAGATGGAGTCGCGCACATGAAGGAAATTTCTAGAAACTCCAACAAAAATATTTTTCAATTAATTTTCTTAGATAATCAAAATTGATAATTATCATTTTAATTATTTCTTAAGATAATAATAAGAGATAATTAAGTAATAATTGTTATATGTGATTTTCTTAAACCAAACCACCTCCTTTCTACATCTATAAATAACCCCTTTAGGCTAGAAAACAATAATAAACAAATTGGAAAAGCAGAGCTAGGATGAAGAAAATTTTCTCTACAAGAAGCTCTTCCTAGCTCTTCAAGCCAATCTAGCACAAATGGTCGGCAAGAAGAGAAATCAAGTTTAAAGAAAATCAAATTTCAGTTTCAAGACTAGATTTGAAGAATGTAGCAAAGAGTGCAAAGAACGCGTGATAGTGCTACATCAAGTTCTAATTCATATCCAATAAAAGTAGAATGAAACGTGAATGATTCATTTATATGCTACATCAAGTTAAACTCCAAAGAAAGCAGTGAGAAAGTAGTTGACATTATCGAAAGCCCACAAAGTCCAAGGAATCCAAAAAAAGTCCCAAACCGAAAAAAATAGCTGAAACATCAATTCATGTTCGCGGAAGATAAATTCCAGAGTTCGTGTTCATAAAGAAGTCGTTTCAGTCTCTACCAAAAGCTTAAAGTGTTAATTAGAGGATTGTGCACATGGAAAGTATGCTAGAGAGCCGATCCCCCAAAAACTCTATTTTAAATTTCAACTTGTAATTTTGTATGGCAGTTAATTTCAATGTGTAATTTTACTTACAAAATTTATGCAAACAGGTTGTACCAAAGAGTGGTTTTCTTCAAAAAAGGGCATTTGTCAAAGTGATCCCCTGTCTCTTTACTTTTTCATTCTCTGTGCTGAAGCTTTCTTTAGTCATCTTTCATATCTTCAGACTTCGGGTTCTTTGCTAGGATTGAAGGCTAGTCGAAATGGTCCTACTATCAATCATCTTTTTTTCCCTGATGATTGTTTGATATTTTTTTGCCCATTCAAGGATACTATTCAGACCTTTCAGAATAAGCTGAACCTATATTTAGTTACAGCAAGCCAAGAGGTCAATTTTAGGAAATCGGAATGGATGTTTAGTCAAAATATCCTAGTGCCATTGAAGGAGGATTCTATCAATTACTCCCAATCCAAATCAATAATGGTATTCTGAATTATTTGGGAGCCCCGTTCTGTTAGGATTTATCTAAGGTTGCATCCTACCATTTTTTGGCTAATAAAATAAAAGCTCAACTGGAAAATTTTAAAATGGTGGATGTTTAACAATGCTGAAAGATTAACCTTGATTCACTCAACTTTAACATCCATTCTAGTCTATATCATGTCTTTGTTCAAATTTTCAGTTTCATCTATTTATATATATATATATATATATATAGGATACACTAAATGGGTGATTGAACTTTTCACTTAACAAACGCAATATGGTACTGGCATGTGGCAGTTTTTTTTATTTTAGGTAAGAAATTTAGTAATATTTATACCAATTTTCCAATTTTGCCCTTGAACCAATTCTTCCTATAATTATGTGGGATGAAATTGAATTTTTAAAGCTTTACAAGGAAACCAA
Source organism: Aquilaria sinensis (assembly GCA_005392925.1). Classification (NCBI taxonomy): domain Eukaryota; kingdom Viridiplantae; phylum Streptophyta; class Magnoliopsida; order Malvales; family Thymelaeaceae; genus Aquilaria; species Aquilaria sinensis. The sequence goes on from SMDT01002155.1 coordinate 405,068, forward strand.
CGAAGTCAACATCAATTTTGATCCTAAATTTTTTTAAATGCATACATCAATGCATTTAAACAAATTTTGTTTTGAAATACAGGAAGACAGCCTCTATTTATATGGATAAATTTCACTCACTGCTGCTATTCCAACAGTCATCTTTCTCTCACTCGATGCAAAAGCTTGTGCTTTTTGGGTACTTTTTTAGTCTTTTTAATAGTTTTGTTTGTTGTTTGAACATTTCTTCTAATAACTGTGGTAAGTGAGTTCCTTTTTCCTTCTACTTGGCATTTGCATTGTCTAATTGGGCAATTTAATAGCTATCGTGCCGCCAATCCAGCGACCCTTTTTTTTTTTGTGGGTGTGCGTGGTGTTCAGAAATTGGCAAATTGTAGAAGCCAATTCTGGTACATTCTGTTCGCATCCCTCAATTATTATTTATTCCATTCTAATAAAAAAATTTGATAGAAGGCCGATAAACAAGGAGGACTCATGGAAGAAGGTGAAGGACGCGAAGCAGTACAAGGTAGAGGACGAGGAAGCAAAAAGGAGGGTGGAGGCACAGAACGCGCTAGAGAATTATGCCTACAAAATGACAAACACAGTGATGGATCCAAAGTTCACACCAAGAAGTTAAGGCTGGAGGGCATGGAGACGATCGGGAAGGCGGTGGCGGGGATGGTAGAGTGGTTGGACGGAAACCAGTTGGAGGAGTTGGATAAGTTGGAAGATAAGCTCAAGGAGTTGGAGAGTATCTATAATCCCATCATTTTGAACATGTATTAGGGCGATGGTGTTGGTTGGAACAGGTCGATGCCAGACAGGATGGGTGATGGAGGGTCGATATACAGTGCAACTTTAGGACCCAAGATTGAGAAGGTGGACTAAGGTAGTTGAAATTTGAAGCATAAGAGGTAGTGAGGTGTTCTACAGTTCTGGGTTTGTGTTTACGTTATATGTATGATAAAAGCTGCGTTTGTTAATTTTGGGGCTTGCTTGAGCAGAAAGCAATTTTGAAAATGTCTAATTCAATAAAATGGAAGAGTTGTTTTGCTTTTTTCATTATGTTGAATAAACTTCGGTTTTGTTCCTCCAACTGCTTTTCTCAATGTATTGCCAAAATTTGGGATTTAAAATTCAAGGTAGATGTAAGGTGAAATTTGGATTAAAAAGTAAATTGTGTTATCTTTATAATGTGCAACGATTTTACACGTGAAATAGGTTACATGTGTTTTATGTTCGTTACTCTTTTAGGCAAGCAGATATATTGGGATGTCCTACGACAATCCTAACTTTAATTTATCTCTTAAAGGCTAGAACGTTGCTTTTGATTAGATTAATGTATGTTTTATTCATATGCTATTTCATAGGTAAATTTCTCTATTTTTCTTAACCAAGTTTCTTCGTTTCCATTTCTGAACCCTAAACGTTGAGAACACAAGACATTTATTTTGGTTGATTTTTGTACAATTTGAAAAGAGAGTAGAAAACAATATCTTGGACAAAAATTTTACTTTGAAGAATAAATGGTACAAATCTAATTATATATGTAATTAATTAGCATTGAACTTTAGGGAAATGTACTTTAACAAACAAACGTTACAACATTTTAGGTGGGAAACATGCTAGTTGCAAATAAAAGGAAACAATATTCAAATTTTGTTTAACCTTATACATATGGATTACATTTATTTGCAAATTAAAGAAGAAAATAGTTTTATTTTTAAAAAATTTTAAACAATGGAAAGTTCATAATATTAAACTTTCCGTTAATATATTAGCCCAATGTTAGTTGTACAAAAAAAAATTAGCATTTATTAGTAAAAAAATAATTTACTAGAATTTCGGTTTCCCATAAACATACGAGTTAGCATTTATTTGAGAAAAAAGGCAAATAAGTTATGATTTTATACAAGAAAAGAAATCGCACTATCATGTAAACTTTAATTTCCATTCAAATTAATAGTACATATATAGTATGATGCACTTCAGTGTCAAATCTACATTTTACATAATTAATGTGACATACAACCTAACATGTGGCAGATTTTTCACTTTAGATAATAATTTAAGTAATTATTACACCAACTTTCCGATAGTGCCATAATGCAAAACATGTACGTTAAAGTGAATATTTTATTTTCTTTAGTTTTCCAGTTATATGTAAAGAAACACAATTATTTTAAATAAAAATTTCTTAAACTAATAATTTCCATTCCATTTGCCTTACTGCCATTTAGTACCGTGATTAGATAATACCGATAATCAAATCAATTAGAGCTACCCTAATAACCCATTAAGAATTTTTTAGCTAGATTTTGCTTACGTAAAAAGGAAATAAGCAATTAGACATCTTTGATTAATGTAAAGTCAACTATGTACAACTCTACAAGGCCCTTCATACAAAAAAAATTGCAATGAAGCAACGCATGAGAAAGCAATTAGACCTAATCAAGTAATCATTGCAAATTTTGTATTCCACCCAATGGGAAAAATCGATCCACTTGACTCATAAATCCAATTATTGAACCATGCTTAATTTTTCAATCTATCCCATTTTTTGCACATTGTTCCAAATTTCCAGTGGGCCAATTCTTATGTGTGCCTGCTACACTTGTGCGTCAGGATAAACTCAATACAGAATAAATATACTTCCTACATCTCCAATTGTTTGAAATAGTTGGTTTTTTGCCATAATTTAACTTAAATTTATTTAAATTATTGGTTATTAAATATATATAATATATATATATATATATCTATATATATATATATATATATATATATATATATATAAAATTGGAAACTATAGGTTTTTATTTATCATTTATATACAAAAAAATTATTTATATACTAAAAATAATACTAAATAATAAATTAATTGCTAAAAAATGAGTGTTTCAAAAAATATGGGACAGATGGAGTATTAAGTTTTAAAAGATTTAACAAACGTAGAAAAGTAGTCTAGGTGGTTGAAATGATTCTACGTCAATTAAAGAGCTAGGGTTCAACACCTAGAACCACTTAAGCTCTATGTCCCTTTTTTTATTCATTTTTTCCTTTTCTTTTCTCAAATTTTTTCATCTCTGTTCTTCTTTTCTTCTGTTTTTCCTTCACTTTTTTGACCTTTTTCCCCCTTTTCTTTTCTCAGATCATTTTTCTTTTCTTTCACCCCCTGTTTTTATTTTTCTTTTTTTTTTTACCTTTTTCACCAGGTTTTTTTTCTTGTTCAGCTGGCCCATTTTTTAAAAGATATTGGATATGTTCATTTTTTCATATGCATATATTCTTTTCCATATATAAATATGTTCTTCTATACATGTTTGTATGTTTATAATGTGTTTTAACATTTAGTCTGTTTAGATATATGTGAAGGTATATGTTCTTTTCCTTAATTCATATGTTCATTCCTTTATATGGATATATTTTTTTATACATGTATATATGTGCATTATTTGTTTGAACATTTGTTTTGCATAAATATTTCTGAAGACATATATTTTTTTTTTCATATGCATATGTTTGTTCATTTACATGCATATGCTCATTCATTTACATGTGCATATGTTCATAATGTTTTTTGACATTTGGTCTTTATAAATATATATGAAGGTATATGATATTTTCTCTACATGCATATGTTCCCTTATTTATTCGCATATGATTGTTTCTTTATTTTAATATGTTCTTTTTTATATATATGTATGTACATTATATTTTTTAACGTTTATTGCATATAGATATTTCTGAAGATATATGTTCCTTTTTTATACCTATATGTTCTTTTCCTTATTTTTATATGTTCATTCATACATGTTTTATATTCATAATGTATTTTGCTATTTGGTCTGTCTAGATATATGTGAAGGTATATGTTCTTTGCTTTACATGTATGTGTTCTTTTATTTAATTCCATATGTTGCTTTGTTTATGTGTGTTTTGATATTGTTCTGTATATATTTTTCTGAATATATGTATTATTTTCTTTGTAGGCATATGTTCTTTCTTTTACATGGATATTTTCTTTCATACATATGCATATGTTTTTTTCACTATAGTTTATGTAACTATATGTATGTTTTTTGATTTATCAGCATATGTTCATTTTTGTTATGTATATGTTTTTTTATAAATGTGTATATGTACATGCACATATGCATGCAAATTTGTTCTGAATAGATATTTCTTAAAGTATGTGTTCTTTTCTTCACATGCACAAGTTCATAAGTATATGTTATTTTCTTCCCATACATATGCTCTTGTCTTTAAATACATATGTTCCACAATACACATGTGTTTTGATATTTCTCCTGAATATATGTTTTTTATTATGTGTTCTTCTCTTTCTAGGCATATGTTCGATTCTTTATATGGATATGTTCCTTTATATGTTTGTGTTTGTTCTTTCAGTGTGATTTGTGTTAACTCTCCTATATGTTCTTTGCTTTATTTGCTTCGATATATGTGTATGTACATGCAAATTTCTTTCTATGCATATGTTGATTAGAAAATAAAAATAACAAACACCAAGGTGTACAAGAATATATAGGAACTTTAAAAGAACAAACGTTAATGAAAAAAAAAAACATACAGTAAAGCAAAAAGAACATATTGAAGTAAAAGTCATAGAAAACGTAAAAAGGAAGCCAAATAAGACAATCAAAGTAAAAATTGCAGAAATCACAGAAAAATGCAAAATGGAGGTCGGAGAAGATGATTGAAGCAATATTGTAGAAAATAAAAAAAAAACTGTGACTACAAGAAGTTGCGGGAAAAGACAATTAGAACAACAAATCAGAGAAATCATGATTGGAGATAAAGATTAGAACAAAGATCATAGCAATTGTAATCAAAAGTGAAGATCAGAGCAGAGATCATAGAAATCGCGACCGAAAATGAAGATTCGACCAGAGATTAGAGAAATTGTGTCAGCTAAATTCTCGTGATATGTAGCACGTCTACTAAAATAACATGATTGTCAGTTCCAATAGTTGAGGATGTTTAAAATCTATATATATATATATATATATATATTGTAGGAGTATATTGTAGGAGGGTGGCTTAGGCCATAAATTTGGTTCACATAAAAAGTACTTTTTCCAATGTACCCTAACGGAAATTCCAAGTAAAATGTAACTTTTAGTTTTATCTTCTTCACAATTTATATTTTTAACCTACAAATAAAAACTAAACATTTTTCACTTGAAACACGATATGAGTTCAATAAAGTGAATTTAGTAAAATCAATAGTAAATTCACCAAGGAAAAATGAAAAAGTACCATACAAGATTTAAAAAAAAAACAAGGTACATAGGTTTTTTTTTTTGGTAAAATAGGCAAACACAAAATTTGATGAACTTTTATGAATGACCTAAATTTTTAAATTAATAAAATTGAAAAACAAATACATCGATTAATGTAAAAGTTGAGTTTCCCCTACCAACTTCATGCTGAATTCTTTGTGTGGTGTTGCGGCTTGGAAACTTGATTTTTCCACGTGAAACAACAGCCCATCAACAGTGAAAACAAGCTGATGAATGAAGGAAGGTCGCTGAATTGAAGGATGCACGAGGGGTAGAGATGTTGGCACGCCAATCGAAGAGCATAAAAAGAGAAATGGTAAAATCATACTTTTGAAACCGGAGAAATTGCAACATGGCCCTTAGAAAATAAAGTGCCTTGCAAAAAGAGGATCAAACTTAAAAAAGAAGCAAATTGCATCCGATAAAAGCAAAAAAAAAAAAGGACAACTGTTCATCAACAATTTTTACTGTTTATGAACAGTGAAATATCTTTTTCTTTTAGAATATAGTATATTCTCTTGCTTCAGGCACCAAGCACTTATGGGATGGCGCGTAAAAGAGCACTTTGTCTCGTGTAAGGCAGTAGGTAAAAGTATTATGAGTGTAAAAAAATGTTTTGGGAGGACTTTCCGTAGAAATAACATCTCCGTGGCTCAATCTAGATTAATAAAAGTCCAATGTGACTACCACTACTTAGGTCTTTCACAATTTTTTCTTTTTTACTTCTTTGCCTTTTTACCTATTACTTTATGTGTATAATATTTTAGAATAACTAACAATGTGCTTTTACCAACTTCTATTAATGTAAAATTAGCTTCTCAGATTTTTTTAACAGAAAGATATTGCTTGATTAAAAAAATTAAGGATTTGCCAACCTTCAAAGCACGTTGTGTCATCCGAAGTGTCTAGAATGATGGCACAGAGGATGCACGGCCCACATAACAGCGCGGGTTTGAAACAGCTCCCCACCTAGAGGTGGGAACCGGGTAGGACCGGCCCGGAACTAGCCAGTCCTGGGCCTGGGTCCTGAGGACCGGGCTCGGCCCGGTTGTAGGCGGGGCGGTTCCGAGCAGGCCTCAGCGTGGCGGTCCTCGGCAGGGCGGGGCGGGTTTCGTTTTTTTTTTTTTTAAAAATATATATATATATAAATAGAACAATTATTAATTATATAAGTCATAAATATTTTTAAGAAAAAACACCACCTCCGGTGTAAGTTTTATTAAGTTAAAAAGTCAAACGGCACTTACAAATAATCGGAACGTGCCTTACATTTTGAAATGGCAAAAACGTTCCGGAAATGATAAATAATAGAAACCTATGATCTGTGCTGAACAGCATAATCAGATCAAATACAAACTACATGTATGATTGAAAAAAAAAAAATTCAACTCTCGGTATCGGATATTACCTCCTCATCCGAACTCTTTTGGTCTTGATGCCGGAGTGCTGCGAGGCCCCAATCTCGGTTGCACACGCATACTTCTACCGCGTCGGGTGTCAATCTTGACCGTTTTTCTGTTATCACCCGTTTTCCGGCACTAAACGCTGCCTCGGATGAGACGGTCGATACTGGAACGGCAAGAATCTCTTGTGCGATTATCGACAAGATCGGAAATCTTGATCTCTTTTGTTTCCACCACTCCAAGATGTCGAGGTCACTTGTCTCGAACGATGTGTTGAGATAGTCATCAACCTCAGCTAATCCCGATGTCATCGGTTGGGGTCGTTTGAGCATTTGGAGCGCCGGGTTGAATCTTGAAGAGATTGATCTCCTTGGAGGCTCGGTTTGAGGAGCTTCGGATCTTACCTTATCCGAATGCCGCTCACAATATAACTTGTATAAAGAATGCAAGTACTCGGAAGCAGAAGCAGACATAGCCAAAACATTTATATGAGACATTTCTAAATAAGTATGAAAAATTCCTTCAAGCAGTGTTGTTGTGCCCGTTAATTTTACATACGGGTCAAGTAAAGAAGCGACTAAAAAGATAGGTGGAATGTTTGAGAAATATTGAAGCCACTTAGCCCGCATGGCTTCGACAGTCGGTTTTAACAACTCATCATTTTTAAACTGATGTAAAGCATATGTGATGTTCACTAAATGAAACAAAACTTGATGACTTGTTGGGTAGTAAACACCAGAGAAAAATTCAGTTGCCTCGTAAAAAAACTTAAGCAATTCACCGGTTTTGGAACATTTCTCCCAAATTTCAGTCGTAAGAAATTCAGAACCCATTTTTAAATTCATGAAATGTGACAACAAATTTGCATACGGTAATGCATCTTGCAACATAAAAAATGTGGAGTTCCAGCAGGTTGGGCAATCCAATTTAAACCGTTTCCAAGAAAATGGTTTTTGATTTTCAATACAAAAGCTTTTAAATTCACGAAAAATAGCAGGTCTGGACATCAAATATTTTAATGAGTTTCGAATAGGCAAAACCTCATTTTGGAGAACTTCTAAACCCTTTTGCACACAAATGTTCAAAATATGGCACATGCATCTAACATGAAAAAATCCACCGTTGAGCGGTAGTTTTAAGTTTTGACTCAAAAAGCGAGCGACAACATCATTATTTGAAGCATTATCAAATGAAATGCATAGAAATTTATCAATACAAAAATAATCACGTAAAGTTTCTAAGATACAATTAAATATTTGAAAACCAATATGATCTGTTTCAATAACCTTAAAAACCAGTATGATCTGTTTCAATAACCTTAAATGACAAAATTCGTTTTTGCATTATCCAATCAGAATCAATCCAATGAGAAGTAACACAATAGAATGATTGACCTATAGGTGATGTCCACATATCAGAAGTAAATGCCACACAATGATCAAGAGCAGAAAAATATGCTTGCAAATCTGATTTTCCGGCTTCAAATTGTCTAAAGCTTTCTTTCCTAACAGTTTTCCTAGATACTTTTCTAAATGCAGAATTTAATTGTGATTTTATCCAAGATTCTAGGTGGACATCTTCAGCTTGTGAAAAAGGTTTTTCGGTAAGCATCATCCAATTTACCATACCTTCTCTACAAGATTGTTGGTTAAAACGAAATATACCTGGTCCGCCGGCGCCGGTTGTAGACCCAAGTTGTGTTTGTCCTCCAGAACTAGTCCCGGTACTAGGGAGGACGTTAGCATGTTAATTTTCAATATGCCGCTTCAGCGTTCCAGTGTCGGAATTCTTTCTATGCACCAATTTTTTCCCGCAATGTTTGCATTTTCCGTACCTCGACTCCCATTTGTTTATGAGCTCATAATGCTCCCAAACCCAAGCAGTTAGTCTCGTGGATTTACCTTGTGCTTGAGTTTCCTTCACGCCGGGTTCATGACTTGTAGACATCGGTTCTGTTGACGGATTCCCGGACGCCATCGCATCCAACTCTTCCACTTCATCATCGGATAATTGATCGTCGAGACCTAAATCGTAATTCGTCATATCGATTCCGGCATCATCGTCGTGAAACTCTTGAATTGAAATGCCTTTATCGGCGGGCCGAGATCGGCGACGGAACAAGGCTCGGAGGCCAGTGTTGCGGGAAGATGAACTATCTGTTGACTTGCCCTTTCCTTTTGAAGCCATGCCTCACGTACTAATAGTAGTGATTAATGCAAAATCAAGAGAGGATTATGAAGATATTAGGGAGAGATTAGTAAGAAATTTGGAAGAGATTAAGAAAATAAGGAGAATGGTTGAGAGAATATAGTAGATGAAGAAGAGAGATTGAGTGATTGTGTGAGGATTGAGTGAAAATGGCATTGGTATTTATAGGGGGAGGGGAAAAATTAGTTTGACCAAAAAGTCCTTGAAATTTAGTTGTTGGGAGGGGCAAAAATGAAATTTTGGGGGCTGAAATGGAGCAGAAAGCTGTTGGAAGGCCTGCTGTGTAATTAGCCCTTTTTTTAAAAAAAAATTCTGCAGGTTTCCGTTGTTGCGAAAGAGCCGTTGGGCGCAAGGCGGGCTCGGTCCGGTCTGGTCCGGGGCGGGGCATGGGGCGGGGCGGTCTCGGTCGGCGGGGTGAGGCGGTCCGGGTCAGCGGGTTGGGGGTTTTGCGTGTTTGGGCTGGTCCGGGGCGGTTTTTTTTGCGTCTCCTCCTCCTATTAAGCCCATACTCGGCCCATAATATAACGGGCTTTTTCTGGGGTGAGCTAAGACAGGTTTGACTGGTCTAGGGCGGGGTTGACTGGCGGTTCGGTCCCAGTTCACCTCTATCCCCACCCCAAGTTAGCATTGTACTTGCAAGCATTATTGTGCCAAATGTGGTCAGAAGCATTTCGGGTTTTAGAAAAACATGCACTTCAACCCTAACTTTCAAAAATACTTCATAATACCCTGCATTTAAATGCTGCTAAGTGCAAAAATAGAAAAACAAATATGTTGAGTCATTCTTTTCACTAATTCACTACAAAAAAAAAAAAAGAGTTACAAACGGCCATTATAAATGGCAACACATTGATAATTTCAAAATTACCAACACATAACTATCGGTAGTAAGCCATTAGTAAACAACGAATTGGAAATTTTTTTACCAACAGCTTAATATTAAGTCATTGGTAAAATGGCTGATGGAAATTACCAACGGTCTAAATTCACATGTCTTTTACCAACGATTTAACATTTACCAACATGCTAGGCTATTATAATTTACCAACAGCTTAGACCATTGGTAATTTACTAATAGTTTAAGTTGTTGGTAAATACCAATGTATTAAGCCATTGGTAATATTTCCAATGCGCAAAACCGTTAGTAAATATCTTGAAATTTTAAAAAAATTAAAACAGTTTCAACGATATGAACCACTGGAAACTGCTATTTATTTTTTAAAAAAAAAATATGTGAAAAAAACTAAAATAATTAATATTAAAATTTTCCTTAAATTTTACTAAATTAATGTACAAAAAATTAACAATTAATATTAACAAAACTGAGAAATTAATATTAACAACATTGATAAAATTATATTTAGTAAAATTATATGTTATATTTACTAAAATTATGTGTTATATTGACTAAAAATTATACTTAGCAAAATTGTATAACAATGATTTTTATAGTATCCTTGCAATCTCTCACACATTAACTTATTTAAAATAGATTTTTATAGCAATTTCTCTCACATAAATTCAAACATTAACTTCACACACAAAAAAATCTCTTTAAAATTCTAGACATATAATGCAATTTGTAATGAAATATTAAATTTGTGAACAATATCATAACATTTAATATTTATTCTAAAACTTTCCTACCACTACTCTATTATAAAATTTAAAAGGTAAGATATTTTACGTAATAAGAGTAATTTGTTTATGAGGAAACATTTTATTATCTAAAATAAAAAGATTGCATCAATTAGCACATATTTTCATAAAAAGGAAACAATTCATTTTTCAAATAATTGTAAATTTGAATAACTTTTTAAGATAAATGGGAATGTCAACATTAATTATTTATAAAATAAAATAAAACAGACATTTATTAACATTTAATTCTTTTTAGAAAAAAATAGAAAATCCTTTAACACTTACAAAAAGTAGTTTATTACTCTCAATGGTAAAAGACATTAGTTATTTATTCAATTGCAAAGTCTTGAATTCAACCTAAAATTCCTACATGATTTTCCAAATTGTGCTTTTTTTTGTTGAACCAACTCATCAAACTAATGCCAACATTTTTTTTATTTTAATTGCATTATGGCATGTGTTAATATTATTGTCTTTATTACATCTAAGATTTGTTTCATTCCTATTATAAATTTTCCATATATATGAGTACATATTGAAAAAAAAATCTAAACTAATATACAATAATGGACATGTTCTTTGTTCCATTTTTTTCTTTTCATTCAATATTTTGATTTTTTTTTGTGTGGTTGGATACTATTAAATTTTTCTTATCATTTATTTTTTAATTGTTATTACATTTCTCATTTTAAATTTATAAATATATTTTACATTAGATGGTGTTATTATTATTTTCATCACTCAATCACGTTGATCTACTGAAAATGCATGACACTCGATTGGAGTTTTTTCTATTTTAATTTCAAATTATAACTTTCCTCCATTACCTTTATTACTTTTTCTTTAAAAATTTTTATTAAAAAAATTAATAATTAAAGAAATAAGCTATCACTACATTAAGAGTTAATTAAAATGGGCTAACACTATATCAAGAAGATGGTTGAAGATAAAATGTAATAAAAAATTAAGTTCATGTTAATTTTTTTAGGTTAAGTCATTTGCTTTGGTTAATTGTCAAAAAAAAAATTCTATTTCTTAATTAATGATCTATGTTTGGTTAATTTTACCATAAATAATATTTGTTTACAATTTTGTTATTAATACTCAATGCCTAGCTAAGTATTTATACCCTTAACCATATAGTTAGAAATCAACTTTCCCTTTATTTTTCCATGCACCTATTAATTGTTATCACTATCAACTTTTTAAACTAGAAATGATCTAATAGTTAGGATTCACATAATTTATAATTGTTATCACTGTATAATTTTAATAAAAATTTTCAGTTGAGCTTGACCTAAGGGTGTTCGTGCTTGATTTGACTAGAACCCTAGCCTATATAATGGATAATTGGTTTTTTTAAACAATCATCATAAAAAGTAATAAAAAAAATTTCTTTGCAAAAAAAAAATAACAATATTTTCATTAAACTACAAATCTTTTGATATAAAGTAATTATTTATCTTGGTAAAAAGTTTTTTTAAGTGTTCGTTGAGGGAGTGGTTAGGCCAATCATGAGTAATTGGTCTTCCTTGTTAGATAAACATGTGTACAGTGAGGTTCAGGGAGGGTATTGCTAAATCCAAAGTCTTTCAAAATAGAAGTGAGTTCGTGTTTGAGTCCCATGGGTAGATGGGTAACAGACGCTTATCCATTTTGGACACACACACACACACACACATACTTCATTTTTTTTTATATATTTTATGTATGTTTTAAAAAAAACTATGTATGTCTACAAATAATTAATAAACAAAAATTTCTAAAATAAAGTAACAGAAAATTTTACACTAGGTTATGACTTTATTTTTGGATAAAATAAAAAATTTTAGTAATAAATATGCTATTTTAATAAGGGCAGGATGCAATATAATTAGTTAAACTCATAACCTCCTCAAGGCTTTGCAAGTATGATCAAGTTAGAGTGGTCTGGTTTGGGAAGGGTAGAGACAATAGTGTAATTTGAACATCTTGATGTAGCTATATTCATTTTCTTAATAAGTTGTTATAGAGTATGAAGGGTAATTTGTTGGTTTCTCAAAACCTGGAGGGTATACAAGACAAAATTGATAATTCGGGCGAGTGGCACTTGGGTCCGTTTCCCATGGTGATGGCTGTGCTAGAGGGGCGAAACAATCTTTGAACTAATACTTAAAATACTCATACTTTTTTTTTCCTTATTTTTCTCATACATAGTTTAGTAGCCTAATACTCCACAATAAATTTGTTTTCTTGCGTTTTAAGAAAAATTAGTTAAGCTCATAATCTCTCAAAAGCTTTGCAGGTAAGGTCAAGTTTAGGTGGCCGAGTTCAGGTAGAGTAGGGGCAGTAGAGTAATTTTTGTCATCTCTATTGGTAGAGATAAGCCAGGCCAATTGTACTTATGTAACACTCCTATATCCCACATGGGTGAATTGTGGGAAGCCTTATGTGGATATATAGGCTCTAATTCTAGAACATAAGCACCTAGCGCTTATCCTTTTTCAAAGATAGCCCATGTGGTGTGGGCAGGTGTTCCGTTGACTAGTTCTAGATTTTGGTCATTACAGATGGTATCAGAGCCAGGTTTGGTTCAAAGTATGTGGTTGAGTCCGCCAATATGGGACGGGGGAACTTCCTTATACTGAGAGTCCATTCTAAGTACCTAGCGCTTATCCTTTTCCAAAGGATAGCCCATGTGGTGTGGCCATGTGTTTCATTGACTAGTTCTGGACTTAGGTCATTACAACTTAGTCTTGTATCTGATTTACCCAATACCAAAACCTATCATTTGAGCACCTCAATGTGGCTATGTTTCTTCCTTTAATAATTCATTATAAAGTATGTGAGGTAACTTGCCTGTTTTTCAAAACCTATAAGAATACGAGATACAATTGATAGTTTAAGGGAGTGTAGTTAGGGTCGGTGTCCTCTGGCGACACTAAGAAGTTGAGACTATGTTCTTCGAACTAATACTTGAAATATTCATACTTACTTTTTTATTTTTCTTATTTTTCTTATACATGTTTTAGTAGCCTTGCACACTATAGCAAATCAGTTTTTCTTGCATATATATTCTTCTTACTCTTCAATTCAAAATTTTGTAAATAGTGCATAAACATAAGCTTTTGTATCACCTTTTGGTAATGTCTAAAATACATTCAAAGATTTTTTAATTGTTAATGACTTATATAATTATCTAAATCTAGGCATTATATAATTCCCCATTTGATTTATTTTTTATTATTAGTATGAACTATATAAAATTAAAATAATATGCAGCATTAGTAGAATGTTGTATTCTTTTTTAACGTGATTTCTTAGTAATTTATCTAATAATACATGATTATTAATTGTATAATCATGTATTTTTATTTAAACTATTGTGTATAGTATTAAGGTACATATTACTACCACTTTATTTTACTTATAAAATGTTCATGTTAGTGAATAACATTTTTACCTATTGTTTTATTTAAAATTATCATTACATTATTTATTATTTCTAACATCTTTTGTTCTCATGGTAATATCGAGTATTTAAATTATTTTTTTATATTTTTACAATTCAAATTTTAAATTTAGTCATATTTTCTCCATAATTTGATCCCAAGGCAATGTTGGGCATTAAAGCCAGTTGCAATTAATGCTAAACCATAATACACACACACGCACACATACATAAAGAGAGAGAGAAAGAAAGAGAGAGACAGAGAGACGCATACATATACTAATTGTATGTGAAATGCATAATTGGATAACAAACATAACTAATAATTTATTCAAGTAATAAGTAAGAAACTTACAGTAGTTATCGATATATAGAAGGTTTCCTTTTAATGGATACAATGGTAGCACATTTTTGGGATTTCCAAAAGACAATATCATCTAAACATTTTTCTGCTTGTTTATTAAACTAATTTTTAGTAATTAATTACATATTTAAACATAATTACTAATTTAAATTTTTAAATTAATTTCTAATTTGAATCATCCTCATATACAAGCACCAAGACTAATCAACAATGGTTCAATGGCAAATTGACTTACGTAGACAGAGTGACCTTTATTACCAGCAAAGTTACAAATTGTGATGTTTACTTTTATTGTCACTAATTCACCTATATTGAATGTAACATTCAAAATATTGTGATTATTATAGTTGGGTAAAAGGAGATGGATATTAGATTGAGATGATCTTGAATTATTTTCTCAAACAACTTATTTGCTTTCCTTTATTTATATTCATTATCCAAAATAATAGGAACATCATTAACATATTGATACATTACAATTTTCATAGTATGGTTTGACTCATTGATAATTGCATTAGAATGCCTTTTAAGATTTTTTTTTAAAATTCATTACCATTCAGCATGACTTAATAACCCATCTAGTAAGACTCTAAGCTCATAGTCATCATCTAACCTAAAAACTATAGAAAACCCAAAAAGGAATTTTTTTTTTCCATTTAGTTTGATAGGTAACAAAGAAAAAAACAACATAAATTATACATATCTTAATCTCTGTGTCTAAAGAAATGCATCATTCGGAATGGACAAAGGGAGTAAAGGAATTGAAGGAGGAGAGAAGTGAAAACAAACTATAAAATAAAGTACTAACAATTGAATGATTTAAGGTTTAAGCTTGAAGTACTAAAGTTTAATTATAAATCCTTTTCACATAAAAATCCATGTTGTTCTAGGATACAAGATGATTTATTATGTGTAAACATAATAGCTAGTGGCGGAACCAGTATTTTTTGTTCAAGGGGGGGGAGTACGAGAGGTACAGGGGAGAGTGGGGTGTGGCGATAATGGTACAATAAGACGATGGCAATGCTGAGTTTTAGTAGTGGCTCTAAATAAAAATTATTTGAGTTAATTCCTAATAATATACATACAAATAAATATTACTTTGAGTAACCTTTGGTTTTATTAATTTGTAGTAAATTATCAAACTTTATTGACTTTCAAAATAAAGTATTTCTATAACCACTAAATATATTTGCTTTGTATTTAGCTTTAGATTGAATAAGTCTTTAAAATTATTTAGAAACTTCAAAGATGAATTTTGAATGAGAAATATTACTATCACTTTTTCAGGTAAAACACAAAGATATTTAGTTAGTTTTTTTAAAAAAAATAAAGGATTGTCTCCCACTTTTCAGGGGATTGCCTAACAATATACTAATTCAAGTTTTTTAAAAGCAAAATAATTTAAAGATATAAAAGTTTATAATTTCACAATAAAAACAAGTAGAAAAAAGCATGTTTTTTTAATGACATTGACAGTTTTATCAGGTATTAACAAGGCTTATTTGAAAATTTTGAACTTAATATAGTTTGCGAAATTTAATGACTAAAATGGGCTGACTCATGATTTCAGGGCTAACTATGCCAATTAAGTAAAGTTGAATAGCTAATGTTGCATTTAAGCCATAGTTTTAGAGTAAATTGCACAAATGATCCTTAACCTTTTGTCATTGTTTCTTTTTAGTCCCTAATCTATTGACTGTTCTATTTTGGTCCTAAACCTATTAAAATTGTTTCATTTTGGTCTCTCACTAGATGAAATTCATTAACTCAAAATAATTGTCTGATAAAAAATTTTGAAATACTAATTTAAATATTCGGTAACTGTCTTCTAGGAAATTTAAACTGTTTAATATTTTTTAAAGTAAATAGACAATTTAAATTAATAATTTTTTCTTCCTGAATGAAATAATTTTAATTTACAGAGAGGGAAAAAAAGTGACTTAAATTTTTATTAACTATAAAAAATTATTTTACAGATTAAATTTATTGTAAGATAGTTATCAGATAGTTTAAATTATTATCTAAAACGTTGTTATCAGAAAAATATTTTGAGTTAACAAATTTTATCAAATTGAGACCAAAATGAAACATTCTCAATAGATTTAGGACTAAAACAAAATGTTTTAATAGGTTTATGACTAAAACAGAACATTAAATAGGTTAGAGACTAAAAGGAAACAATGACTAAAGATTAGTGATCATTCATGAAATTTACCCCATAGTTTTAAGATAAGAAAAAAAAGTGACAAAAAAAAGTTTGTATTGAGCGTGTATTTGGTCCCCATAATTTTTAACAAATGTTTCACTGTCCCTCATTTTTATATTTTTCCACCATATCTAGGGGTAAACTTCACATCCAGTCAAACCCAAGCTCGGCCCAGTACAAAACAGGCTCGCGATGTAGGGGGGCAAACATGGGCCTGGAAGAAAATGGAAGCAAAAAATAGCACAGGCCGGCCCATTAGTGCGTTCAACTCGGACCAGACCGGACCGGTCCACGACTCGACTGAGTAGGGCCGGGTCAAACGTTTTCCAATAGTTGTTGTAGTTTTCAATTTTTTTTAAAAAAAAGGTAAAATGACAGCATGGCCCCTAACAGCTCCAGACAGTTTTTTTTTGCCCTAGACTTTTTTACCCTTACCCAACAACCACTAACGGCTAGTTTTTTATGGCTTTTTGGGCAAAACCAAATTTTCCTTCTCCTATAAATAGCCAGCCTCATTCCCATACTTCCTCACACCAATCCTCTTTTCTCCAATCTCCTACAGTATTCTCTCATTCTCTTTACTATGTCTCTCTTAAAGTTTCTTAATCTTTTACCAATATTTTCTTAATTTCCTTCTATTCATCTCTCAACCTCTTCAATTATTTTCTTCCATTAATGGCTTTACGAGAGAAGAACTCCGGCAAGGGCAAAGGTGTTGCCTCCTCTTCCTTCGGCACCGAGTCGGTTCATTTTTGCGAGGACGTTTGTTCCGTAAAAACCGAGGCCCACATTCACAAGAAATTGACGACAACAATCCTAACATCAACATGGCAGTGTACAACCCAGGCCTTGATGATCAACTCTCGGATGATGATGTCAAGAAAATTCCACAGACCTAAGTCAGCACCGAAAGGTCCTAACCAACGCCACAAAGCGAGTAACCTGAACGGACTCAAGTCAAGAGCAGGAATTTGAAGGCTTCCATTTGGGCGCATTTTGAGCAAGTTTGGGAAGGCGATATAAAGTATGCCAAGTGCAAACATTGCGACAATAAATTTGCACATAAATTAAACTCCATGACGAGCACCCTCACGCGACACTTGAGCAAAGTCCATTGAGACATCAGCGGCATATCTGGTGGACAAACACAATTAACGGGCATTGGGAGCTTCAACGGTCCGGTTATTTTTCGATTTAATCCAAACACAGCTAGGCAAGGTTTAATTAATTGGATGATGATTACGGAAAAACCATAGCCATTTAGACAAGTTGAGAATAAACATTTAGAAAGATTCATACAAGAAAATCTAAATCCTGCTTATAAAAAAATGTCTAGGCAAACGGCTAGAAGAAAAAGCTTTAAACTGTATGAAGCTAAGAAAAGTGATTTGCAAGCATATTTTTCTACCGTTGATCATTGTCTGTCATTTACATCTAATATGTAGATATCTCCAATAAGACAAAATTACTATTGTGTCACTGCTCATTGGATAGATAATGAATGACTTATTTAAAAATGGATCATTGTTTTCAAATGTATGGAATCTGATCATACAGGTTGTAACATTTTCAATTGCATTATCGAAAATCTGCTTGAATTTTTTATTGCCGATAAAGTTTTGTCAATTTCTTTTAACAATAATTTAGCGGTGAGAGAATCGATAAAAGAAATAAAATCACCATTTGATGAAAAAAAATTTCATGTTCGTTGCTTGTGTCATATTTTGAATTTATGTGTTCAAAATGATTTACAACAACTGCAAAATCAAATCAAGCCAATTCGGAATGCTTTAATTTTTTTTTAAAACAAGGAAGAAATTGGATCATGAATTTAAAATGTTTTGTATCGAAAATTGGGTGAATTTTTCTTGGAAAATGTTTAAAATCAATTACCCCACTCGATAGAACTCAACATTTGAAATGTTAAATGACTCTCAACCATGGGCAAATCTTTTGACTCATTCTATGAACTCAAAAGTGCAAGATGACTGACTAACAGATGAGGTTTGGCAAAAATGTTTTAAGTTAGTTAAGTTGCTTAGATATTTTTACGAGGCAACAAACTTTTTCTCTAGGTTTAATTTCCCAACAGTGTACCAAACAATGTTATATTTTGTAAACATCGTCTATGTTTTCCACCAATACAAGGATAGTGAGTTTTTGCAACCAACTGTTGAAGCAATGCAAAAGAAATGGCTTGATTATTTTCAACAAATCCTGGAAATTTATCTTGTTGCATGTGCATTAGATCCAAATGTCAAAATCATGGGTTATTTGCAATTGTTAGAAGCATACTATCATACATATTTAGGTCAACCACAAGTTTCTACACTTGTTATTTCTGCTGAAGCTGACTAGAACTTGAAAGAGTTATACAAACTCTACTTCATTAAGCATTCTAATAAGGTTAGGTCATCCGATCCAACATCCACCAGACATTCCACCTTATTGTCATCATTAAGGTTCAACCTAGAGACAAATATCCTCAAACGACCGAGACCCATAAACCCGGGATTAGCGGAATGGGATGATTACCTCCGGGCTTCATTTGAAAACAATGAGGAAGACATCCTCGAGTGGTGGAAGAACAAAAGAGGAAGATTCTCAATCTTATCCATACTAACGCAACAAATTTTAGCAGTTCTGGTCTCTACCGTCGCCTCCAAGGCTGCCTTTAGTGCGGAGAAACGAATCATCTTGGAGAAATGAGCAAGGCTCACACCTGAGGCTATTGAAATTTGTGTCTGTAACTGGGATTGAGCCCTTGTTGCTCTTAAGAAGCAAGATATGAAGAGCTCAGATGATGAGGTCCTTTCTGATGATAACCTGCCATAGTAGATTATAGGTTTTCATTATAATTTAAATAATGTAATCGATCTGATTATGCTAATAGGCATAGATCTTAATTTTTACCTTTTTTTTTTTCCTAGAACATTTCACCATTTTCAAGTGTAAGGAATATTCCAAATTATGTAAGTGTCATTTGACTTTTTTATTAATAAAATTTATACCGCTGGTGGTGTTTCTTATAAAAAAATATATATATAATTCATAAAATTACTCATAAAAAATGATTGAAAACATATTAAAACATAATTTTAAATAATCTAATAACCTCGGCCCAATTCGAACTCGACCAGTCCCGGCCCAAGCCTACCCCCGCTTATATGCGGGCTATGCCCAAGTCCGAAAAACCCGACCTAGGCCCGATCGGCCCACAAGCCACCACTAAAGGTAGATGAGGGACATAAAGTCCATGGAACATTTCTCATCTTCTTTTTTCAAAATTTGGCAAGATTGTTAGCACAACCATTTGCTTTCCTTTTAATGTGCCTAATGATGCAATTGTTGAATTTAGACGAACACTTTTGTTGAAATTCATGATTCCCACTTTTTGAGAGAAATCGTTCAAATTTTGTGCTTTGATGTGCAAAAAACTCTGAATTTCATAAAGATACCCCCGAATTTATGTGAAGTACCTATGAAGTACAGAACATGAAAGAAAGGGGGAGGAACAAAGAGAAGGGAGCGATGAGACTTCAGAGAGTTAGGGATTAGATAAGAGACGGATGTGATGAGACTTGAGGGAAGAAGATGAGAAAGATGAGAGAAAGAGGGATAGAGTGCTGAGAAGCGACATAAGGGAACAAAGATGAGAGATGGGATTTCATAGATGGGTTAAAAAAAAGAACAGAAATGGGAGGTAAAAAAAGACCCGTTTTAAATTGTTAAAGGAAAAAATGAGGGAATTGAGGACATAAAAATTAGTTATTGGGAATAATCTTTTTAGGACTTCAATTAGATAAAAATAAAAATATCATTAAAGAAGGAGAAATAAAAAATTACTAATTTGTGGTAGTGATTCTTTTTGTGGGGGCAATAATTTTTAGGTGCACCTTCAGCTTGCCACTGTATTTCTTGGAGGAAGGTGTTGATTTTAAGTCAACCACAGCAAATAAAGACTAAAAACTGTGCACCTTGGTGCACGGACATCTACATGACATCATTAGAGATCGATAGTTTTGAGAATAAATGCTAACTTTTGTTTGCTAGGATAACTCATACTTGATTGGGATAATTATGGAATATATTAACTTCAATTAAATTTTTAATTGTGGTAAATTTTTAAATTTGAATTTATTTGAAAAGATAATCTTAATGAAACTAATAAAGATAATATGCTAAAATTGGTAATTATTTAAAAATGAGTTTATTCAATTTTTTTTTCAAAATCAAATGTGTTCAGAGAGTGACATATATTCAAATATTGATTTCATACAATTGGTTGCTAGTTTAACACATTGAGAATTTAGTTTTATATTTGGAGAGTTCTCATTAGGCTTTATGAAAAATATTTATTTTTGTATAATAGAAACTCATTTTGTATAATATGAACTCAATTTTGTTTAATAGGAAAATATTTTTGTTAAATGTATATAAAATTCGTACATCAAGATTTCAATTTGATGCAATAAGAACCCAATTTCATGAAAGAGAAACACAATTTGATATAATAATAACTCAATTTCGTAAAATTGCAACTCAGTTTCATAAAATAAAAATTCTATTTCATACAAAAAAATTTCAATTTCACACATTAGCATTATAATTTGGTATGATAAGAACGTCATAATTTTCTAATACAATCTCAGTTTCATACAATATAATCTTAGTTGCATATGTGAATTGTCTTCAGACACTGTTCCCCTACCAATTGAAGTGTAAGGTGTATCCCTACATTTCATTGTTGTATCTATATACTATATTAAAAAAAGTATTCAATTCCACACAAAATAGTTTATAGCTTCATATAAATAAATCTCACTTTCATACAATTCATTTCCAGCTTCATACGCTATCAAAACTCAAAATTTATACAGTAGAAACATAATTTCATACATATAGGAACCCAATTTCATACAATAGCAACTTAGTTTCATGCAAATCATTTCCAATTTCATACAATAGTGGTAATACTCATTTTGTCCCTCCTTTAAGCATCTTATGCTAGATTAGGCAAAAATTTGATTAATTAGGGTCTAGGGGAATATTGGCCATTTTATCTAAAAATGTTGTCATGTCCCTTTTTTTTTTTTTGTCTTTAAATTTGTTTTGGTCTTAATTAGGTTGTTTTTATTTTTTAGTGTCAAATCTGAGTCATTCAGGTAATTTGGGTTAAAATTGTGGCTAATTGTGAAAGTTTTGGCTTTAATTGAGATTTCTATGAATTTTTGGGCTCTAATTGAAAATCTTGCAAAGTTTTAGGCTCAATTGACAAATTTATGAACTCTTTGTGCTTAATTGAAAATTCTATAAGAAGTTTGGGCTTAATTGATGATCCTGTATAAGTTTGGGCTAAGCTGAAAGTTAGGAGTGAATTAGGGGCTAAAGCTATAATTATTGATTTCCTATGATTCTAGCCCAATTTGATCAGGATTTTATCATTGAATATTTTCTTTGAAGTTCAAACATGGTTTAGGCTATAAATATTATCAAGATTAATTGAATTGAGGGGCTGTAGTCGAAACTTAGAGCAAAATTATGAAACTCAGCTCCCAACAAAGAAAGCAGAGAATGGCAGCTTTGGTCCTTGAGTTCGTGCTATCCTGGCCCCAAAACCCTAAACTACTTCATCTGCCGCCGCCACCCATGAAACGCCCTCAGCTGCCACTCCTGCCAGCCTCTGAAGCCCCTCCTCGCACCAACCGGCCTACCCTAGGAGTCTCCCGCCATCGGCCATGCCAGAACGAGGGAAGAGCTCCTCGTCGCAGCCCGCCCTCCTTCTTTGAAGCTCGAACGGTGCCACACGCCACCTCCATCCTCCGTCCACCCAGCTGCAGGTCGCCGCTACCATCATCTTTAGATCCCAGACCCAGCCCGCCAACGGCCGCCGCCATTTTCTCTCCGTAGCCGAGAAACGAAGGAGGAGACGAGGAACCGGGTCGCACAACCCGTTCGGCCACAACCCGGCCCAGTCTCGTCCCCCCCCAACCCCCTGGCCCTGATCTTGGCTCCAACCCACTCCTGCAGCGGAAGCAGATCAGGCCCAATCTCAAACCATTGTCGCTGCTGACCCAACAAAGATAAGTTTTTGTTGAAATTCTAACTTCAGTCCTTTTTTAGGGTTAAATACGTTCAAGTCATTAACTTCGTTTTCTTTGAAGGAAGTCCACCAGACAGGTTTATTTTCTTATAATTTAGCCACTGATCACAACTTTGTTTTTCTTTTTCTGAGTCGCTTGCAAGCCAAATTCACAAAAAAATTTCATGATTTATTATATTTAACTATTTTAAATAATTTTGAGTCAATTAAATTTTATTTTGACGTGATTTGGTGTTATTTATTTTTCATTTGTTTGTTTTCAATTGTGCTTTGTTTTAAAATAGTCTTATTTTCCTGTCGTGTTTTTTTTCCCCTAATAATTGCTTCATTAACGCATTTCATGCAGGATTATTTACAAGTAAGTTGAATCTTTTAGGGTTTTGTTAAATTGATTTTGCGTTTTATCTTATCTTTTATGTTTGTTTTCACCTTTTTTGCCCATTCTAACTTCTACTTTTTTGTATTCTTTGTTTTATTGCCTGAGTCTTTTGTTGGTTTTTTTTAGGTATCGGGAAGAATGTTGCCTGTGAAAGTCTTCCACCGCCAATATTGAACAAATTGGACGCAACCCTCACTGTCCTCCATATCGAATCTTGCAACTAAGATGATTTGACTGCTCTCGCTGCAACCATTTTATTGACCACCTAGGCATGTATTCTAATTGATCACCTAAGCCTTACATTCACATAAGAGTGAACTGTGTAGGCTTTGATCTCGCCTCACACTTGGGTATGTGGGAAGTTTGGGAGTTCAACCCAAGTTCAAGCTTAATAACTAAAATCCACCATCTCATCCGTGTTTGACATTTAACACATGCATACATTGTTTATTACTAACGATTGGTCTTCACTTGCTCTAAGTTTGTTTCAGGCAAATTGGGTGCCTAAAACCTTCCCAACTCGTACATGATCTCCTATCCCAAAACATCTGGTTTTTACACAAAATTCACCTTTTCATTGATTTAGAGTCAAATTAGGTTTTCCTTGGTTTTTTTTTCCCTATTTTTAAAACAAAGGTGAAGACTCTATTTTTTCCTAGATCCTAGCACGAGGATTCGCGTGTGACTGTGCCAATAATTGCACCTGTACGAAAGTGATAGTAGTAGGGTGTTATACTGTGAGGGCGTGGGAATTTTTTGTCAAGGGTCTGTTTTGGTGTTGTATGAAGTGGGAGTAAGTGGTTTTGGGGGGTTGCGGGCTTGGTGAGTAGGTTTGTCTAGTATCTAGCTAGATATTGGGTGTAATTGGTTTTTTATTTTAATAAATTATCATTGCTTACAGTTAAAAAAAAATGTATTTGTGATCTTTACAAAAAAAAAAAATCTAGAAGTATCATCACAAAAAAATTGAGAAACATATATATAAAATCGAGAAGCATACATATATATTTGTGTTCTCTATAAGAAAAATCTAGAAACATACATATAAAACTAAAAAATACACATATATATTTGTTTTTTAAAAACCTAGATGTATACATACATGTCTGTGCACTTTACCAAACTAGAAACATGCATATAAAACAAAAAAAACATGCATATATATTTGTATTTTTTGCAAACTCAAAAGCATACATATAAACCACATAAACATACATATATATCTATGTTTTTTACAAACTTAGAACATACATATAAGTCACATAAGTATACAAATATATTTCTACTCTTTACAAACCCAAACCATATATATAAAACTTAGAAGCATACATTTATAAAAAAATCTCAACCATAAACATACATATAAAACTCATAAACATACATTTATAAAAAAATCTTAATCCTACATATAAAGCTTCAATCCAGAACATAAACCTCATATTTCAAACCAATTCTTCTCAAACTCATGTTATTTTGCAATAAAAAAAAAACTCAAATCATGTATGCTTTTTAGTGAATCTCGCATTCAAATCATTTTCTTCTTCTTCTAAACTACCTTCTTCTTCACACAAATCATATGAAACCAATAGGTGACCATTGATCGTCTGAAACAAAATGGGAACAGCTAGTCATTTGGCCTGTTTGGACATTGTCGACAGAGGAGAAGTTGAAGGAATCCACTTTGTCATTGATGATGGCGGCCGTGAAGCTGAGTGGAGATGTCTTCATGGAGGCAGAGGAATAAGAAAGAGAGATTTTTTGGAAGTGATTCAAAAGCGAGAAAGAGGAAATAGAATAGGGAGAGACTTAGCAAGAAAAAGAGGAAGAGAACGAGGGAAAGAGAGAAAAAGGAATATCTATAAATTTAGAAAATAAATATATAAGATAATTACCATGACAAAAAAAATAGTTAAAAGGAATATCAACAAATCAACCATAATATCCGTAATAGTAGTAAAATTGATCTAATCAATTTAAAGCAGTGAATCTATCTCATAATTATCTAATCAAATCTTAAATCCCAACAGACAAGATTTCTCATTTTGATTCAAAACTAAAGGAACTTCTTAACCTCTCTTACACCATTAAGTAGGTTTATAAATACATATGTGTATCTTAGACTTCTTGCAGCAAATATAGCTAAATGCACTTGAGTTATGTTTCAATTATAATTTCTTCAAACAAGTTCTTTCTTCACTACTGCAAATCCTAACAAGCTAAAGCTAATAAGTTTATTCTATTATTTATTTCTTCCTTTTCGCTCATGACATTAGTTTATTTACGAAATTAATAAAATTAAGTAGAAAATGCACCTAAAATTTTTATTTCTGAATTTTCATATTGAAATCTTCTAATTTTTAATTTTAAATACTTGGTTTATTTTCATTTAATTTTAATTTTAATTTTATGTTATTGATAAATATAGGTGTAATTTGCATCTAAAAAATTTTAATAACAGACCACAAATTTAAGTAGGCTTTTGTTCACGATTTTCTTATAAACTAGTTATAAACACACATGTCTAGATATAGTTTTTCTTTCAACTACGTAGAAGTCACTTAAAATATTAAAATGGTACAAATATAACTTTAATATAATTTTTTAAAAATATTGTAATGTACTTGAGATATGAATAAAAATACACGATTTATAGGAAATACTATGCAAACTACAATTAATTCTAATGTATAAATATAAATTTATGATTAATAACAATTTAAACATACACATGATTTAAATTTGAAAAGAGTAGCAATTTTCTTTTCCGTTATCATGATTTTTATTAACACCCTGCCATATAATTAATTTATAAGAATCATTTGTTAAACTAAAAATGCAACCGACATTTGGTTACGAGACATACAAACATCGAGTTGTAAAAGGCTCTATAGTCATAAACATGCTCCCAACAAATCACACGATTATAAGATGTAGACAACTAATTACTACATCTAATGGTGTTCACCGGGCTGACCTGGCTTAGGACTGGCTCGGCTCAGCTGGTCTTGGTCCTGGGCTTGGAGGGCCCGGGTACGACCCGGGTTAAGGCGTGCTGGGTCTTACCCGGTCTTAGGCTGAGCTGGGCTTGATTCGGCCTTGGGCTCGTTATTTTGATTTTTTCTTTTTAGAATTTGATTCTAAAACAAATTTTTTGAAAACTAATTGTTTTAAAAGTAAAACATCACCACCAGTGTGAAATTTTATTAATTTGAAAGCCAAACGACACTTACATAACTTGGAACGGGTTTTACATGAGTCAATAGCAAAACGTTCCATAAAACTAAATGTAAAATAAAAGGTAGCATCTATGCTAGACAGCAAAATCAGATCAAATACAAAGTAGAAAGATAATGAACAAGCTGTGGATTTAAGCATCTATCTCATCGAGATTTTCTTCATCAGAACTCTTGTAGTCTTGTAATCTTAAAGTTGCAAGACCCCAATCATGGTTGCATATACAAACTTCAACTTCATTTGGTGATAACCTTGCACGTTTCTCTAAAAATACACGTTTTCCAGCGCTGAAAGCCGACTCAAATGCAATAGTTGAGACTAGAACCGCTAAAACTTCTTTGGTAATTATGGAGAGTATTGGAAATTTGTTGCTTCTTGCTTTTCACCATTCTAGAATGTCGGTTTCACTATTCTCCCAAACCAAGTACAGGTATACATCTACTTTATTAAGACCAGATGCTGCAGCATAAAGCCGTTTAAGGAGTTGTTCCGCCAAATTAAATGATGATAAGCCTGACGATGATGAACACTTGATGGTAAAGGAAGTAGTATTTTCAACCTTATCCTTATGCCAGTCGGCATAAATTTTAAATAACTCCTGCAAATGCTCCTCAATAATGGCACTTATAGCATGAACAGAAATATGTGTCATTTCTAAGAAACTATAATAACCCTCAAGTAGCTGATGTGTACCCGTGATTCTAACAGTCGGGTCTAGTGCAGATGCAAGTAAATAGATTAGGGGTGTATTACTGAAATATAAAATCCATTTATCTTTCATTGCCTTAACCGTGTCTTTTAAGAACTCATCATCCTTGTATTGGTTAAAAACCCATGCAATATTGACCAAATGCATTAAAACTTTGTGAGATGTAGGATAGTATACATCGGAGCAAAAAACAGTGGCCTCATAAAAATATCGTAGCACAGCAGCCACTTTTGACAGTTTATCCCACATCTCTTATTTCAAAAGCATTTTCTTTTCTTTGACATTTATAAAACATGTCATGTGTGCAGCAAATGGCATCGCATCCATCAACATCTCGTAAGTCGAGTTCCATCGGGTAGGGCAATCAAGTTTAAAACGTTTCCAGCTAAAATCGAGGCCATTTTCAAGACAATATAGCTTAAACTCTTTGAAAACTTTGGTCCTTGACTTCAAATAATGGATTGCCCACCGGATTGGAGTAATTTCAGTACTCAAAACTTGAAGACTTTTTTGGACAGCTAAGTTTAAAATATGACATACACATCTAATATGAAAAAATGCGGCATCCCGGACAGGTTCTAGTGATTCCTTCAATGTCTCAGCCGCGACATCGTTGTTGGATGCATTATCAAATGTTATGCTAAAAACCTTGTCATGACAAAAAAATTCTTTAAAAGTTTCTGAAATAACTTGGAATATGTTCCAACCAGTATGATCGACCTCCATCCACTTAAATGCAATTATACGCTTTTGAACGACCCAATTATCATCAATCCAATGTGCAGTGATACAATAATAATCTTGTCCTAGTGGTGAAGTCCACATGTCACTAGTGAATGAGATAGAATGATCAAAAGCAGAGAAGTATGCTTGTAGGTTTGATTTACCGGCTTCATAAATTTTAAATGCCTCCCTCCTAGCAGTACTCCTAGATGTTCTTTTAAAAGCAGGGTTTAATTCTGATTTAATCCATTTTTCCATGTGCCTATCTTCTGCTTGTGTAAATGGTTTTTCAGTTAACATCATCTATTCTACCATGCCTTCTCTACAATTTTGTTGATTAAATCTATAAATACCTGATCCGCCGATAGTAGCAAGTTGTGTTTGACCGCTGGTACTGGCAGATGCATCCAGACATAGATTCGGGTGCTTATGTTCCATGTGCCATTTGAGTGTTCCCGTGCCAAAGTTCTTCTTGTGCACGAGCTTTGTGTTGCAATGTTTGCAATTTGTGAAGCTCGCATCATTGCCATGACCATCCTTCTCGAAAACTTGGTCAAAATGCTCCCAAACCCATGCGGTGAGCCTTGACGTTTTACCTTGTGATGGAAGTTCAGGTTGATGGCTTGTCGGGGTCTGTTGAGAACCATCTCCTCCACCAACATTCTCTGCTGCCGTTGGCTCCACCTCCTCACGTCATCATCCGAAAGTTGATCATTGAGCCCCAAGTCGTATTGACTCATATCAAATTGCTCGTCATCATCAGTTTGTTGGATTTGAGCCCCACGGGTCGCCGGTCAGGAAAGGCTATGAAAAAAAAACCTCAAACCGGTGCGGGATAAAGAGCTTGAGGCCTTTCCTTTTCCTCTTGATGCCATTTGTGTGAGAATAAATTGAGAAGATGAAGAGCTTTGGAAGTAATTAAGGAATGATTAAGAAAAAATGAAGAAATAAGGTTGAGAGCTTGAAGAAAATGAGATAATGTATTAGTGGAGAGGGAAATATTGCTAAGATTGGTGTGAAGAAATAGTGAAAATGGCCTCTCTATTTATAGGGGAAGGCTTTTTTTTTTTTTACTAAAAAACCCTTAGAATATAGTTGTTGGGGGGCAAAAAGGTAATTATGGGGGTTAAAAACAAGACTGCAGGTCGTTAGAGGGATCTGTAGTGTAATTTTCCCATTTTTTTTAATCTAGAGCCGTTAGCAGTGTCAAGAGACCGTTGGGACCGGACCGGCTGGACCGGGACTGTCCCAGGCCGGCTTCGAGTTGGTCCTTGTGCTGGGGCTCTCCCGTGCCAAGCCCACTTCAACACCCTTTTTATCTTAGGCCCATAACCGCCCTTCCTGATGCCATGCCTAGCCTGGGCCCGTGCCAAGCCGGGTTTAACCGAATCTGGGCCGAATTTGACCAGGGCCGGTCCCGACCCGCCCCTTTGAACACCACTAATCCTAAGTTCTTTATATCATTTTAATTTTTTGACTTAAGTTTGACTTAAATTTACTTATATTAATATTTGTTAAAATCTTTTTTAAAAAATTATATTTAAAAACTATAACTCTTAAGTTAAACTTAAGTAAAAAAAACTAAAATGGTACAAAGAACTTGAGATGGAGAGAGTCCTTCATAACCATAACATACCACTTGGTAGTTTGTTACACATATACCATTACATATATGTTTCATAAAATTTTCTGGAGTCATGAACAAGATAAAATACCAACTAATGATTTTTTTCCAATGCGATAGTGAAGGTCATTATTAATAATCATTAACAAGTTTTAATCTTGAAGCTAATTATCTAGATCCAATAGTAGATCTTAGATTATCATATGCTGTGAGCTAGTATAAATGTATAAGTTGTCACTTTAAGTTGAAACTTATGCTAGGAACAACTACCTTGATTACTAGCTATTTATGGAATAGAACTTGGTCTACTCTTTCCCTTTTGGGTTCCATGTCATCGAACGATTCATATTTTTTGGTAAAGCTATTTATTGTTGACTCACATGAGCCTTTGGACCAACCTGGGTGAAGACTAAATTATTATAAAATAATTATTTTTTTGGAATTTAAATTGCACAGTGATTCCTGGAATGGGTTCAGAAAGCTTTCCTGAAAAAGAAAAAAAACCTTGACCTAAAATGAACTTGACATACTGCCAGAAGTTTGTGGTGTCATCTTTATATAGTCTTAAAGATCATTTACCTCATAGCAAACTCCAGATTTGTTTAATTCCTGCAATAGTTATAATAGAATCAAAATTGTGGGAACACTTGCCCTCGGGCCTATCTTACCCTAATTTGGGGTAAGTCCTAAGGATCTATGGCTTTTTTTAGCAAGAATTTAATCCTTATACTTGTTCTCATTCTATGAGACTTGTTCTTATTCCATAAGGTTGCTTGTAGTGCAATAAACCATGTTGCATGCATATGCCTAGTTGTCTAGCCTACTGCTAGCAAATGTATTACGCTTGAGTCACTTCGGTTCCATTTTAAACTTTAACAAATATTTATAAGCATGGCAGTACCACACATATTTTTTTCAAAAAAACTAGAACCAAAATTTAAAATACATTACATTACACAAAAAAGGTTTTTTCATTGCCAAGTTTGGCTACTCATAGGAAATTCTACAAATATATGCTCCCTCATAGACCACAGAGTGGGGCTCCTTATTTTTTCTTAGAACCCAGACTCTACTTCAGTGGTTAAAAAAGTTATGGATCTATAATGTTATCCATAAATTTAAAGTGTTTATTTGGAAATATTTAGTTGATGTCATTCCACGGTTGATAATTTGGCTAAAAGTTATGGCATTTATATTCCGTTGCGTTTACGTTCTCATTTTGAACCAGAAACTTTACACCACCTCTTTTGGGAAAGCTTAGGCTCTAGCGATGTTTGGGACAAATTTTGAAACAAACTACAATTTACTGAGCACTTCTCATTTGGCTCTTGGCTGATCTCCATCCTAGCTAGTTCACAATATAACAGTTTAATTGGGTTGTTTTCTTAGTCTCTAACCTCTGTCTATTTGGTTATGATGAACTGAATGTGTCATCCACAATGTTTCTTTTTACTATTCCACCATTATTGCCATAAGGGATGCTTTGCTTCAACAATTAGTTATGGCAAGGTATTGACTCCAATTTTCCTTATAATCCACCAAACCCTCTACGCCATTTTTGGGGCAATTGCTTAGGAACCAATATTAATCAACATACTGCTATAATTATAACTTATTGTGTTTGGCATACGTTTTCTCACCTTGGTGCAACGACATGGTGCTGGATGGATACTTGTGACACACTCTTTCAATAAGAGGACAACTAATTAATCAGTGTTATTCAACTCTTGAATTTGAACTTACCTCAATCATTGGTACTGTTAATCTAGCTCTTCGGTTAAATCTACAGGTAATTGCTATTTTATCATATCACTCATAGTCCATTGCGACTCTTTGTGGCCTGATTACTATCAAGAAGACGTTGGTAAGTTTGCAGCATCAAATCTCGACTATAGTGGAGAAATTTACTTCTTGTTTGATTGTCATTGCTCCTTGAGAATGTGTTTCTCAAGCTCATAACTTGGGCATCCTCACTTTTACCTTATTTTTTCTATTCTCTATTTTCTCTATCTTTACTTTTGAGTACAAAAAAAAACTATACTCACGTTGGAGGTAACATTTAGTTTTACACATTAATTACCTTGTTACACGGTTTTGATAAAGAGATGTGTGAGAAGATTTATGTAAGACTGAGTTGACAAAAAGATATAATTTACAAAGAGAAAAAGTTATAAGTTAGATGATTTACTAACTTTGAAAAAATTATACTACAACAAATGGAATTTATGAAATGACATTTACCAAGCCGTTTAAATTAAAATTAAGAAGTTGATTTTCACATAGTTATGTGAGAGTTAATGAATTCAAATTATTTGGTTATTTTCTTTCAACAATCTACTATTAATATATAAAGTAGGATCATATCCATGGATAGACATATCTTTTCCTTAATTCTGCTTATGTGTATTTAACCTGGATGTGCCACATGGCACTTCTGTCATGTTTAAATGCATAAAAGATTTCTCACATCCCATATTGTCCCTTCCTTGCTTTTAATTGGTATGGCAAGTGACAAAAAAATATTAATTACGGGAATTAATCAATCAATCAGTGATGAATCAATCAATTTATTTGGAAATAGTTCAATTCCAGCATTCATTTCATCTTTGCTTATAGAAAGGAGCGTTCAATTACAATCCCCTTTACATAATTTACGTTGAGCAAAATGCTAATATAAATACAGCAAACCAATTCTGTCATGCACCACGCACAGAAGCACCCAAGTTGTAGCCAATAAATGCACAGAAGCACCCAATTCATGGCCCCCATTAATGCCCGTGATGCTATCTAAAGTGCAATTGAATATGCCAAGGATGTCTGCGAAATTGTGATTCGAGAACACAAGATCCTAAAGAAGCGTGTGGAAGGTTTGGAGCCCGAGAAGGATATGCTCATTGAGAACATTGCATTGCTGCAGAAAATGGTTAGAAACAATTTAATTTGATGGTAGCTATACTTAGATGCAATTTAATATGTAATTTAATTTACAATTTGATGTGAGGACATTGATATACGACTTACTATATGGCTTTTTTTTTTTCAGATTGGTCAGAATAACTCAAGTAAGGAGAAGATGGATGACATTGATTATGGTGATGACTATTCTACCGAAAGTGATAACAATGGCTGTAGAGGAATAAAGATAAGGACTATTCATGGTGCTAGAATCTTTCCTTCTGGTGTTGGGGCTAATGGTCAGATCAAGGATGAAGGCATGAATAATTAGGTGCTTAGTGTCAAGGAGGATATGAGGAAAGATGATGACTGGCTTGATGGTTTTATCGATGACTAAAGAATTTTGACTACTAGATTTCTTTTCAATATTCTATTATGTTGCTTTATTTCCCATTGTCTAATAAAGGCCGGAGTAATTGCTTTAAAGTAATGAATAGATTGAAAATTATCAGATGTTTATGCGAAAGTAACCATATATTTTTCATCAATGTCATCATATCTTTCAATCTATTCATTAATTTAATTTTCATTTCACGATATTTACTATTTTGTCAGTTATACTCCTTTCCTTATATATTAAATCATTATATATTACATCATTGGTAATTTTCTTAACAAAAACTTATATTAAAAGGTAAAATTAGTCACCAATAAGTGCATATTTATGTTACAATTAAGCTCAGAATAATCACACACAATTATATAAATCATTAATAAAAACTATAGTCAATTTGTATTAAATAATTCAATCCTTTAATGGGCTAACATTTAACTTGTGGGATATGCCATTATACATTACAGATTAATGCCAATATACATTCAATCCTTGGCATATTAATTTTAAGAAAACATCAGTAGTTAATTTTAATTATTATTACTACTATTATAAGGCTAAAAGATTAATTATTTTAATTTGTATTTCACAATAGTTACTATTTCATGAGTTTTACTTATTGTAAAAATTATTTTACAATATTGTTATTTATTAATAATTTTTATCAATAATCATTATTAATAAATAATTATTATTTATTAGTAAAATAATTTTTATTATTTTATTACTTTTTATTTATTAATTTTAAATTATAATAACTCTTATATTTGTTTTTACAATATTTTTATTTACTTACTAATTATTTTAATTTTAAATTATTATTACTACTATTATAAGGCTACAGGATTAATTATTTTAATAATTATTTCACAATACTGTTATTTTTTAGGCGTAAACCCACATTTGGCCCCCGAACTTTGTTCACCAGGACACTTAACCCCTTAAACTATAACTCGGGATAACTCAGCCCCCAAACTTTACTAACTGGCACACTTAGCCCCCTCACTGTGACGAAAATGCTAGTTATCATTTTACAGGGACTTAAATGACAAAAATATTGAAGCTTGTGGTTGAATGTGGCATTTTCCTCTCTCCAATTTGTTAAATGACATTTTACAGGGACTTTTGCGTATGTGATATATATGTTAATATATATGATACCTTTATTATTATTATTATTATTATTATTATTATTATTATTATTATTATATGTAAAAAATGTTTTAAAAATATTACTTTACATTATAAAATTTTAAAATTTATTGTATGAATAGCACCTATTTTTTAACAACTTTGCGTTACAATATCATTATGATACATTATGATATGTGTGTGTGTGTGTGTGTATTATTATTATTATTATTATTATTATTTATTATAAAATATTTTTAAAATACTATTTTACTTTCTAAAATTATGAAATTTATTGGTTTACTGAGAATTTCCAATGGCCTCGCATTTGAAATTTCTAATGGCCTTGGTATTGGAAATTGAAATTCTCAAGTTTCCAACAGCTCACTGTTGCCTCATATTTTATGTCAAATATTTATAGTTTCTTGCTAATCAATCATATTTTATTTTGATTGAAATCGGAAATAAAATTCTGTTTGATGTACGTCACACTATTACTGGTATACCCTGTTTTTCACCTTTTTCGCACTTTATATATATATAAATCCTCAAATTGCCTTGAGATGAGATGCAGGAACAAATGAAAGGATCAAATCGTAATTCTGGAGACCGTACAAGGAATATATATTAAACATACCAAATATTCGTAAATTCTATTCTTTTGGAAATTAATTTCGGTTGGGGACGTCACAGCCACAGGGTGCCAAAATTTTCAGGCATCAGATATGAGGCAACAGTGAACTGTTGGAAACTTGAGAAT
Organism: Aquilaria sinensis; assembly: GCA_005392925.1. Lineage (NCBI taxonomy): Eukaryota > Viridiplantae > Streptophyta > Magnoliopsida > Malvales > Thymelaeaceae > Aquilaria > Aquilaria sinensis. Next base: position 439,560 of record SMDT01002155.1, read on the forward strand.
TTCAATTTCCAATACCAAGACCGTTGAAAATTTCAAATGCGAGGCCATTGGAAATTCTCAGTAAACCAATAAATTTCATAATTTTAGAAAGTAAAATAGTATTTTAAAAATATTTTATAATAAATAATAATAATAATAATACACACACACACACACACACATATCATAATGTATCATAATGATATTGTAACGCAAAGTTGTTGAAAAATAGGTGCTATTCATACAATAAATTTTAAAATTTTATAATGTAAAGTAATATTTTTAAAACAATTTTTTACATATAATAATAATAATAATAATAATAATGTATCATATATATTAACATATATATCACATACGCAAAAGTCCCTGTAAAATGTCATTTAATAAATTGGAGAGAGGAAAATGCCACATTCGGCCGCAAGCTTCAATATTTTTGTCATTTAAGTCCCTGTAAAATGGTAACTAACATTTTCGTCACAGTGAGGGGGCTAAGTGTGCCAGTTAGTAAAGTTTGGGGGCTGAGTTATCCCGAGTTATAGTTTAAGGGGTTAAGTGTCCTGGTGAACAAAGTTCGGGGGCCAAATGTGGGTTTACGCCTATTTTTTATGAAAGTTGGATATGTACCATAATTTACTGATTTGTGTGTTATATGACACCAATGGTATGTATTAATAATTGTTATTATTAATTTTAAATTAGACTAATTTTAATAATTACTTTACAATATCTTCATTGTTGAATAATTTTTATTAATAATTATTTTAATTTTTAATTATTATTACTACTATTAATCATTTTTATTTTTCTTATTTTAAAAATTGTTATTATTAACAATTTTTTGATAAACTAATTTTAATAATTGTTTACCCATATTGTTATTTATTAGTACTTTTTAATAACAATTATTTTAATTTTTTATTATTTTAAAAATTGTTATTTACTAATTTTAATTATTACTACCATTATAAGGCTACAAGATTAATTGTTCTGATAATTATTCCACAATATTGTTATTTATTACAAAATCTTATTATGTAGCGTAATCTACTGATTTGTGTGTTATCTGATATCAATGGTATGTATTAATAAATTGATATTACCATTTTCCAAGGAAAACACGCAATCTATTGTATTGAATTAATTTCCAACCAAAATTAACTTAAAAAAGGAAAACACCATTGATTAGGGTAATTGCACAATCTTTCCGCCTTATTCCAATAGGTTTACCAAATCGAGAACTAAATAATGTTCACTTATGGATTCATCCTGTCACTATAAAAAAGGCTTAACAACTGATTCTATCTAGGGCTTTTTCACAGCTAAGATCAGTGTAAGTATCTAACAATATCAGTCATAACGTTTGTCCATCATAGTGTTCTTGTGTGAGGCAAAAACTAATGTTTTTAACGAAAATCTCAGGGTGATACTGCTACAACTCAGCGGCGAAGACAAAAACTTGAGTGAGGTAAACAATTCAGTGATCCTATTCCATTAATAATGTTCACAAATACTGTTGCTTTCAATCTACTGGAATTCTAACTAAGATTTTAGTATGTCATCTTCTACTATTTCTATCAATCTATTGGATTTGCGCTAACCACATTGGGACATCCCTTGGAACATACCCTCTCCAATACTCGGTGAGTCTTATCCCTTTTATTTTATTGAAATTTTAGTCACATTATGCAATATTAATCCAGTTTCCTTTTCCCCAGAAACTACTACAGCATTCTTACACAACTTATTTCTAGTGTTACCACTCTTCCCTGAACCAACCAAACTTAATTAGTCAAGTTTTAAAAGCAGGACAATCAATCTGACTCTCAGTAAATCTTAGTAATATGTCTCTACTTCAAAGCCATCACTATAAATACATCACTGGTTAACATTTTAAAGAGAAAAAGACAAGCACTCGGCTTAGTATGGAATACTTACATAGGGTTCTATATGCATGTGGGGATTCTGAAGAAGGCTTCTAAAAACACGAATCATGGCAAACAAATGAGGCAGACTATGTAAATTTCTTCCAACCTATTAAAAATTGAGACAGTTCAGCCCATAGTAGTCATCAAGTGTTTTCCCCCTTACTGAAACAGAACATAAGCCATAAGGTGATATGAACTTTTTTTTTTTAATCACTATTACAACCTCATCTACAATGAAGCAAGTAAAATAAGGAATTAGAGGGTGAAGTCCCGGGTCTGGCCTATTCAATGTGAGCTCCATGATTTTCTCCAAATATAGCTGTACAACAACAAAAAGAAATTCTAATACTAGAGTTCACTTAAATAAATGCATGAAAACTAACAAAAATAAGATGCTTTCTTAGAATTCAGAAATACCTGCAGTTCCCTTGATAACAAATGCTTAATGGGTACAAAAAAAATCTACAAATCCATAACAGACAATAGATTCGCCATTCCAATTCCGAACTGCAGATTCTGAGACATCAAGCAGACCAGAATTAAACCAAAAAAAAAAAAAAGAAAACAAGAATCATACAGAACAACCGAACCTCGCAAGGGAGAAATCTAGAGAACTTAACTGAAATCTTCAACAAAAATGGGCTCCGTGTCGTCCCTTTTCCTTTCCGATTCTCCCAACTTTTGCTTTTCACCAGAACAAAAAAAAAAAGGAAACAGAAATTTGTTAACGAGATCCGATCGAGAGAGAGAGAGAAAGAGAGAAAGAGATAAGTGAAGTGGAAAGAGAGGGGAAACAACCCAAAATGAAGAGGGGAAAATTAAACCAAAAAAAAAAAAAAACAAGAATCATATAGAACAACTGAACCTTGCAAGGGAGAAATCCAGAGAACTTAACTGAAATCTTCAACAAAAATGGGCTCCGTGTCATCCCTTTTCCTTTTCGATTCTCCCGACTTTTGCTTTTCGCCAGACAAAAAAAAAGGAAACAGAAATTTGTTAACAAGATCCGATCGAGAGAGAGAGAGAGATAAGTGAAGTGGAAAGAGAGGGGAAACAAGCCAAAACGAAGAGGATCTTCAAAGGTCACCTTTTGGGATAAGAATTGAGGAAGTGATATGACGGAGACGATGACTCGGGATAAAATGGGCTCCGTATCATCCCTTTTCCTTTTCGATTCTCCCGACTTTTGATTTTCTCCAAACAAAGAACAAGGAAACAAAAATTTGTTACCGAGATCCGATAGAGAGAGAGAGAAGTGAAGTGGCAAGAGAAGGGAAACAACCCAAATCGAAGAAGGGAAGGAGATTCAGAGCTCACCTTTTGGGATAAAAATTGAGGAATCGAAGAGTCGGAGACGATGAGCGATAATGATGCTCCGATCTATCGTCGATCTGTGGGGAAGAATGGAAGACGGATAACCAGACGCATCTGGTCTCTGGCATTTAATGGAAGAGAAGTAGATAAAGGTCAGGAAGAATCTTTGAATTATAGGGAACAGTGCTAACTTAATGACTTCACTATATTTAAAAATCCTAATTTTAAAATTTATGTTCATTATTAAAAATCTTATTTTATCTTAATTCACCTAAACAAGATTTTTCCACGCACAACACTCTAAATTAAAATTATAATACTTAACGTGCTCGATTCGATTCGACTTGGATCAACTTCGTGCATTTATGAGTTTTAAATAAAATAAATTATCATAAAACATTAAATGGAGAGAAATTTGAAAATTTCGTATAATGATTATATTAAGGGACTTAAATTTTTTTTTTGTGTAAAACATGCTACCCCTATTAAATAATATCTCAAATACAATAAATATTTTATCCAACTTAAAATTTTAAGTTAAAAGTATGAATTAAGTTTGTTCTACTATAAAGTTTTTGAATATAAAATTTTTGGTCAATTAAATTTTTCCCAATGTAGATGAATATATATGATATGAAAGCTTACTTATCTACATGCGGATAATTTTAAAGAAAATTATCTAAAAATAATATTTAAAGAAACACAAATACATATAATATTCAACAAATTAATAACAAATATAATTAATTAATTCAGAAACAATTTTTTAATCTAGCCTTTAATATTTCTTTTTTTAATCTAGCCTTTAATGACTACAGCTTCTAGATTGTTACTAAAGTTTTTATTATTTTTTTATTTTTTACGTAAAACATGCTACCCCTATTAAATAATATCCCAAATACAATAAATTTTTTATGAAACTTAAAAGTATGAACTAAGTTTTTTTTACTATAAAGTCTTTGAATATTAAAATTTTGGTCAATTCATTTTTTCCCAACGTGGATGAATATATATGATATGAAAGCTTACTTATCTAGATGCCATAATTTTAAAGATAATTATCTATCAAAAAAATTTAAAGAAACACAAATACATATAATATTGAACAAATTAATAACAAAATTAATTAATTTTAGGAAAAAAAAATTGAATTGTTTTGAAACTGAACTTTTAATGTGATTATTGTTAAGGTAATAATATTATGTTTAAATGAACTCCAGAAATAAAATCTATTTTAAAAAAATGCAATGAAAAAAAACTATTAATATGCACGTGAGTAAATGATTTGACAATACTTCTTTTTTTAATCTAACCTTTAATGACTACAGCTTCTAGATTGTCACTAAAGTTTTTTTTTATTTTTATTTTTATCTTTGCGTAAAACATGCTACCCCTATTAAATAATATCTCAAATATAATAAATTTTTTATAAAACTTAAACGTATGAACTAAGTTTGTTCTACTATAAAGTCTTTCAATATAAAATTTTGGTCAATTAATTTTTTCTCAACTTGGATGAATATATATGATATGAAAGCTTACTTATCTATATGGGGATAATTTTAAATAAACTTATCTAGAATAAATTATAAATTAACACAAATACATATAGTATTCAACAAATTAATAACAACATTAATTAACTTTAGCAAAAAAATCAATTGTTTTGAAAATGAACTTTCAATGTTATTATTGTTAAGGTAATAATAATATGTATGAATAAACTTTAGATAGAAAATCTATTTTAAAAAATGCAATGAAAAAAACTATTACTATGCACATCATAGTAAGTGATTTGACAATAATTTCTTTTAGTAGGTTATATATTATAATATGAATATTGTTAAATCTATAACATCATATAATCATTTCAATTATGAAATGATTAAAACATTTGGAACCAAAATTCCATAAATAGTGACTACATGTTCTTGTGTTACAATTTATTTATACACTTATTACCATTGCAATCCAATTTTCAGTTGGTTGAGTAAACTTGAATAATGGACCAAATAGTGATGGATGCTCGAATTAATCGAGCCGAACGTATCCATATTTTGCGTTCTCGGACGGCTAGGAGGCGCTCTACAATTGATTCCTCACAATTGCATTCGCAATTGACTTCAGTAGCATCTCGATCAGATGTTGATGTTCCTTCATCCACAGCATTTCCTCCACCTCATGTCCCATCTACGGTGATTCAAAACACACAAATTTCTGGTCTGACACATGTTTATCATGTTGAGAATGAAGACCAAAATACTTCCTCACGATCTCATCGGCCTTGGACACCAAGACATAATGTTGCATGGTGTGGATCTAATAATCCCTCCTTGGCAAAAAAGTTAACAGGCCCTGGGTGTTCAATGCCTGTTCGAGTGCTACAGGGTGAAAATCCCCCTATTCCATTTGCACGCCATTCACCTTTAAGTGACATAACCAATCACTATTTTTCACCGGCAAATCCAATAAATCGGCAAGAAGGAACATTGGATAGAAATCAGAATTTTTTAAGTGTTGAACCAAACTCATCAACGCCATCCTTGCGACGTACAATTGAAGTTGGAGAACCATCAAATACTAGAACTATACACTATAAGAGGCCAAGACCATCCAGACCAGAATTGCAACCAATTCCGATGATGGGTCTCAGTCATGAAGAACAAAACTTTGAAGGTATAGATGTCCAAATACAATATTCAACCTCTTATTATTGTCTTTACCTTGATCAACTTAATAAATGGTCTTGCAGACAATCTTAGCATTGTAGATGACATGTGCTACAATACTGCAAGCAACTCTATTTTCCACCACCAGAGTATGTACATACTCGACCTATCAATCTTTTATTAGTCCTTAATATCAGTTAAGGAAATTTACAACCTCACCTATCACTTATGTAGGGAGATTTACAAAGCGTGAAGACTTTAGACCACCTGATAGTGTCTGCCCTTATTACCATTGTCAGGCTATTGTTTGGTCATTAGAGAGAAGTGTTCGTTCCCGTAAACAAAGAAACCCTACATTTTCTATTTGCTGCCAAAATGGTAAAGTTGAACTACCTTTTGAGCAACCGCCTCCTGAGTTCTTACGTGAAATGTTGGATTACAATGGTGGACAGCTGTCAAAGTACTTCCGAGCAAACATTCGGGAATTCAATTGCCGATTTTCATTCACTTCTACTGGTGGGCAGATTGACACACGCATAAATGATGGTGGCGGTCCATATGTTTTCCGAGTTAAAGGTGAGAATTATCATAAAATTGGTTCATTGGTGCCATCAAATGGGGATCGCCCAAGATTTGCACAGCTATACATATATGATACTGAGCATGAAATAGATAACCGATTGAGGAGCTTTGGAAACGCTGAAGGCAATGCTTTTGATAGGCAAATAATTGATGGATTAACGCAGATGTTTGATGACAACAATCAACTGGTGAAGGAGTTTAGAAGAGCACGTGATATGCACCAACAATCTAATTACCTTCCTGTTCGTTTGAGATTATTGACATCTAGATCCGGAGATGGCCGTAGGTATAACTTGCCGGAGTCACGAGAGGTTGCTGCTTTAACATTTGGGTTAGATGAGGATGAAGGCAATAGGCGTGACATTGTGGTATTCACTCATGAACATGGTGTAAGGACTATCCACGTTTTGCACCCAAAGCTTATGGTGTTACATTTTCCGATTGCTGTACCCAATGGCATTGATGGATATTGGAATGGAATTCCACATTGAGATACGAGAACTAATGGGGAATCTCGAAATAAGGTGACTATGAGTGAGTATTATACCTTTCAGTTGCAGCAACGTCACTTTGTTTATTCCATCATTCTCAAATGCGATAAACTTTTCCAGCAGTACATTGTTTATGCATATTGCTGTATTTTGGAGGAACGGTTCTGCTGGATTAGGGGGCATCAAGATTAGTTCCGCTGTGAGGTTTTATATGGGCTACAAGATGCAATTAACAGGGGTGACACTAATGCATCTCGTATAGGCAAACCTTGCATATTGCCATCGTCTTTTACTGGTGGGCCACGGTACATGGTACAAAACTATCAAGATGCGATGGCTATATGCAGGTGGCTTGGGCATCCAGATTTGTTCATTACAATGACTTGTAATCCAAAATGGAATGAGATAACTAAATTCCTAGAGCTTATCCCAGGACAAACATCTGATGACAGACTAGATATTGTGGCTCGTGTGTTCGAGATGAAACTATATTCACTACTTCAGGATATAACAAAGCAATCGCATTTTGGAAGATGCGCTGGAGGTAATATTTACATACACCAAAAACCCAATAATTTTGTTATTTACATAATTTAATTTAATTCTAAATCTTGAATTACCAATTTGTGTAGTGATTGTCACTATTGAGTTTAAAAAACGTGGCTTATCACATGCGCATATTGCACTTTTCCTACATGCATATAGTTTTTAGTTATGTTTTCTTTTTCCAAAACAGGATACTCAATGATGCAACCATTGATAGTAACAAAGATATAAACGACAACACACTGGAGTGATGGATGCATTGGATTGATAGATTCCTTAAAATATGTCATACGACTAAAAATATTTCTGTTTCACTTACTATTACGTTTGCCTTGGTATATGTGTGAGTGTGTATATTCTTAATTTGGTACAATTTATAAAATGGGGATTTGCCCACTGCTAACTATTTCGAATAAACTTAAGTACGCAATTTAATCACGAAAAATATAATAAACAATATGTTACACTGATAAATGTTTGACTCTTCAAATATGTCATACAGTAATAACATTTTTTCTTAAACTATATATTGTTCTACTTGGTATTCTTTTATGATGTTTTATTTTTTAATTACAAGTGTATTAGTTTGTACTTTTACTCCCGAGGCAACGCCAGGTATTAAAGCTAGTTTCAAACAACATTACAATTTTTTTTTTATAGTGAATAGATTATTTAAACTATCATTTTTTTTTATAAATTACTCCATTCGTCCTATATTCTTTACACCATTTACTTTTTAGCAATAAATTTATAATTTTTTACTTTTAACATTTTAGTATATAAATGAAGAACTTTTATATAAGAATGATAAATCAAGACATATAGTTTCTAAATATATATATTTTAAAATTTTTCTAATAAATACTAATATGAATAAATTTAAATCAAACTATGTGAAAAAGTCAAATGGTTCAAAGAATATGAAACATAGGTAGTAGATTTTTGTGTCAACTTAGCGTCATAAAGGGTTAAGGACCAAGTGCAGCGTATTATCGAGTTTGAGTTCGCCAGCTTGGGGACCAATATGTCATATAATGGAGGATGAGGACCAACTTGAAATATAAATAAAATATTGGGACTGATGGTGTATTTTATCCAACAAAAATTCTCCTCCGTCCGTCGGTCGGGCGATTTCTGATGTCTAGTCCACTCGCAACCGCGGGTTGACAAAAACAGTTGTCTGCTGCTACGCTGACCCTTCCAAATGTAGCCTGTGACAGGAGAGCTGCTTTGGTCTGAACCCTAAACCCGATTCGCGCGATGTTCGTATTCTTATCGGCACATGGCCCAGACGTGCAAGTATTCATGCGATTCGGCGGCGCAAACGCTGGATTGGATTAAAGCGATAGCCGATTTCATAAGACCTTACTTTTTCCTCATCAACGCTCATGTCGTCAATTTCTTCAAGGTCACTGTACTAGTTTCTTGGACTGTAGTATCGTCCTTATTCTTACTGAACTTTTGAGTTGGAATGGAATTTTCAGGATCGGCTTTGGGAGGGTCTTGATAAGGAGTGGATCGAATGCTTGCGCAAGGAACCGGTGGAAAATCTTCTGTCAATTCCTTCTGGAGTGGTCCAAGTAATTTTGTTCCGGGATTTATTTGCTTTTGGGATTCTATGATTCTGGTTTTTGAACTTAGTGGGGGCTGCTTAACTTGTTACTTAGGAGCATTGGCCTACTTCGTTGAAAGAATTTGTCATCGCCTTGAGGTCTCTTGCATTTCCTCGAGAGCAGGTGGACTTGAAACTAGTACTTACTTTGCTCTATTCTCGTTCTATTCTTCAAGCCTTGCAGTATTGTCTCTCCTTCTCTCTTAGAATGGAGTATTCTGTAGGCATTCAGAAATGGTCTTCTTATTCGTATTTCACATTTTTCTGGGATTAAGTCCTTAACGGAAAAGTGGTGGTAACTTTTTATTACCAGAACTCTACCTCTTGAATGAAGCACACAGACAGCTGTTATTATTAGTATTGATTTTTTCTTTATTTTCATTTTTGGTCTGGGAGTAATGTTATGAAAATATTGAAATTTCTAATCATTCTGATTTTCAGGTGCTTGGGGACTCTAACCGGATTACGCTCAGTAGTGTCCTTTCCCAAGGCATGAATTCAAAGAAAAAGCATGAGGTGGTTTTTAACTCATTTCTTGAATTATATTTTGCACCACGATTGCATTATGTTTCAGGCATTCTAGCTTTACAAAATGCTTCATTTGATTCAATTTGAGAATTTATATTCTGTTAAAATAACTCCTCTAGAATCTCCAATTTTGGTATTTTTTTAATCAATTTCGATTTTAAGCAAAGGGGAAGTTAGATTTTTGAGCTTTTAAGAAGTTGGAAAGAGAACATGGTCTTCGTACACAAGGTCTTAGAACATCAAACACAGTTAGGTATTTCACAACAAAATGAATGTAGGAGAGATTGATAATGCTGCCTTGAATGAGTGGACGCACATTAATGGTAAAATTGCAATTGAGAACATAAGGGTCAAGTTAAACCAATAAGAGGGAGTATAAACAAAAAGAATTCAGCTGATTAATTGATATTGATGCAGGGGCTAGCTATATGTGGTGAGTTTTGAACTAAGGGTCAAGTTAAACAAATAGGAGGGAATATAAACTTTGCTTGGAGCTTTGATGAGGTAAGAGTTAAAATTAGTTAGATAACCGATTGAAAATGCTCCTTGGTAAAGGAGTTTACATATGAGTTTCTAGGCTCTGCCGTAGTGACGCTCTGTTCTTTGGAAGCCAGTAACCTTTTACTGAATACCTGAGCATTATTGTCCTTTATATGGGCTCCTAGAGTGAGCCAGTTGTGGTTGGCAACAAGTTGTGGAGTTGTTATATGGTTGTTGCAAATAGTAGTTGCAGTCGTGTACTTGTGACTCAATTGTATTTTAGAGTTTTTATACTAGCTTTGAAGCCTTAGTCCAAAAGGAGCTAGATGAAGTTGGCAGAAATACTGCCAATGTATTTCCCAACAACAGTACTAGGCTTCTCAGACACATAAAAATGACTACTATACAAACTATTAGTGAAGAGTTCAAAGAATACACGAGTGGCCTCAAAACATCCTAAGATTGGGGGAGAGTTTTCATGCTTTGTCTTTGACATCATCATCCTAGAGAGCCCCAGAAAAGATGTGAATAATGATAAATCAGTCTTTTCTAATTTTCTTGTACCTACAGCTCATAAGCCAGCCTTTTCATGAGCTAACTATTATCATTGAGTTATGTTTAATTTTGGATCTGTATTTCCCCCTGATAAAAAAACTACTAAGTAGCAACAAACACCCCCTCAACAAAAAAAAACCCCCTCATATTCCTTATTTCTCCATGGTTGTATGAATTAGCAAGTAGTCTTTTACTGTTCCTGAACAGAGTTTATTCTGTCGTCGTCAACAAAATGAAAGTGTAGGAGATCACATGATTCTTTGACCTGTTCATACCACCGAGTATCCTTTTGCTCCTCTTCTCTTATCCAGTGATTGTTATTATAAACAGATAGAAATTCTTTCTGCTGTTGTCAGCTCAGTTGCAAATAGGGTGGGACCTCACACTATTATCGATGTTGGTGCTGGTCAGGTATGCCTCTTCTTCTTATTCTTCTTGTTGATGTTTCACATTTCACGTGTTGCTTGTTGTAAATGAAAACCAAGTGAGAGCTTCGTGAATTTAGACATTACGTATGGCTTGTTCCCTGTATTCTGCTTCTTCTTCTTTGTGCTTCACATGTCACTTGTAGATTGTTGTAAATGAAAACCAAGTGAAAGCCCTTTGACCTTATACATTACTTTTGATGGGATTTACTTGAGAAAGGCAGCAAGTTATGGTAAAGAAAGCTAGTTTTCTTTCATCACTAAACCTCACATTCATAGTTTACCGACCTTGCTTAATACATCAGCATATAGTTGCCTATCACTTTCTTAATTGGGAGCCCCTATCAGGAAAGGTAGGTCAGATATGATACAAAATATAACAAGTGTCTCATGGGAAAACGTTATGGTGATCTACAGGATAAGTGAACTGTTTTCGGGGCTGGTTATTGAGCCAAAGTTATGGATCATGAAAGCCCCTTTATTTTGGGTGGCTGGAAGACTCTGTTACAAAGACATTGGTAAAAGACTTCATGTAGGTTTTTTTGGTTTTTGGTTTTTGTTTTTTGTTTTTCTTTTCTTTTTGTATTTATTTTTTCCTCTGGGTACATGGCTTTGCACGGCCCTGGTGCTCTTTAATAGTACACTTGTTACTGGACAGTGGTGCTTCCATGGTCACCTTTGCTATTGTTTTGAAGGCAAAGAAATAGGAGAGCCTTGTATGGAAAGTTATCATGGGAATGATACACTTGCTGTAGTCATGTTCCATCACAGGATTGATATTGTGAAATCAGCATTTACTGCATGGAACATGGCCACTGGATAAGAACAAAAGTTATATTTGGTAATTCAAATGTGTTTTGGGATTCTAGTTAAGGTTCAAACGTTTTCAGAATGGTTTTCCCCTAATGAAATCCAGTTTCTAGTTCCAGTTCGTCAAAAATAATTAACTTGAGTTTTATTCACAGAATATTAGAGGTTTTTGCTTTTCCATGTCTATGTGATGGAATGTGAAGCATTGTTGACCATGGGTATGGGGTTGCAGGTTTTATTTTTTCTTGTTTTAGGAAGTACAACTTTTTGCTAATGGTTATGGACTCTGAATCAATATCTACAGCAATGATTGACCCTCAACCTGCAAAATTCTAGCTACTATAATTGCTTCCACCATCCAAGTGTAGAATTAGTGCTTGGTTTCTCTGGTGGAATGTACTGGGGCCTTGATTTTCAATCCTGTGTATGTTTATGCTAACAATTATATTCAATCAGAATTCCCTGTAATCTTGGACTAATTTTTATTGATAGGGTTATCTTGCTCAAGTCCTTTCCTTCCACTGCATGCATTCTGTAGTTGCCATGGATGCTTGCTCTCGCCATGGAAAAATTACAGATGCACGTGCTGAACGTATTAAGAAGCATTACAGTGCTCAAATGCACAAACTTGGGTAGGTACTCATGGATCTATTTTTCGTTGTCCTATAATTTGGCAAAAAGAAGCACCTCACTTCTCTCAAGTGATCTCTTTCTAGTGTGCCCTGCACCTCAAGCAATACAAGGGTCTTGTGCCTGAGATGCACCTTTCACCTTTGAATACCTTGATGGAGACACGAGATTGATTCAGCCAACCCCAACTAGTTGGGATTAAAGTTTAATTGAAGATTAATTTTCTCCCTTTCACATTGATAACTTTTGCATTTCTGCATTTTATTGTTAGATGTTCCTCATGTGAAGTGAAATCTGGTTTGTTGCTTTTTACTTTTCATGATTTGTAATGGAATTGTTAATTTGAATGAAAGTGGGTGTTACGCATGCTTGAGGCAAGGACCAAAGGCTGTGGGAAACATTCATACTACCAGAAGTTGAGACCATGGTGTACAACTGAAATATGACTTTTGTACTCACTAATAGTATGTCATTTATTTGGTTGTGTCAGATTAGGAGCCAAGAATCCAATTGTTCCAAAGACAGTCACATGTCGCCTAATGTCTGTGGGCATGATGAAATCCTTGACCGCCTCATTGTTGCGTGAGAAAGAGGACGAACGACCACAAGTGATTGGGAATGACTCTGAAACTGACACATCTGGAAGAGTGAATTCTGGCTCTGAGGTTTCATATGTTCTTGCTGGACTTCATGCTTGTGGAGATCTTTCTGTAACTATGCTGAAGTGAGTTCCGTAAACTGTTCACTAATTTTGTTTTAGTGCTTTGAATTAATATCTGTTTTTGGTACAAATTCATGGGAGCATCATTTTCTTAAGGACTCTGAATATTAAAAAGAATGTTTTGATGAGGAATAAGTGAATATCAAGTCAAAGCAAATTGGGGTAAAGCATGTGGATTTGAAGATCTGAATGCTTTTATCCTGTATTTGATTTCTGTAGTGTCTTTAGGATGCTTCGAAAGCTGTGTATTTTTAATTTCAGTATTCTTTTATATGGCTTAAGTTTGTATCTTTATTCTAGATAGAGGAGCAAATTTAAAGACAAGGGCAAAGAAAAAAGCAAAAGGTGACAAAGTAGAAAAATTAATGCAAACTTAAAAAAAGTATCTGATACCAAACTTTAAAAAATATCTGATGCTGAAATTTAATAACTGAGAGCCCTCCTTGAAATAGTACAATAGGTTTCTTAAAATTCAATATAAATTACACATGAAACCCAGCATAACTAAAATTTCTGGTATCATCAAATCAAATACATTTTCATTGTTCTTTATGTTTCGAAGAGTCTGAGATTCATCCACCCTATCCCTATGTAGTGCATTAGAACATGATGGGAGAACTACACATTTCAGGAGATAGATTACATGAGGGAACAGGATCCCACTTAACCAAAGTGGGATTTCAGAAATTAACAGGCTGTTGAACTTGCAAACCCAACAAACAATGAAGAACAAATGTGTTATTTGCATTATATAAATTCGCTAGTGATAAAAGAACAAGATGATGAGAACGTGAGCTTGGATATCATACCAAAGCATCTAACTTAAAATCGAATTGACCACTCACCCAATGTCCAAATGATGCCGGTACGCCACTACTTAACAATTTGTTACTGCTTGGACTTGTTTCTTTCAAACTCAATGTTGGTTGAAATATATTGACTTTCCTGGTACGTAAGGATAAAATGAGAAGAATCGACTTTTGTTCTGTGTGTGTGTGTGTGTGTGTATTGGTATTTTTTTTTCATGCTTCTTATCTGAATTTTATCAGATCCTTGGTAGACTGTGAAGAAGTTAAAGCAGTTATTAGCATAGGCTGCTGTTACAACTTGTTATCCGAAGAAGGTTCTGAGAAAATCAGTGCCTTCTATGGTTATCCTTTAAGCGGTGGTGTTACATCTCTGGACCTGTCTCTTGGAAAGAGTGCTCGTGATCTTGCTTGTCAGGTATGTGGCTCCTTGCCTGCACATCCTTTATCATACCTGTTTGACTGACCGTAATGAACTTCTTGGGTGTTGGTAACAAGCATGATATGTGCAAGAGAATAGGTCATTAAGTCGGTGATATTAGGCCCCAAAACTCCCCCTCCCCCCATTCATTTTGAGAATGGCGTCGATGCTGCAGAAAGGAGAGTCCGGTATCCATAAAGAAGGATGGCATTAGTAGTGGTGGTTCTGATCTACTGCTGCTGAATTGGTGTAATCCAACTTATATCATACAACTTATAGGTTAGTGTTGAAAAAAATAATGTGCTGCACTACTACATACATCACCTTCACAGTACATATTAAAATCCCAACTAAGGTCAATAGACACAAACTTCATCATTTCATTTACCTTCTAAGAGCCTAATTCACATTGTATGTTAAACATAAAAGAAAGAAAGAAAGAAAAGTTTAGATGCTTCTTGTGGGAAAAAGGAGATAAGATCTCGGCTAAATTGTCCTTAAAATATACCCTATTGACCCCTAAATTGTCGAATGTAGGATTAAACTAATGTTTTGTTGCAAGCATGCTCCTCATTCTATTATCTCCATTAATGTTAGCAGAAATTTGAGGCAAAATTCTAAAATTAGCCCCAGAACTCATGCAAAACAATTATAAGACCCCTAGACTTAAATTGGGGACAATTTTGACATCATTTAATGCTAAAATAAATGGAAAATTACCAAAACTTAGAAACGGGCTTCTTAGGCGGTTGCTTCTTGTCGGAATCACCTGCACTAGTAGTTGCTTGCCCTTCGATTTCTTGTCAAATTCCGCATTGGCTGAAACGGTCTCCCCACAAATTAAGCCAAACACAGCGATGACGCAAATTGGACTTCCCATGCACAATCGGACTTTTGCCGACCCAATGCTCGTCTGATCGCTCACTGTCAGCGATCGCGTTCGTTTATGTTCACGATTCCATATCTCAGATTCAATCCAGATTCGTGGCTGTTCATGAAATCAGACGAAATCACTACCGACCCACACTCACAGCCAACCCACACTCTCCTTGTTTGTGTTTCCTAGGTGCGGATTCATCTGAATCCGGTGATTCCCAGGTCTGATTCATCTAAATCCGGACGAAATCAGGCACTATTCATCTAAAATGTCGGGCGAAATCAGGCTGGGTCGTTCATGGCGAAATATCCTCCGTCTACCATCGAGTCCGCTCACCATCGCATCAGTTCATGCCGATTCGCGTCCGTTCATGCCTCTCGGTCGAATGGAGAGGAGGGAGAGAACGATACCATGTGGGTAGGAGGAGGGCGGCCTGTAGCGTCTATGGCGGCGGCTCGATGGCTTGGAGCAGCGGGTGTGGGAGACGCTTGGAAGCGACAGCGCGGGGTGAGCAGTGCGGTGTCAGTGAGCAGGGATGGCTGGTGGCCTCGGAGACAACGGTGGAGGGAGGACGAGTTGCGGCACCTTTTCTCTTCGATTTGCACGAACAACGGTGGGGAACCCATGGGGATGGTGGCAGGCATGGGGTGCGGCGGGGGCTGCTGACCACGACCGTCGGTGGAGGCTGGAGTGGCATCAGACAGGGGAATCAAAACGTCGAGGGGTGGCAGTGGCTCGAGGGAAGCTAGTGGTTTCTGGGGTTGAGGGTGGCTAGACAGAGGACTAAAGGTGCAATTTTTACATTTATTTTAGTATTAAATGATGCCAAAATTGTCCCATTTAAGTCTAGGGGTCTTGTATTCATTTTGCATGAGTTCAGGGGCTAATTTTAGAATTTTGCATCAAATTTCTGTTAACACTAACAGAGATAACGAAAGGAGGGGCATTTTTGTAACATAATGTTAACTTGATCCTACGTTTGCAACATTCGATAATTCAGGGGTAAAAATGAAACATGGGATATAGTTTAAAGGCAGATCTTGCAATTTAACCTAAAATCTCAATTCCATCACTATCATCATATATATGTAAAAGTTTTATGAGACATTGGTTAATGACAGTGGTCTTGATTATCGCCTAAGTTGATAGTGTGAAATCAGCTTTGTAACATGCTGCAGAACATTGTAAAACTAATCATATAGCTTATATAATTCTTGTCCAAGAACCAAATACAAGTGCATGAGAAATGTCATTTTTTGGTCCTAGAAAAAATTGATGCTTTGTGGTCAACCATGCGTTCATTATTCACCTTTTTGCGCATTAGTTGTTTTTACTATTGTTTTTGTTGTCATTTCTGGGGTCTTGAGATTCATTGTAATTTTGTAGGTTGTTCGTCCTCATGAACTCTTTTAGTTTCTCTAAGAATGCTATTTATTACCTAAAATGGAAAAAA
The DNA here is from genome assembly GCA_005392925.1 of Aquilaria sinensis. Classification (NCBI taxonomy): domain Eukaryota; kingdom Viridiplantae; phylum Streptophyta; class Magnoliopsida; order Malvales; family Thymelaeaceae; genus Aquilaria; species Aquilaria sinensis. The sequence continues at coordinate 456,387 of SMDT01002155.1, forward strand.
TGTTAAACATTCAAATTTTGTGTTGAGAGTAAACTGCAAAAGAATGAGAATTTTTTCTGCCTCTGATCCTCTCCTCATTAAGAAGCTGTTCTGCAAGTATGCAGGTGAGACATTTACTGTACTTGAACAATCTTATACGTGTGCTTGTAATTTTAGTTTCTAAGTATTAACGCTTTTCTTTTCCTCAGAGTGCTGAAAGGTGGAGTAGTCTGGGGAAAGATGCAGGTGTCCAGAATTTTGAGCTTCATGCTTTTCGTGCTGCATTTCAAATGGTATGCAATTCTTCAAGTTTAGACCATGTAAGGCTTGTTTTATTTGTCTTTAGTAATTTATGAAGCAGCTACAATTTCGTTTACCTGCTTTTGGCCAGTCATAAAAAAAAATGGTAAATAAATAAAATAAATAAGGTTAATCATCCACATAAAGAAAAATAAATTACAGAAAAGTAAATAAGAAAAAAAGGTAAATAAATAAAGTGGGGCGCTTAACCATCCACGTAAAAATAAAGTGCAGAAAAATAAATAAAGAAATAAATAAAGTGCAGAAAGTAAACAAATAAAGACATAAATAAAGTGTGGAAAAATAGATAAATAAAGAAAGTGGGGCGCTTGGCCGTTTATGCAAAAATAAAGTGCAGAAAAATAAAGAAAGAAATAAATAAAATACAGAAAAATAAATAAATAGAGAAAGTGAGGTGTTTGGCCGTCCACTTAAAAAAATAAAATACATGAGGTAAATAAATGAAGAAAAATAAATAAATAAAGAAAGTGGGGCGTTTAGTCATCCATGTAAAAAAAATAAAGTGCATAAAGTAAATAAATGAAGAAAAGTAAAATAAATAAAGAAAGTGAGGCGCTTGGTCATCCACTTAAAAAATAAAGTACATAAAGCAAATAAGTGGAGAAAAATAAATAAAGAAAGTGGGGCGTTTAGCCATCCACTTAAAAAAAATAAAGTGCATAAAGTAAATAAATGCAGAAAAGTAAATAAATAAATAAAGTGGGGCGTTTAGCCATCTACGTAAAAATAAAAGTGCATAAAGTAAATAATTGCAGAAAAGTAAATAAATAAAGAAAGTGAGGCATTTGGCCGTCCACTTAAAAAAATAAAAGTGCATAAAGTAAATAAATGCAGAAAAGTAAATAAATAAAGAAAGTGGGGCGTTTGGCTGTCTACTTAAAAAAAATAAAAGTACATAAAGTAAATAAATGCAGAAAAGTAATTAAATAAAGAAAGTGGGGCGTTTAGCCATCCACGTAAAAAAATAAAAGTGTATAAAGTAAATAAATGTAAATAAAATGAGAATAAATAAACAAAAGAAATAAATAAAATAATCAAAATAAGGTGGGGCTTTTGGCCATCCACATAAAAAAATAAAAGTGCATAAAGTAAATAAAAGTAAATAAAATGACAATAAATAAATAAATAAAATAAGGTGGGGCTTTTGGCCATCCACATAAAAGTAGGAGGTATAACCTTCCATAAAAAAAATAATAAGAAAGAAGAAAAAAAAAAAGAACAAATAAATAAAAACCAAAGTTTATTGTTAGTTTTGCAAAAATAAAAAAAATTAGTGACTTGTATGAAGGAATATGAGAAGATGAAGGGTTAAAAGAGCATTATACCTAAAGAGGAAAAATTCAATTCTGGCGGGCGGTATTTTTTTTAAACGTTTTTTTTTTTTTGGCGACCGCGGCGTAACAAGAGGGCGGCTACGGCGACGTTGCAGCAGCTGGGGTGTCGGCGGTGAACAGGGAGGAGGAGAGAAGCGACGGCGGGGCGGAAAGATGAGGGAGTGAGGAGAAAGGCGTGGTGGCTAGGAGGGAAGACAGAGAGGGCGACGGCGAGGAGGGCGTGGCTGGAGAGAGACGGCCAGAGGGCGTGGCTGGAAGGACGTCGCGGCGAGCAGTGATGTAGGCTAGGGGAGGTCGCGGCGGAGGAGAAGAGGACGGTGACGGGGGGATCGCGACGGGAAAAAGAAAGAAAAAAATAGAAGTACGGCGACGGGGGGGGGGCTTGGCTGAACGGCGGAGGACGGCGACGGGGAAGGGCAAGGGCGACGGCGGAAAGGAGAAACACCGGCGTTGGAGAGGTGACGGCAAAGTTTAGATGTAAACGGAAGAGATGATGGCGTCGGGCAGCAACAAGGAAATGTTTAGGATTTCTGGGAAAAGGAAGGAGAGCCAGAGGACCAAAGCTACAGTTTCTACGTTTTTAATTTAGAAAAGAAATCTTGACTTTTTTATCCTTTTCTTTGCAGTTTTGGACCCTTATTTATAGGGGAGGAGCATTGGATTCCTTCAATTAAAAAAAATTTAAAATTTAATTAAAAGCTCCTTACCTCAAACTCAATTAATTTTTCTTCGACGATAGGAGAGTTCCTGTCTTGTTAGAGGTGACTAGCAGAGGAAAGCTCATTAAACCTTCAAACTCGATCAATTTTTCTTCGACGATAGGAGAGTTTCCTATCGTAGAGGTACTAAGCGAAAGGTCCTTAACCTCAAATCTCAATCAATTTTTCTTAGACGATAGGAGAGTTTCTGTCGTAGAGGTACTAAGGAAATCTCAATTCCTTCAATTTAACCTTTCGTAAATTTAATAAAGCTCCTTAACCTCAAATTAATTAATTTTTCTTAGACGATAGGAGAGTTCCTGTTATAGAGGCATTAAGTAATGCTCCTTAACCTCAAACTCAATTAATTTTTCTTGGACGATAGGAGAGTTCCTGTCGTAGAAGTACTAACGAAAGCTCCTTAATCTCAAACTCCATCAATTTTTCTTAGACGATAGGAGAGTTATTGTCGTAGAGGTAATAAGGAAAATTCCTTAACCTCAAAAAGGAGGAGAAAAAAGTTTTTCTCCTCAGGGTTTAGGCGGCGAGAAGGTTCTTAATGCCTAGCTAAGGTCGAACGAAATTTGGTAACGGCTTTGCATGCATCATGTCCCATGAAGCATGCAAAGGGGGGCAGCTGTTGACACCCAATTTCGTCTGGTTAGAATTAAAAAACAATTTAGTTAAAAATTAACAAAAATTAATTTTTTTAAAAAAAATATTATTAATAATAACAATTAGTTTAGGGGGCATTTTGTTTTATAGGGTTAGATTAATTTAATATATATATATATATATGTGTTTGTGTGTGTGTATAAAATATAAGAAAAAAAAAGAAAATTTTAAAAAAAGTTGACAAAATAAGAAGTTTTGGGGTAAATCTGAAAAAACTGAGAAGTTTGGGAAGAATATGATGAAATCTGGAAATTTCAGGGAAATCTGGTAATTTTTTGCATGATTTTGGGCCAAATTGACAGAACAAACAAATTTGGCCCAATCAGTAATTTCGTGAAAAATCTGAGACCAGACCAGTAGTCAAAGAAAGCTGAAGGACTAAAACTGTCATTTTAACCAAATTCATAAAAATTTAACATAAACATCCTAAAAATTTACTTTCAAATGGATTATTATATCTATATAATATTGATTTTCAAATGAAATTGAGTTTCAGGCAAAAAAAGATGTAAAAAGTGAAAAAAAGTTAGTTGACTTTAGCGGAAATGAATTGGTCCTTAATTAAAAGTAGATTAAAAACATAATTTGGTCAAATGACAGTTTTAGTCTTCATCTTTCTTTGACTACTGGTATGGTCTCATATTTTTCATGAAATTACTGATTGTGCCAAATTTGTCTGTTCTGTCAATTTGGCCCAAAATTGTCTGCTTGGCCCAAAAATCATGCGAATAATTACCAAATTTCCCTGGAATTTTCAGATTTCGTCAGATTCTTCCCAAACGTCTCAGTTTTGTCAGATTTACCCCAAACTTCTTATTTTGTCAAATTTTTTTAAAATTTTCTTTTTTTTTTATATATATTTTACACACACACACACACACATATATATATATATATTATTTTTAACTAACCCTATAAAACAAAATGCCCCTAAACTAATTGTTATTATTAATAATATTTTTTTTTTTTTAATTTTTTTTAAATTTTTTAACATTTTTTTTAATTCCTACCGGACGAAATTGGGTGTCAACACCTGCATTATCAGGAATTCCTTTTAATGTTCAAATTATTCCTGTAACATGTATACAAAAAGTAGGTACAAGTAATGTATGCTTGTCCTGGGAAACTTTGTTTGGTTTCAACAGTATAAAACATCCTTTACATACATATTCTTCTAGATCGAGCAGAGTTGTTCCTTTGATGAGAAAGTTGGAACCCAAAGTAGGAAGAGATGCTAGATGCTTCTCTTATATCCCATCAGACGTTGTTTGGGGAAGACTGCAATTATGGTTTACAGGAGAAAATAATAATAATAATGAATTAGATTTAGAGAGCATCTGTATGTTGGTCAGAGCCCACTGGTTCCTACTTCTTTATCATACTTTCAGCGCAGATCTGCTCAAGAGTCTTCTGCCACCCGGATCATGGGAAACATTTGTGTTAAAATCTCTATTAACATCACTAGGCTGCATCACTTGGAAATCATGTGGCCACTCTGCTAATGAGTTGGTTTGTCATTTTGCATCTGATCAATTTTATCCTTTATTCATCATAATATATTGTAAAGGTGTCTTTTGAAGGTACTCTGCAGATATTTTCCAGAAGTCATGGAAAGAAGTCCTTCAATTGGACGTCAAGGTAAGGCTTTGCGACGCCAACAACAGAGAAGGATGCTTAGATCTCAATTGCTTCACGGGGTTGATATATTTCCATCTTTCCCTAAGCAGCATTCTAATCTTGAAGGTCAGCTGGTCAGACAGCCTGTTGATTCTGGGCAAGGTATCTACTTGGTCACAATCTTAAAGGTTATATCATGTCCTATGCCCAATTTCTCTTATTCTACTTTCTTATATAGTAGAAAATTAGGTTTGAGGCATGAATTAGTGGTTTTTTTTTTGGTTTGTAACCAAAACCATACCCTTGTCTCAAGAAGAATCACACTTGTGTTTAGTTGTAGAATTCAAGAATGTTCTGCCACCTCATCAAATTTAGTGCATGATTCCTCATTTCTGGTGTGGGTAGGATGGGTATGGCATGGCTATTATTGGAAGAACATAGCACAACGCTCTTTCACTATCATGTTCTCGGTGTCACTACTCACTATCCCAAAACTTGAAACTTTGGTGATACTATAGTATGAGATTCTTTCCTTTTTCTATAAATACACATCTTGATAAATTTCCTATATCTGTTTCCTACTTATGTCCCAAAAGTAATGACAGTTGATGTACCCAAAAAAGGTTAAGTGAAATCTCATTATTATTATTATTATTATAGAAATTGAGATGTGTCAATCATCATATTAGTGTTTAATTTCTATCCACTTCCTCACCCATTGCATTTATGTCATCAGGGTTAGATTAAAGGCAAATGGTAGTATGTTTTCTAGTCTCCATTGTTTTTTATTTGATAAACACCTGAAAAATTATATGCAATTCTTACTCTCTGAATTGTGGATTTACCAAAACCTGCTCAATCTGTCGTCTTATGCTGTTTAGTGTGTACAACATGAGGTTTGATTGGTGGTAATCATGTGAATGTGCATGTTTGTTATCTTGGTAGATTGACTGCAGCACATGAACCATCGTTTCTGTTGCAGGTTATGATTCTCAAACCACGGACATTTTACTGAGTGGAGCATCTTTACACCATGAATCCAAATCTGAAAAGCCTGTGTCAACTGAAAAGTCTCTACAATTTGAGAAATTTAGTCAGTCTGGTTTATCCCGTCTTGGGCTCACTGCTTCAGATAATGTTGATGTCCAGGCGATTTGGGAAGAATTTGAACCATATGCTGTATGTGACTCAAAACTCTTCCTTGAGATTCCTATTCTAATTTGTTACCTCAGGAATTAAGTTGTGCTGAAACTAATAATCGTCAGTGCATCCGTGAACAGGAGCTTGTTGGAGCCTACTGGTCCCTTCGTGCTGCCATGGGCCCTGTCCTGGAAACCCTGATCCTACTTGACAGATTGTTATTCCTCCAGGAGCAGGGTGATGGATTGGAAGCAGTTATGCTGCCCATTTTCGATCCTGCATTGTCTCCCAGGAACATAGCTATCATCGCCAGAAAGATCAACAACAATGTGTGAGGGGTCAAGGAAATTTTTGCGATTCTGTAAAAGCCACTTTTCTTTTAGTCTTAACATGCTAGTCGGAAACTCTGTTTTAGATGTATGTTTGGCTGGAAGAGAAGTTGTATTGCAGACTCCAGTTAATACATTGCCGTTTCTGATGAACTGGTTCGTGATTAATTTGTATAAAGCGTACTAACTAGTTTGCATGTAACATTGAAAAGAGACACCTTGAACTCGAGATGTTGTACCCTGACATTGAGGTTATAGATCCATGTCCTTGCAATCACAAATGCTGTTTGCTCTTTTTAAGATGGAGGAGCAGCAAAAACAGGTGAAATGTCCAGATTTGCTGGAAAGGCGATTGGTTGAAAGCATGACCGATTCCACTTCTGGAAAAGCGATCACCTTATATATCGTAGCCAGAAAGCTGATGGGTTATAATAAAACTCTGTAGCCAAGTGATTTAATCTCTGTTTTAGCTACATAGAATAGCATGCACAACATGTAAAATGTCACACACACACATATTAACATTGAAGCAATACAGTTTGTGGTCCAAACCTACGCAAGCAGTAGCATTGAGCTTTGATCTTTGTGTAGCAACTGAACATGAAGGTTCATTTGATGGTACCATTCCAGCTCGAAACCTGCAACAATAGAGAATGGTAGACACAATAAACGAAAAACCTGTCAAAACTGATACCTCAGTGGTTGTATTGATCGATTTCAAAGTTTGTGATTGTATTGGAAGATATCTCATAGTTGAGGGGTAAGACTAAAAATTCATTATTATCTGCCGAAAATGAGAACGCAAACTGCAAAAAAACTGATTTATTTCGCCTCTTCTATCTCCTCTTCTCGTACGCAGAAACACTTTCCGGCGGCGTCACCGGCGTACTTGGCTGCAACTGACCCAGTTTCTCCAAAGATCACTGTACGAATACTTTACGCTCCTTCCTTCAACATCTTCCGGAGGGCCAGAGCCTAACAACGACAAGGAAAGCCACCAAGAAAATACGTAAGTCTGAACCTCTTAGACCTTTCAGATCTGCTCTGCCCGTTCCTAAATTGAAATGATTTGTCCTCTAGATGAGCTCGAGCGTCAAGAAAAGTTAGGAGGTGGAATTTCGCCGAGTTCTCGTATAAATAGATGTTTCTCTGCCCTTTCCTCTATCCACATTGTTTGCAGATTCTCATGTTTCTATTTCTGTTAATTCGCCATTTTGTCAATTGATGTGTTTTACTACCACCTGCAGTGACGCCTAATCTGTTTCGGATTTCAGCCACCTCTGGATGGTAAAAGTCAGTGAAAATTTGGAGCTGGAAATGAGAATAGTTAAATGTTAAAGGTAAATTATTTCCTAATGCTCATGTTGGATAGAACCTAGGATTAAATTCAGTGACCTGCTCGACAATACCAGAAATCATGTTCTCCTTTTGTTCATTTTATTTGTTTGCTTTGTTGTTATCTTCAATATCGTTAGTCTTTTTTTTCCCCTTAACATTGCCCACAAGCGTGCTTGTAGATACACAGACACATATTATGTGGCAGTTGTGGCCTGCATCCAAGTGTGAATGATACTGATTCATAACCTTGCCTCCACTTCACAGTTAAAGCTTCTTTCATAATTTATGTTTGCTTCAGATGATTTGTAAAAATTCTTACAATTGTTTGATACTTATGCAAGCGGTTTGACCGGTATATAAATCTTTGGAGTTGATATAACTCAGTATCACATTCACACACATGCCTTCTGGCTTAAATTTAGCATATGGGTTTTGCTCTCTGGCGTTTTTGTTGAATAAACCTCTTATTGTTTCATTAGAGTCTAGAGAACATGACTCTGTTTTATCACTAAGCTCAAGTGGATTCTGATGATAATCTACTCTCTGAACTATGCAGACACTGATGGAGTTGTAGTTGATCTCTGTCCTCATACTAGTTGTTCTTCTTCAGCAGTATTACTTATGAGAAAAGATCATCTTAAATATTGTTGCCTGGATGGAGTTCTCCTCCACTTATAAAATTTTTAGGTCACTCAGTTGCCTGTTTGGTTCCATAACATGCAAATGTCTTGCTTTGATTGTTATTGCTTTGTATTTGGGATCGACCCTGCTTCATCTGTTCTTTGAATATGGTGTTCTTGGATCAGATAATGATGAAGTGATTAGGATCCATTCCTCATCATTGGCTTCTTCTAATGGGGTTCGTGGAGATAAGTTTTTGGAGATTCCTCAAATTGTTTGGGGCCTGAACAACCAGAAGATAGCTTTTGCTAGAGCTTGTCTGACAGCTAGGTTGCTGAACAGGACGCTTCTGATGCCCAGCTTGAGCGCTTCTTTGTTTTATAAGGAACTTGACAAATTGAAGCCTATTTCATTTGATAAAGTTTACCAATTTGAAAAGTTTAACTCACTGTGTCGTGGGTTTGTTCAATTGGGTCGTTATGCAGATATTAAGAATCAAACAGCTGCATTTGATCTCCTGAAGGGAAGTGGGAGGAAGTGGACGGTTGAAAGAGACTTAGAGCAACTAAGGCAGTCGAGCAAGGGTATAATTGATGACTATGAAGTAATTAGAATTGTGGGGAAGAATCCATTCTTGTGGCATGATCACTGGCCTGTGAAAGACTATGCAAGGGTCTTTGAGTGTTTAGTTTTGGTTGAGGATATAGCAAAGGAAGCAGATAAAGTTGTCACCAGGATCAGGGAGGTGGGTAGAGAGCTTAGGGGAAAATATGAGTCTGCAGAAAAGATTAATGCAGAGGGGTCAATTCCTTTTGTGGCCGTTCATATGAGGATTGAGATAGATTGGATGATTCATTGTAAGAAGCTGGAACAAAGATTGAATATCCATGAGATTTGTAGCAGCAAGCAAGAGATAGTGGAGAGAGTTGGGAACATTCCAGGGTTGAGAATGCCAGCTGTTGTTTATCTTGCTGTTGCAGATAGCCTTCTAAATGATTCTTCGATTTTGGGTGACTGGAAACCAGGATTGATTCCTTTTGAGAAGAAGAAATTGGGTGTCGATGGGATTTACAAGAGGCACCCGTATCTCATTCAGTCAGCAATTGATTATGAAGTGTGCTCTAGGGCTGATATATTTGTGGGAAACAGCTTTTCCACATTTTCAAGCCTTATTGTCCTTGAGAGAACACAGAAAAATCTGAGAACAGGTGTTGCAAGTTCATGTTTTGCCGATGTGAGGTGGCCTTCATATGCTTACAATATATTAGGGGCATCAAATGGTCCCCAGAAATGGATGACTAATATGTTTGATTCTAGTCTTAAAGCTATTAGCTATGGTTCAAATGCCATCTCATGTTGAAGATATTTACATGGAGTTTCTAGGTGCAGCTTTCGTTTGATGCAAATGACATTAAGTTCTCTTCATGTTGAAGTTGGTGATCATTTGTGTTTGAATTAGTTGCTGCTTGTCTGGAGGATTTTGTTAAAGAAACTCTATAGGAGAATGCAAAGTAGACTTGAGTAGGGAAAGAGTTCAGCGACACTGAGCTTTGTAATTTTTTAACTCTGGGCTTTACTGGCCGTTGGTAGGTTCTGCTTCTAATTGCAGATTATTGTATTGTGTTATCATCAATGCGCGCACACATACACACAATTGGGAGCATTCAATGGAAGTAATTTGATTTTGTATGGTCCTCTATGCCCGTGGAGCAGTTTCAATTAGGGAATGGAGTTCAGATAAGATGGTGTATTAGCAGCCAAATTTGGGTTTTCATGTGTAATCTAGGTTTGTGGTAGAACAAAATACATTCTCTTATGCCCTGGACTGTCAGCCTAAATGGTATATGAACCCAGAGTCCAGGTTCAAGCCTTCTTCCTCTCCAATATCAAATAATATCATTTGGTGTTAATTTGGTCGCCTTTGGGGGTCTAAATAAGTGCACATTTCCCTTACTATAATGTAAATACCTCGTCTTACCCCTCTAGACTTCTATTAATTGATTCCAAGTACTAAAAAAAACAAAAAATACATCCTTTATGATGTAAGGTTGGATTTCTTTTTTTTTTTTTTTTTTCAAGCAAAAGCATCTTTCATATTATGAGATTAGAACATCCTTTATATCTAAAGAATATTGGAAATGCATGCTTTATATCAAAAGTAGTTTGGGTTTATTTACAAGTTTGCCACTGTCACTTTTTCCTCCCAATTATTGCACATTTGCACTAGGGGTAGCAAAATTTGACCTGACCTGATAACCTGACCCAACCCACCCGAACCTAAGACTGACCTGACCCGAGTTGATTAAAAAAGTCAATGACCCAGGTCCGATTGTATCTGACCTGACTTGAACTCGAACCCGACTAAAGTGAGACCCAAGTAGACCCGAACCCGAATGACCCAAATCCGAATTACTCGAACCGGAAATAACTCGATGAATAGATCCGATAAAACCTGATTTTAACCCAAATTAACATAAATATATTGTTGATAGCGATGTAAAAAAATTATGTTTTTATAAATTGCTTGTTTATCTAAATTACACATTAATTATGACCATACCATTTAAGAAACTCTAAAATACTATAAAAATATTTTTTATGTAGGGGTTTTTAGAGAATAAATTAACAAAATAATATGCTTTATAGAGGGATCTTCTATAATTTAATAATTTAGGGATTTACTTAGAAATTCTTTTAAAGCATGTAACCAACACACTGGACCTCATATGGCGGTTAAATTAGACTTTGACCAGTCTAAATTGAGTAGCAGTAAATCCATTTAAGAAAAAATTCTAAGCTTTTTTTTTCCTATTCACAAAAGAAAATAATCAAATCTTATCCCTAAAAAATAGTTGAATCTAAATTTTATGATCTAACAAATACTAGCTTATGAGAAAATAAAAACTAAACAGAAATTAGATCTTGGACATGACTACGGAACGGTAGCACACATCTTAATTATCATACATAGAATGTAAACACAAAATTTAAAATAATCATATTCTAACATACCATTTCCCAAGACAAAACACATGAGGCAACTAGTACTTGGACAAAAGAAAAGACCAACACTTTTTACAAAGGTAAAATGTGATCTAAAGAATCAGTATCAAATAAACATTAAAAACCAAAACTCTAAACTTACTAAAACCCTAATCCCTAAACCTAAACCCTAACAGGCGAAAACCCTAAACATTTACTTAACCTAAATCATAAGCCATTAATTCTAATTGTAAACTATATATTTAAACCTAAATTCTAAACACTAAATCCAAACCCTAATCTTAATTGAAACATTAACCTTTACCATAAACCTAAACTCTAGTCTTAACAATATAAACCATCAATCCTAACCCTAAACTCCTAACTCTAAACCCTAAACCTAAACCCTAAAACCCTAAACATTTATTTAACCTCAACCATAAGCCCTCAATTCTAATTGTAAATTATATATCTAAATCTAAATTCTAAACACTAAATCCAAACCCTAAGCTTAATTGAAACATTAACCTTTAACATAAACCTAAACTCTAGCCTTAACCATTTAAACCATCAATCCCAACTCTAAACTCCTAACCTTAAACCCTAAACCTAAACCCTAAAACCCTAAACCTAAAACCTAAAACCCTAAACATTTACTTAACATAAACCATAAGTCCTCAATTATAACTGTAAACTATATATCTAAACCTAAGTCCTAAACACTGAATCCAAACTCTAAGCTTAATTGAAACATTAATCTTTACCATAAACTTAAACTCTAGCCTTAACCATATAAACCATCAATCCTAACCCTAAACTCCTAACCCTTATTCTTAACATTTAATCTTATTCCTAACCCTTATCCTAAACTTTAACACAAAATCCTAATCGGCTAACCCTTATTACCTTTCATATTTAATAAGTCTCATTCTCAATCTCATATTTGGGGTTTACATATTTAGTAACTTCTATTTTTTTGAAACATTTATATTTATTAAGTTTTATATTCAATGTCTTCCATATTTAATAAGTTTCATTTCATATTTGGGTTGCTCTAAATCAAGTAACTTTCATATTTAGTAAGTTTGATGATTAGGGTAGCAATTGTCAAAATTATAGCATTGGTCCCTAAACTTCTAAGTATACTGTAATAAGGTACCTAAAATTTGAATATTTTCATTTTAGTCACTCATAGTAATTACAACATGGGTCCCAAAACTTTTGGATCAACGGCAAAGATCCACCAAAAGGAGGACGGACGTTGAACAAGAGCTTCTCTTCTTTGAACACGGGGAATCACAGCTGATAAAAGAAAGGACTAAGCCATTCTTGGTGTCCCAGCTTAACCACACTAAACAAACTCTTTCTCCTAACCCGGTGATAGAATAGAGAAAATTCCCTATTGAGTTACCGGCGCGCATCTCCTCTTTAAAAAAGGAAATTGCCCGCTCTCAAAGCAGTGAAACCAAAGAAGGAAAGCAGTCTAGCAGTCAACAAGTCTCATCCCTGGCTTGCTTCGCATAGGCTACACAAGCCGGAACTGGGGTACTTTACTAAACATTGAACTTCTAGTTCTTCTTCCCGAAAGACTGATTCTTACTATCCTCCTCGCTGACTCTAATTCCTTCTTTCCGGTCTACCTTGTATGAGGCAAAACAGCTAACCCGTAAGCGATTAAGTCAGAGTAACCAAGAGAGAAAGAAGAAGGATTCCCAGAAATGTGAGAAGATCGGGGCCATCAATTACTAGAGCTACAGAAAGAGTGGAATGATCCGTCCAGTCTTGAGCTACAGCCTTTCATTCTTCTTCTTTATTAATGAAGCCTATGTGCTAGAATCCTCCTCCTGTTGTCTGGAGCGAATTTCCATTCTTCTTCCTTTTCTTTCGTCTAGAAGGATTGATCTATGCTAGTAGCTTTAGGCGGCCCTAGCTGCCTTAAGCCCGTAAGCGACTTCCTTTAGTTGAACTGGTGGCTATATAGGTCAATTGAATCTTAGCCAGTTTCTTCTTTGTTCGAAAAGAGCTACTCCGACTCGACTGTCAAGCAAAGATCTAAGGCCTTCTTTGCTCTGCCTCTGGGCGGTGCTATATACCTTATTTATGTGATTTTCTGCTCTTAGCGGATTGGATGCTTTCGATTCCTTAGCAGAGCTAATTCGATCTTCTCCTTTCTCTGGGTACGGTACAAAGAAGACCAAGTGGATGGAACAACCCTCAGACCCAATCGACACAGGACCGAGCTAGAGCAGTCTAACAAGGGACAAGAGACTCTTTGTTCACAGCTTCACATCCTAGTGCCAAGGTGCCCAGCTAAAGCCAAAGGGCTGATTCAAGATCACCGGAGTCGTGAACAGAGAAAGCCTCGTCTACCGCTCCTCGGGTCAACACCAAGGCAAGATCGATGCTTATAGCCTTCGTGCCAAGGAAAGACGTCCAATTAAATGAATGTGTTTACGTCCTCTCTTCTTAGTCTACGATTATCCCTGCTCTTCCTCAGATGTGGATATCTTTACTGGTCGAAAGTAGAAATGTGTGATTGACTTCGTCCCGGTAATTCCTTCAATAAATAGCAGTTGATTTTCAAAGACCCCGTATTCAATAGTTGCCAAAGGGGCCTTTTCTTCCTTATAGCGCATTCTTTGCCATTGATTCTAGCACACCGGAAACCCTCACAGCTCTTACTTCTTCAATTGCTAGTCCAGCAACGGCTTCTACGCATTCAGTTAGCTTGAAAACAGCTCCTACTCGAACAAGAACCGATTCTAGCATTTGTCCATCAAAGAGCCAAGCATGGCATTCGATGCAGTAAGACATATGGCATATCTGTCTTATTTGCCCCCTCTGTGGCTAGAGAAGGCAGATCTGTAGGCATTGGGACTGCTTCTTGGACTTCTGATTCAATTGGGCATTTGCTTAATCCCTAGCTTCATGAAGTGGAATGTCCAAGAATCGTTTGCTGTTCAGTTATCGTCTTCTACTTTCGCACCTTAATAGCGAAAGGCTGATAAATCACCGGCAATAAGTAGTGCATCACTTTCCTCTTTGTCCACCCTCTTCTTCCTAAGACCCTTCTCTCAAAGCAGTTCCTTCTTTCACGCTTGGCTTGGATTCATGTGCAGGGGATACGATCACAGCCTATTCTGTTACTATTGATTCAACCTCCTCAGGCATTATAGGAGCTGCTAGCTACCTTCTTACCCACCATTCTTTAGTAGCCAAGGCGATTGAACGAGATGAGTTCAAACCCGAAGGAGACTCGGATGTTGTCTCTGCAATGACATTTGAGGAATTTTGGATGATTCCATAGATGGGCAGAATGGGATTCTGTTGAGAATGCTCTAACTCTAAAAAGGCAAATAGTCAAAGAGACTACACCGGTAATGCCGTTAACATGCAAAGGCAAAGAGCGGTAATTCCATCAAACCTGTGCCGGGAGTTTCAAGAAGCTAGCCTATTAGCCCATAGCCTTAGAAGGTGCGAATCGTCTTAATTCTATAATATGACATCTCTATCTATGGGCATCTTCCTCAACAGAGCATTCTTTCACAAGCTATTCTTGCATAATTTTTTCTATCTATCAATCCTCCTCGTCTAGTAACTATGCCAGTGCCTTTACTAGCTTTTTTCTTACTAAAGAGATTCATGTGCACAAACCCCCGGAAAGCAGGAAAGTCATCTTTGCAAACAACCCCTTTTTCCACGTGCTTGAAGCTCTACCCCTTATAGCCCATCTGTTCATGTTCACAAAGACAGTTGCAAGAATCGGAGGATGCGCAAGAATGAATATATGCAGAGAATCCCTTCTTTGATGCGGCCCAATCCCTTCTGACTGCTACTAGCACTAAGACTACTAAGACGAATTCCGTCTAGTAAGCCTAGAGGTCTTACAGATGCTGTTCAGAATCTTTCATTAGGAAAGAAAGGCTCCCGTTCGTGCTCCACAGTCTCATATAACATAGGTAAATGGCATTTTGATTCTTCCTAATCAGTGCAATCCGGTTCAGGAAAGCAGCACTGATCCCCGGCCGGTAAGAAGCGGAATAAAAAGCAATTTTCCATTCCCTAACCTATCTATATATACAAGGGAAAGCCTAAACCTTACTCGGATTGACTGGGCAAAGGTTCGTAGCGCTTACCATTCTTTGTGATTGCTTATTCGAAGTAGGCCGACTTTCCTAAAAGTGGCTTAAAAGCTCCATCCGGAAAAGAGAACAAGCCCTTCTGATTCAATTGAGACAAGAACGTATTCTTTCCGGGCATTCTCGGCATTCAGACTAGTTGCCTTTCCTGCTCTCATTCCCGCTTTCTACTAAGGAAAGAGACAACAACTCGAAAGGCGAATGCCTATGCCTATTAGAGCACCAGCCTTTATCCCGCGTCCGCACTTTACCTAGCTTTCTGCGCTGAATCTATAAGTAGGTGGCTACTTATCCTGAGGAGGCCACTTCCTTTCTTGGGCCCTATTGTTGCTAGTAAACATCTTACTGGTATTTATTTACAAATCTTAAAGCTTTCGGGTAGAACTAGAAGAATGTATGGTATTGAATGCATAATCCAGGATGAAGTAAAGCGAGATCACCTGCTGCTTCATCGAAGGATTAAGGATGGTCTTTCGAATGAGGAAGCGGGTAACTAAAGTCACGATCAGAATCAAAGGGGTCTGTCTTTTGACACCAGAAGTGCAGGTTCAAATCCAGCTCCTTACAATCCGCCTTGAAAGCGGTCTTAACCGCTCATTATCGAGAGTATGAAGGGTATAAAAATCCATCTTTATTATTCAGGGTAGTGGAAAAGCGCTCCTCTGGTGGAGATAACTACTGTCAGTCAAAACTCTCGCTAATAAGGCTTAAGAAGGCTTTCAATGCCCCTTAACTATATTCTATGTAATTTCTTTCTTTTCCCTTGTAACTGCATTACTAGAGTGCTTTCCCTTTCGAATACTAAGAAGAAGGGCTCTGCAATCGCATCCTATTACTGTACACGTTGATGATCTTGTATATTAACCGAGACAACATCCGCACTCGCCCGAGAACACGTACGTCCTCCCTGTAATTGTCTTGTGTTAGGGTTGAACGAACATACTCGATATGCCTGCATGTCGAGAGTTCGCTCCCTCTCTCTCAGCTAAGGAAAGAGATAGAGAATGCATGTACTTCGCTATTTCCTGCGAATCTATCATATCGTTACTTCTCTCTGATTGTCATTTCCCACATGCCGTATTATACCGCTCAGGAAAACAAAGAAGAACCAGGCTAGGCTACTCCTCTTCCCCTTTCTGAAGAAACTTGTCCTTGCGCTTACCACTACCACTTCTTAAACCTTGCGAGCGAGTGTCGATCGCTCCTTTGCCTGGGCAAGATCTGATGACTCCTGCCCCGGGTTACGAATTCAGACTAGCTACTGTCAAAGAGGCCAGGAACGAGCTTCCGCTTTATATAAAGAAAAAACCTCTTCCTTTCTCTCTTCCTGATCAGCAGATTCAGAGCGATCAGGTGATGCCTCCCTTCTCGTTGAATGACAGGCCCATTCTTAGACATGATGAACTCCTGTCGCGATGAATGAAACTCGCCCCGCTGCTTGTCAATCACATCGGAAAGTCGTTGGGTCGGCGGAGACCTCTTTCGGCAAAGAATTATACCACAAAGCTTTTCGAATTTTCCTCTATAAAAATGCTAAAAACAACCTCTTTCTTTTTTTCAAAGAATAAGTTGTTTTCACTCTTACTCCTTACTGAAAGCTTAGTAAGGAAGTCGCTAGACTGATTCTTTGTTTGAGTTGAATAATTTCTTTCAATAATTTTATGTATCCTGAAGGCCTTTTCCAATATTGAAAATAGACAACCTATTCTTCTTATCTGAAAGGATAATAAGTTGCAAGAGTCTTCTTCATCCGAATTAGGTAACAAGCCGTGGAACATGAAAGACTCCAGTCAACGAAAGACTAAGAGAAGAACATGAAGAAAACATATTACCAACAGAGGAAAGAGATAAGGCAGTCCCATCAGCAGTAAATATAGAAGAAAGAGGAGGGGGGGTAGACTTGGTGAGAAGAGAGACATTACCAGTCATATGGTTTGATGCCCCTGAATCGATCAACCAAGTAGAAAAAGAAGTACCTGAAGTTCGTTCCGTTACCTTTTAAGAAAGTAGACGAATCACTCTCTTTCTCTATTAGAAAAGTGGACTTTTTTTTCACAGCATGCGTATGCGGAAAACGAGAGTCCTTACTTTTCTTTCTTTAGCCCGGGGGGCTATGGGTTCCGTTTTGTTTTCTCCCTCTCTATCCCTCTTTTTTTTTATTTGAAATCTTTTATGTTCGGCTATACCAACATGGGCCCTCCCTTTGAAGTGCATTTCTCAGATCAGCTTCCCGAGTCAGACGAAAGAGGGTGAAAGGCCCAACTTCTTCATTCATGGCCTCTTTTTTTGTTTTGTTTGATTGATCTTTCTTTCGCGACCTGAGACAAAAG